>JANFOE010001217.1:0-600000 GCA_025667525.1 Glebionis coronaria | reverse complement strand
ATTTTCTGACAAATATATTTAAAAATGCATATGAAATACGAGGTTAATATGATTTTAGATCCGAACCAAGCTTGAGAACCATCACGAAAATATTAGGAACCATTGTATGTGTCACTGGGGCTTGCAATGACACTTATCAAAGGCCCAAACTGCCAAGTTTACAATTGCATTTATCAGATTCACTATTACTAAATTCATCAGAAAGTTTCGTTCGGTTAGTTTGTTGGGGTTAAGTGGCTTGGTTTAACGAGAATAAGAATAACAACATGTGGTAAGTTTAATAACGAAAATAATGAGAATAAGAATAACAATATGTAAGTTTAATAACGAAAATAATGAGAATAAGAATAACAACATGTGGTAATTAAAGCTACCCGCAACGGCATACGACTTTTCGGTCACGACTGAATTTGCAGTCGATCAGTTTGTTGCGGCGACTGATTCGAGTAAATCGACTCCCCAAACTAGATCGTAGGTGCGATCTAATTGCACAACATGTCTCTCTTTTTCTCTTTCTTTTTTCTTTTTTGTTTTATACTTTTTTATAAAATTATATTAGATCCAATTATGTTTTAATTATATAAAATTTATAAGAAAATTCTAAGTTTTAATATATTTAGTTTTGTTTAATTCCTCACAACATATATTAATTTGACCATTTTTTAAGTTAGTTTTACCTAATGCATTTTACCCTATTTATTTCTAATTAAGTCTCTTTTAATCATTTCTTTAATGATATTTAAATATAAATATTATTGTAATATTTTTTATTTTATTTAAATAATTATTGAAAAAATTATTTATATTAAAAAAATTAAACTAGGTCGCAGTAGGTCGTCTTGTTAGAGCAAATAAGTCACACTAGGTCGCATGAAAGAGAACACTGATGTGTCAAGATCATACTAGATCCTTTTTGCATGTAGCCTAAAAAAACTTCTATTATCGCAATAACCCAGTGAAACAGAATATGAGATTCCATTCCACCAATTTCATCGCCTTTAAATTACAAATTAAAGAATATGAAATCTTTTATTTCTTTCTTATTTTTATAATTTTAGTTTTATTACAAAACCGTGAAACAGAATATGAGATTCCATTACACCAAATTTCTTCGCCTTTAAATTACAAAATAAATAATATGAACTCTTTTATTTCTTTCTTATTTTTATAATTTTGGTTTTGTTATATAACCGTGAAACAAAAATATGGAATAAAAAAATAAAATTAACATGTTAAAACTATTCAACTTTCAAAAATACGAAACAAAAACTGATAAAAAAATTGTGTCGGAAGAGATAAGGGGACAAAAAGTACACAAAATGTGTACGTTTTGTCTTTTTTCAGTGGGTCAAAGGGGTAGCAATAGTACCACCCTTTGTAAAAACTTGGTACATTTAGCTTTAATATATATTACTTTATCTGATTAATTTATTAATGGCTGCTAAGTGGGTTATGTTTTTCTTTTGCAGACAGTCTTTTTTTCTCTTTGATATATGCATCATGTTAAACTTGTGCGAGCTGACATGATGATAATATTTAAAACATAAATTTAACGTTACTTAATTAAAAAGTATAACTTAATATACTAAAGGATAAATTAAAAAACAATAAACAAAAAATGGACAAACAATAAACTTTTTGGAACGATAAAAAAAGACCCCGCCCGTTGGGCGGGTTACGACGCAAGTACATATATATATATATATATATATATATATATATATATATATATATATATATATATATATATATATATATATATATATATATATATATATATATATATATATATATATCAGGCCTTAAAAGTAGCTGTAAGGTTGGGGCAAAAGAGGAGATTTATCTAACACATGTAAGAGAATAGGGTTATGTTTACAGAAATCATGGGTATGGTTAGGTGGGCGTTCGGCTAATAGTTTGGAGACTAAAAATCGGGAATGTTTTAGGTAAAATGTAAACGGGATATATATAGATCTTAACTAAGTTAAGGACTTGTTAGAGAAGGGTAATAGGATGCTTAGAGTATTTATATGAGGTAAATATATGGGAGAAGGTTAGATGTCCATCATAGATTGATGAGCTATTTTAGTTATTGTTTCATGTCTTGATGTTATGCATTTTATTTGTTTAGCTTTTTGCTAGTGCGCGGAATATATGGAGAAGCTCAATCAGGTTAGTTCATAGTCCTATTTTCACTAAGTTTTTAAATGTTTTTCCAGTATGGGATGGAGATGAAACTTGTAATATATTTAATTGTCTTAGTACTATGTTCTTTAAAATGTTTTGATAATATGTTTTTAAAATGTGTGGACTTAATGCGTTATTATGTGATATGCTTGTTACATGTTTTAATATTTATACTGATATGAGTTCTGAGTACTTGAGTTCTGAGTACTTGTGCCTCGTCTTTTCAGAGACAAGATATCTCGACCAGGATAGGGTACATCTCCACACTGGGTGAGGGAAAGATCCGGATAGGTGTAGGTGCATTGTTCTTATTATATGTTCTATTGTTATAATATGTTTCGTGTGTAGTTGTATGAAATGTGAATATCACTTTATGGTCCATTGATTTAACTTGTTTTTTTCTTCAACTTATTTGTAGCGGATGTCAAGTTTTCTTATGATGTTCTAGATAACTTAAACCTATGTTCTCACCAACTTTATGTTGACAGATTTTAGTGTCATTTTCAGTTGAATGGTTATGAAGGATGGTGTTAGAAGTGGCTAGAGTTTGGAGGCTACTAGGACTGCATTAGGAGGAATCCCTATTCCTCTTAGTTTTCTTTTCATTGTTTGAATAACTGATATATTTTAGACACCTATATGTTTGATGTTTGTTTATTTGTTTGTCTTTGGTGAGAGGTAGGACTTTTACCTACTTACCTAGACTCCTGCTTTGTTGAGATATTGTCATGAAATTTGTGTCACCATTTATGATATTTCAATTTCATTTAATTCTATCTATAGACACGCTATTTTTGTGATGATATCCATAGTCGCGCCCCATATTTCGCCATGATGGGGTGTGACAGAATGGTATCAGAGACAATGGTTATAGAGAATTAGGTTGCCTAACCTAGTCTATAAATTAAGGGTCCTTGCATGTCGACGTCATAGGAGTACATGTGCATTATAGTATATGATGTGATTAAATGCTAATTTTCGTATTTTGTATATGAGCTACTTATATGATATCGATTGGTATTGTTTTGGATATTGTCGACTCGTATTTATGATGTTTTCTTATCGAATTTTTGACTAGTATGGATTGAACCATATTCGTCCATACTTTGTCGCATGTTTATTTTCTTTTCGAGTTTTGACTAGTGCGGGTTGAACCATTTTCGTATACACTAGTCATTGTTGGATTTCATTTGATTATGCTTTCATGTTCTTTATACGTTTTGAATTTTGTCTACGCTGGTTCAGCTGGATTACGAGTTTATGTGTTTCATGTATTGGCTATGTTATTTTAATACATGGAATTTTGGAACTTATTTTATGTTGTGGTTATGTGCTTATATGAGTTTTAGGATCTATGTGCTTATTTGAGTTGGTAGACCGATGTGTTATGTGTAGTATTAATTCTTATAAGTGTCATCATATGAGGGAGTACATTGGTGAAAGAGGACTCGTATAAGGATGGTGGCCAACATAGTTATACAAGTACCACAACTTTAATGGATTCCTAAGTATGATTGAATGAAAGAGGGTTAATACATGCATGTATAGTATATATTGGTAGTGCTTATCATTATGTGTTGGTGTGTACATAGTATTACGTATATTACATAAGTATTTTGGTAATCATTAACGATTGTGCATGACCGTATATGGACAAGTTGTCATCATGTGTACCAATGACATTTTGATCTACTCGAAGTCGGAGCAAGAGGGGGGAAGAATTGTGAGTTGGATTTGAAGTTAATTAGTTGGGACCAACAAGGTTGAAGCGAAGCAATATGAGGAAGCATTTTTGGAGGCTAAAGAGCTAGCGTAGGTGATGAGTCGATTTTGGCATTATCAAAAGGACTAGACAAATTCACAAAGCATAACGATACGTGGAGAAGGGATTAGGATGCGGGCGAGGACGGCGAAGAAAGGTGATTGCTTATACGTTAGAAGAGCTTAAGGTTTGGAAGAATTATATAGGACTTAGATAGTGGAAAAGTATGTACGATAAGAGCTGGGTGATAGTCGATAGACTGACTAATTCATCCCATGTTTCTAGCAGAATGAGGAGTCATGAAGTTGAGAAGTTGGAAAGATTTCATACAAAGGTGATGTTATGGACTTAAGATTATGAAGGGACAATAGAAAAGTAGTAGTGAGGAAGGAATGGATTGAGGAAGCAAGTGATTGTCAAGATAGTCGATTGATATTAGAAGGGTTAGCATCAGAGCTGAAAGTTGGTGATCATGTGTAAGGAAAAGTCTCGTCTAGAGAAAGTTGGAAGCAGTAAGCTTATTGGAATAGAAATGGTTCAGGAGACTACTGAGGTGATGACAGTGCTTAAGGGGAAATTGAAAGACGACACAAGACCGAATAGAGAGCTATGCTGACAAGAGGCATAAACCGTTGGAGTTTGGTGTAGGGGAAAAAGTTATGCTAAAGGTTTCACCATGGAAAGGGGTGATGCGGTTTGGGAAGAAAGGAGAAGTAGAGGAAGTAGAGGAAGTTTTATGTGATTGCAAGACGTAGTTATTGGGTGTAGGAAGTAAATATCGGGACGGGATTTCTATTAGGAGAGAGTGATGAGACAACCCTAGATTTTGAGATCTGTCACTTATGACTGTTTGACTTTAATTTGGTTCTTAGTGTGCGTTTATGTGTTATATGTTTAAATTTGAGCCTTTGACTGGATATTAGACATCGTACATGTAGTGTGTAGTACATTATATGATGCTTAGATGGGGTTAGTTCATGCTCATTAGTTCCCTTGGATGTACACATGATCGAATATGGCATTATTTTAAGATTTTATGTGTACATATATGTATTATAGTAAATCATATTTTTACGATTTAGGGTTTAACATTTTAAGGTCACGAATGAGGTATTTAGTCACGGGAATAATTTACGGGATGGTTTTAAGTCATTTAGGACTTAGTTATATAGTTTATTTCATATTTCAAGAGTTTTTATAAAACTTTATATTTTAGGGGATGGTTTTAAGTCATTTAGGACTTAGTTATATAGTTTATTTCATATTTCAAGAGTTTTTATAAAACTCTATATTTTTACGTCTTTTACGGTATACGCGTAAATTTGAATAGTTTTACGGTTATAAGGTTTTAGATACTTTAGGAGCTGGAATAAATTAAAGGAAATTAAGGCATTAATAATAAGATATTAATAAGTAATATATATATATATATATATATATATATATATATATATATATATATATATATATATATATATATATATATATATATATATATATATATATATATATATATATTAGTCGGTTTTGGGACGAAAGAAAGAAAAGGAAAAGGGAAAAAAGGAAAAAAGGGGAACCGTGCTTTTGTAATGGGCCAAGGACTTGTTAGGAAAGTATATACCCTTATTTTATCAAAACAATTCATAAAACCTCTGGAGATCAAGGAATAGACGGCATTAATGGGTTTTTAGGGTTCTTCATAAAAAAATTGGGTTTACACAAATCTAAGGTAAAACATGTAATTTCTTTTTATTTAATTTGTTTTTAAACATGTGTACATCAAAATATAATGGATCTAGGGTTAGGGAAAATTTGAATTCTGAGTTTTAATGTTATAATAATGATTAGATCAATTAGGGCTTGTAATTAATTAAGTATTGGGTAATTAATTAGGTTAATTTAATTAAATTCGTAATTAAAAACTAGGCAGAATTTTAGGTCTATTGTTTTGATCATATCTAGAGTTTTGCATACTTTTAAGATGCGATTCAAATACCACTGGAAATGTATTTGAGTTGGCTTTTGAATACAAGAAACGAGAACTAAATTAGAGGTTGGGAAGTGGTCAAATACAGGTTACAACAGTCGTAGGTCAAAACAGTTTTGAAATCAGTCGGATTTAAATTAATGTTTTAAGATGGTTAGCTTACTTAGGAGTACAATTGGACCTGAAAGAGAGCTAATCAATTAGGATAGTGGAAGACCCTCTGATCAACTAGATAGGTAAACACACATATATATATATATATATATATATATATATATATATATATATATATATATATATATATATATATATATATATATATATATATATATATATATATATATATATATATATATATGTATATATATATATATATATATATATATATATATATATATATATATATATATATATATATATATATATATATATATATATATATATCAGGGCCTTAAAAGTAGCTTTAAGGTTGGGACAATAGAGGTGAGTTAGCTAATTCATGTATATATATATATATATATATATATATATATATATATATATATATATATATATATATATATATATATATATATATATATATATATATATATATATATATATATATATATATATATATATATATCGAGGCCTTAAAAGTAGCTTTAAGTTTGGGACAATAGAGGTGAGTTAGCTAACTCATGTAAAGGCATAGGGTTTTCTTTACAGAAAGCATGGATATCGTTAGGTGGGCGTGTGGCTAATAGTTTGGGGACTAAAATCAGGACTGTTTTGGGTAAAATGTAAACGGGATAGATATCAAACTTAACTAAGTTAAGGACTTGTTAAAGAAGGGTAATGGGATGGTTATAACATATAGATGAGGTAAATATATGAGAGAAGGTTAGATGTCCATCATAGATTGATGAGCCATTTTAGTTATTGGTTCATGTTATAGCTTAACGAAATCGGTGTCGACGTTTTTAAACTTGCTTGTGGCCAAAAGACGATCAAAATTCCGAATATGATCGTGAGGATTATCCGCCTCATGACCTAGAAACTTCGTTGCTTGAATCAACGATAGCATTCCGCTCTTAATCTTAAAACTCTCCGCTTCGATAGCGGGAAATACGTATCGCGTCTCCATAACCCTCGTTGGGTGCTTGGAGGAATTCCATCATCGAACGATTTTCGGCCATCTCGTCTACGGTTTCGACAACGATATTAGGAACGTCGGTTTCTGAATCATGTCTACGTCGTTGATTCCTTCGATTTCGATTGCGTCGATTCTAAACGTCGCTAGAATTCGTATAGTCCTTCGATCGAGTGCGCATGCACTAAAGTAGAGAATGAGGGGGGGGGGGGGGGGGGGTAGCAAAGAAGATTCTTTTTGGGTTTTTCGTTTTTCTATTTTTTTGGTTTTTGATTGTTTTTTTTTAATCTTTTGGATTTTCGGTCTATTACGTATACTCATGTGACAACCGTGGTTTTGGGTTTGTCACTTGGTCTTACTTTTAGGTTATTTTATGTGTGCTTACTTGAATTTTGTGTTTACGTGTTTATTTTGTGTGAACGAGGTTGGTGTGGTTATCGTTTATGAGTATAGAGTACTCATAAGTAAATCGAGGAACGGTTATTTCATGTTCATGAGCTCACAAGTGGTGACTATGAAATGAAAATGGTGATATTGTGGTGTTTACGTATACATATAAGTATTATAGTAATAGTATTTTTTTAGGATTTACGGTTTAACATTTAGAGGTCTCGGGTGAGGTAATTATCCATATGAATATTTTTCCGGATGGTTTTAAGTCATTTAGGACTTAGTTATAAAGTTTATTTCAAAATTTGATATTTTTTATAAAAGTGTATATTTTACGTCTTTTACGGTAAAACGCGTAAATTTGACTAGTTTTACGGTTTTGAGGTTTTGGAAGCTTTAGGAGCTGAAATAAATTAAGGAAAATTAAGGTAATATTATTAACATAATATTAAATAATAAAAATAAAAAAGAAACGAATTTAGGGGTGTTTGGGTCGGTTTATACGCACCAAAGAAGAAAGAAAGAAGGGAAAAGCCCAAAACAGGCTCAATGGACTTGTAATGGGATTAGGGGGCCTTTAGGACTTAACCAAACCCAACTCATAACCATAATAATCAGGTTTTTAATCTCCATAACATCTCCTAGCCGAAATTCATCAATGGTGGCCAATTATGGTTCTTTAAAAATTAGGTTTTCTTCATCTTCTATTAATTCAAAGCTCGTTGCTAGTGCGAGGACTTGTGAAGAAGCTATCAGGTGAGTTTCATAGTCCCATGTTTACTTTTGATTTTGACTTCCAGATGGGATGGAAGAGATACTGTGTTGAGTTATTTTCTAAATTGATGCTGTGAATGTGTTTGTGATTTGAGATGGACTTGTGTGTACATTATGTGATTAACTGCTATGTGATTTTTGATTGTGTATGATTTGGATCGGGGGACACGTGCTGTCTCAGTTATCGTGGTTTGACAAGGTAGTGGCCTTGTGGTTTGACAAGGTAGTGGCCTTGTGGTTTGCCAAGGTAGTGGCCTTAGGATAGGTACATAGTGTGATCATCTATGGTACTATGTTGTTTGGCAAGGTAGGAGCCTTGGATTTTGGTTTGGAATGATTGATCTTGAATGCTAGTTGTTAATACATAATTGTAGCACAGTGTCCATATGTTATTGTGTTGATGGTTGTTATTCACAGCTTGTAATTGATTTAGCGTTGGAGTCTAAACCTATGACTCTCACCAACTTTATGTTGACGTGTTTAGTGTCTCTTTCAGGTGATACTATGGTTAAGCATGAGAACATAAGTGGCTAGGATTGGAGAATCTTAGGAATGCATATAGAAGGAGAATCACCGTTTCCTTCTTAGTTTTTATTTGTTCTTTTAATAAGTAATACAGTGGCACACATATATTTGTTTGGTTATGTTATTTATTTGTCTTGGGTAAGCGGTAGGACTGTTACCTACTTACCTAGACTCATGAGTCTGATGAGATATTGTCATGACTTTGTGTCTCCATTTTATGGCATTTCTTATTTCATATAGTTATCTCTATAGACACGCCATGTTGTGATGATATCCATACGTCGCGCCCCATATTCCGTCATGGTGGGGTGTGACAACTCAAATCTACAAATCTCTCCTCAAATCAATTTCTCGATTAAAGGAGCCTCAAGGAATGAAAACGATCACGTTGAGTCAACGTCTTCGATGATTTTAGAACGTTGGTGGAATACCAAAACGTTCAAGAGGGTTTAATCTTTGAAAAACAAGCAAATATATATGATACGTAGATAATACTTTGGTTGGAAAACCCTCGATTAGCCCTTTTTCTCAAAACACACACAAGCAAGCGGAGGAAACGAAGCGGCGCTAAGCACTTAGGAGCCTTTTTCTTATAGGTCCTGAAATACAACCGCCTTATACCCACCTTATAGTTCGTGTTAATCAAAATTAAGCCTTTCGAAAGTAATTATCTATTTTTCCTTTTTCTTTTTGTTTTGGATTCGAATACAATAATTGAGTGATGAAATCCCAATTAATGTTGCGTTTTCACGCTTTTGGAGATATTGTAAATTTATTGTGATTCGTAATACAATATATTAATAATATTCACAACGAAAAACGAAAACGAATACTAGGATATCTACAATATAGTAAAAATATTGTGTGTATTTAATTAAGGATAACTAAACACGATTTATTTGGATATTTATAATATAGTAGAAAAAAAATAACAAACGAGTATGTACGATATTTACGCTTTCCAAAAATGAAAAGCAAAAATGCACTACTCACACAAACACGATATGTATAATGGCACTAAGAGCACCTCCCCGAAAACGGCCCCAAAATGATATAGGTAAAAATATACCTCTTTTAGGAAAAAGACATATAATGGGCAAGTATTAAACCTTCACGTTTAGGAAAACGCGAATGCTTGATAAATGCGAGTTCGTTCTCGAAGGTGGTGTGTGTATTATGTGCCAATAATATAAAATCAAGTTTGGATTAGTGACGTTTTTAGATGAGAAATATTATAAATTAAAGACGGATTACGCTAAAAATTACTCTACCACGGTAAAAACGTAAAACGTATACGTAAAAACGTAAAACGCGACTAAAATAAAAATTTAAACTAAAAACAATTTAAAAATTAAAATTAAGTCTAAAATAATATAAGTAAGAATAAAAATTCAATAAATAAATTTTAAAACTTATTACTAATTAAATATTTAATTTTAAATGCTAGTTAAAGCCCTAAAATTAAATATAATTAATAAAAAGTCCAAAATTATATTTATCAAATAAATATCTTACTTATATGAATTAAATGCTAAAAAGTATTTTTCTTAAATTTTTAAAACTATTTTCTATTTTTTTAAAGGCTAAAAACACTTTTTAAATGAAAATAACTATAAAAAATAATAAAATAATGAGAAAAATAATTTTTCTTTTTCAAAATCCTAAATTACTTATCTAAACATTAGAAAAATGAAAAAAGTTGAAAAAGGAATTTTAGGTATATGACGACAAAAAACAGAAGTATTAAGACCTATTTTCAAATTTAAATAATGTTAAAAATAATATAATAATCAGAAAAACAAATTTACTTCTTGAAAAATCCTAAATTAAATATATAAATATGCGAAAATTGAAAAATTTGAAAAACAATGAAAAATGGCCACTAAAGACAAAAACCACAAAGACCTGATAGTGACGCTTGAATAACTTTTGTTTGTTTGCTTATCAGTGGGAAGAATGCACCAGCAGTGGGAAGTTGGTTCCCACTGCTCCCTTATAGAAACTAAAAAGGGCTCTTTTTGAGATTTGCTGCTCGTTGTTTTTGGTACAAGAGGCACCCCCACACTTAGTGGAGTGTGGGGAGTCAATAATAAGCAAAAACAACCAGAAACTAACACAATATGGTACTCAAATCAAACAAAATAAGTCACTGATATAGCAAATAGGGGATCTGGTGGTTGCTGGGATAAATCAGAGTCCTAGTAAGGGTCCTATGACCTCCCAAAACTGACCCAAATCCAATAACCAGTTAGCCTAAACCTATATAAACCCTAAACCTAGCTGTGAACCAAAATTCAAGCAATATAAAACATTTTTAGACCCTAAAGGTTCTACGAATGTTATGCTCAAACAGAAAGTGGACTGCTGGTTCAGTTGACAATATGGTGAGATTTGAAGTACTAAAAATTGTAATAAACCCTACCAAATTACAAAACATATGGCTCACAGCCTTAAGTCAACACTAGGTCTAGCAACTTGCCAAATTTCAAGCCAAGTGACTCAAGATTTGAGCCCTAACCCTACTGTATTGAAGATTGGCAGATTGTAGCACTTTTACAAGTATGCAACTTCACTTTTTACAATACAAACCTTAGAGTAAACTACCAAATTACCTAATACCAATCTACTTGGGCATGTTTAAGCTACCTATGTTCACTTCTTGTGTCACCCAAGGTAAGAAACCATAGGTCCCAAACACCCCTTAATTTCTGGAAAATGAAGATTTTCAAAAGATTTTGCCACAAATTCCCCAACCAACTCAAATAAAGCAAAATAAACATACTCATGATCCTAAACATGCATCAACTAAGCAGTAACATGCACAAAGAACACATAAATCATACAAACTCAATAATCACCATAAATTGTTGTAAAATCAATAAAAAGGGAGTTCAAGGTTAAATACCTGATGCCACCAGCTTGTTCAAGCTTATCCACACCTATGGGCTTACGGAGTTCTTGTAGAGAGCTCTTGTTGAGGTTCTACAACAGAACCAAGAGCCAGAACATGTCTTCAAAAAGAAAAATGGAAGGAATGAAGAGAAGGTGTCTGGTCTTTTGCATCTGCACATACAACTCAATCCAAATACTGAAAAGCTTATAAAAGCTTGTTGTCAGCAAGCTTTTGTAAGAGCTTTAAGTATAGTAAGCTACAAACAGTTAACCAAAATAAGAAAAGGAGATTTTGGGAACAATATAAAAAACAAACTTTTTGCAAAATGATAATGATATAAAACTAAAAATAACACTCTTCTAAAACCAATCAACAATCTTGATTGTCAGTCAAGATTGTTGAACCCTTACAACAGCGGGTTTCAAAAATTAACTTTGGCCAAAATTTTTGAACACAAAATAAAATCTAATAGAGCTAAAACTACTTGCAGAAAATTATAAAATTATTACACTAAAAGAATAAGGAACTCAGCTATTGTTAAAATTTAAAAAGTTGAACTTTCATTAAAACTTACAAAAAAATTACAAGGGAGTTGGAACAAAAGATATGGTCACAGGCTGACCATATTTATACATATCAAAGGAAATTTCTAGAATGCAACAAGAAAGGTAAACCTAATGGACGAAATTCAAGAAAAGCCCTCTTGTTTGAATATGCAGCCTTGGTCAAATTTACTCATGTGATGAAGGCAGTGGCATCTTGTAAGGTGCCAGCTATGTTAAACAATCTCAAATGTCCATCTTTCATTAGGGGAACAAATGATTGTTGACCGTTGATGATGTCCCCTTATGGGACTTTGGTAGATAAGGACGGGGCAAGGCATTCTTGGGGGGTCACATGGGATTGTTGGGTAGAGATTCTATGGGTGGGGGTAGTTTTAAGATACCCTAAATTACCAATCTGGAAGTCATTAACCCCCAATTCGAATTAATTAAGGAGATTTAGAAATTTAGGGTTTAATGGTGATGAAGGTAGAGTTTGATTCATATTTGGGGAATAAACATGTTTACCGGGAAAATTAATATACTAATTCGTTTTAAAAACGAATTATATATTAAGTGGGGTTGACTTCTTGACTGGTGACGTGGGGTGGGTAGATTGGTGGTGTAAGGTGATGTGGAGTGGTGACTAGGCAGGGCTGAGGTGACTGTTTATGGTAGGTGGTATTAGTTTAGTGGTCTGGGCAACTTTGACCCCCTACTTTGCAAATTGTTGTCATATAAAGTTTAAACAGCCAAAAAGCCAATTCCTTTGATAATAACTTTGCCCTATTGTCATTTTGCACCCTCCTCATTTGTATGTATGGAATCAAGGACCAATCTTGCAATTATAGCTTTCTCCAAGGGCCAAACATGGGCAATCTAGAAACTTAAGGACCATACTTGTAATATTTGAGTTTTACAAGGGCCAAAAGTGCCAAGTCTTCAAAAGTTGAGGGAACAATCTTGACAAATCTTCAAACTTCAAGGACTTCTTTGGACAATCAACATTCGGGTCCGGTTCTTTGTGCGGCTTCGTTTCCCCGTGTTCGTTTTTGCTTGATTCTTGTAGTCTTTTGGTGAATTCATGATATCCGTACCTAAAATACACAATGAACAAACACAAACATATTTTGGGGTATTTTATGACATTTTTAAGCGTTTTAATCCCGATTTGTACGATGAGACTATGTATGTCTCATCACTCCCCCATACTAAACCATTGCCGTGTCCTCTCGTAATGCTAGAATTAAGTATCGTAGCACTTTCAAAATTCATATTTACATGAAATTTATTTAAAACGTAAATTTAAATAAACTACTACATGCGTTTTAGACATAATTTATTATTTTCATCGTAAAATGGGACGTTTAGGATCATAGAATAAGAACACGTGAATGTTCGTTAGAAATAATTTCGTCATCCTCGATTTTCACCCAATTCCATGCTAAGCGTGAAACAAGATCATTGTCATTATAATTTATCAATGCTAACACTACTCATATGCTCTAATCCTGTACTTAGACTCCCTTATTCCTAAGGTGTATCTCTTATATTTTATTTTTGTCTTAATGATCACAAGGATACATTTTTGACTTATGCGTGAATATAGATTAGGTCCAAAAATAGATTCTTAACGGTGTAACCAAAATCATCGAATTAATAATTCATCCTAATTAGACAATGATGTCAAAAAATTAAGTCAACAAAAAGGATCGATAAACACGGTTTTATAACGGTTTTGAACATGAGACTTATTACCATGAATTTTATGACCCACCTCAACATCAGTAGCTTTGATTATCATAGTTTACCTCCATCTTTTATTCAACTCCGCCATGGAGCTTTTATTATGACTTCGGTCTTGCCCTTGTCTTTTATTTAACCTCTCCATGAGGTGTTTATTATGACTTTACGTATATCCTCACGCTAAGGCAAATTTTTTATCTTTAAGGCTTCAAGGTTTAATACATTCACTTTCAATTTTTGCATAGATTTTTCGGCCTTGTGAGCTTCGATTTTTTGCTTGATTTAGGTGAAGAGGAACTTAAATTATTATTGGGGGAAGCCTTTGATTATTCGGGTTGCCAATACTTCAAAACCGTGACGCTGGCGATACCTTAGTGTTTTCCCAATTTAATTACATGGAAGCTACTAAAACAAATTAGAAACCAACAATAAAGACTAAACCGCTAAATCAATATCTATTAACAATTTATTAATAAAAGCGTAGGGAGAAAAAGCAAATTTATTTTTAAAACACATGAGTTTTTGAAAGAATACGAGTACTCTACGTTTAACATAGTAACTTATAATTAACTGTATCATTTCTCGTCCTCAATTTAACGAGACATAGCCTAATATAGTTAAGGAATCGAAGCAAAGTGCTCAACATGCACGGTCGAGTAAAAAATTACTCTTATTCTCACCATCGGAAAACCTACATTCGTGTCTTAAACACTTATGAAAAACAAGAAAATTTTTAAAATTTGGCCATTTTTAGCCTTATTTTGCATAAAATGATAACAAAAAGATGAAAATTGGATTTCATGATGACATAAGCAAGGTGAAGTATCTACTCACCCCCATACTAAAACTAAACATTTTTCTCAATGTTTCGAGTCTAAGGGTGAAACACCCCCATACTAGAGACGAAAGTCGAATGCTTAATCTCGAGCATGGAAAGGGTAAAACGGATAACCTAAAAGCCGTTTATGAATTATGATAATAAGATAATCGTTAGAACATAAAAGGATATCATCGGATATCGGAATCATCAAAGGAAACGATCGAAGCTCGAGTGATACGTAAAACAAACACGATAGGCTTCAATGATGACGATGAACCTAATAAATCACAATCACAAACAACCACGGAACAAAGGTTGGAAGAGCACAAGTCCCCTCACATTAAACTAATTAGAAAGCAATAATATTTACAAGTATAAACATTAGAATCCCCCACAAGGCACCTTGTTTTTGATAACCGAGTCAAAAGCTCGACTCGAATCCCTATAAATGTGATCATTTAGGGATTATCATGTTATGGTCATTTTGGTTGGGCTTACATGACAAACAATGCCCAAAAGTACGTGGAGTACTTTATAAACCCGATATACGTATACCGGGGTCAAAGATAGCGTCTTCGTTTTCGGATGAAAGACGAAACAACGCTACTTCAACCGTAAGCAAAACCCCAAAGGGGTAGAAGAAAAGAGGTGAGAAATAATAGAAGGGTGGAACAATGGGTGGGGCACTAAAATAATGAGCTACTCGAGGTAGACTCACACCAAGAAAATAGATATATTTTCCATTTATTGCATCGGTGGAAGACCGAGATTTCCATCGAATATCTCGTCCTCGGTGGAGAAATGTGAGGGAACATAAGGGGCTTCCCTCACACTAAAATCATACACACGCTCGTCAAAAGGAGTAGACGAGGTGGTAGCACTCCTAAAACGCGGCGATGAAGGAGTTAAACTTGTTGAAAAATCATTTAAATCAATTTTAAAATCTTTTCCTTTTTCATCGTTCAAAAAATCTTTATGAAAACCCGATTTGATTATGTCGAAAATATTTAGCGTTTCTAAGACGTTGTTACGCACACTAAAAATCCTCACATTTAAGTCGCGGTTAGGGGGTGGTGGATTGTATAAGTTCTCAAAACGTTGATCAACAAAGAACACCGCCCCCTCGGGGTCAACATAGTCGTCATCCTCATGAACGTCAATCTCATCGATTTCTTCATCATAGATAGGCTCTTCAAACCATGGTTTGTCGTTCCCCTCATTGAGGATTTTAGAAACTCTCTCGAAAAGATCACGATCAAGCACAAAACCATCATTCTTGTATGGGGATCGTTGATAAGTTAGATCCTCACGAATGTGGTAAACGTCATTCTCATTTGAGGAGCATTGATTAGGTAACTCCTCGAGAATGGGATTTTGGGTCACGTGAGTTGGTTCGTCATTAAAAATAAGACGTTCCAACTCATCAAGTTCGGCCTCGATATTGGAAAAATCAACCTCACTTGTAGGTGGAAGTGGAGGTAAAAAAGAAAGCTCCCGTTCAAAAATTTCCTCAATCTCGGGCTCGAAGACGAAATCATCGTACTCACCACACAAAGAATTCTTTTTAGGAGAATCAAAAATTTCTTGTGGATTTTTGAGTACGTGATCAATTTCGGCAAAATTTCCATCATCATCATCAAAGAAAGAGTCGATGTGAGCACTCACAACTATGGTCTTACAAGTAAATCGACTATGCTTAGGTGACTCTTCAATGATGAGAGGATCGATATCGATAAAACCTTTGGCCTCAACGGATGTTGGGCTATAAAATAGAGGCACTTCAATGGAGTTAGAAGTTGATGCCTCAAAGACGTGGTCCTTCGAAGGTGGTGAAGACGAGTCCATATTGGTCATTGTCGTGATGGCACTAACGTCACCCTTCGGAATTGGTTGTTCACTTGTTTCGCCGAATATATCCCAAAATGATTTTTCATCCATATACTTACGAATACCCTTTTGTATTAAGTAAACGTATTCTTTATCATTAAAATCGTCATCTTTAAAACCGTTCATTTTCATTCTTTCAAAACATGTATCTAGTTTTGAAATATCGGTTTGAGAAACCACGGTTTTATCATGATCATTTGAAACTTATGATCTACTCGCGAAAAAGTCCATTTTATCCTCCCCATATTTCATAGCTAATTTCTCACCGTGAACGTTGATTACGGCTCGAGCCGTCGATAAAAAGGGTCGACCTAAAATAATGGGACATTTAGGGTCGCACTCATAATCGGAAATGATGAAGTCCGCGGGAAAAAAGAACTTTCCAATTCTAACATAAACATCCTCGGCTATTCCAACTGGTTTTAATGGTGTACAATTTGCTAGCTCGATTGTCATGTTCGTGGGGGTAAGTCTAGGCAATTTCATCATTTTCCAAAGAGAATGAGGCATGAGATTGATGTTAGCACCTAAATCGGCAAGGGCTAAACATCCCTCAATCCCGGAAAAATCACAAGGTAAAGGAAATTGTCCCGGATCCTCTTCCTTTCTCGGCATATGCCTTTTTGGTTTTTTAAGAAGGATCGAAGCACAAGTTTCCTCAAGGGTCACATTGGTAAGGTCGATAAAGCTCTCTTTTTGAACCGTGGATGGAATTTGAGATACAAGAGGGTGTGCACTCTTTTCCTTGGTCACCACGTTCACCCGATCGACTTTAGAACATGAAGGCATTTTAGAAGTCGAGGGTTGAGAAGAAGGAACAACTCTAAATCCATCAAGGTTTGGGGTAATCACACGAATTTTTCCGATTGATGAGGTGGCTTTACATGTTCCTTCGGATTTGGTATGGTGTCACTCGGTAAGAACTCGATGACGCACCCGAAGACTTGTTCATAATGGCCGAAAACATATTTTGAATGCCGATTTGTCCTTGCTCAATCTTTGTATTTTGATTTTTCAACGTGTTGGAAAAGTCGTTTTTCAAAGTACCAATTTGTCCCTCTAATTTTCTCATATTAGCCTTATTCGTTTTCATATATTCTTGAAACTCGTTTGACGAACTATTTTGATTAGAATTAAAGTTCCCTTTGTTTTGATTATTTCTTTGAAAATTCCCTAGATTGCCACTCGAAATATTGTTTCCTTGATTAGCATTGTTTTGAAAATTCGAGTTTTGATTGTTATCTCGATTTTGCCAACCTAAATTCCGACCTTGATTATAACCTCCTTGATTTTGAAAATTTCCATGTTGATTATTTCCTTGAAAATTGTTACGGTGTTGATTACAATTATTGCCTTGATTATAATTTCCTTGTGATGGACCCGCGTTATTTTAATTTTGAAAATTGTTGTTTCACGCGTTTACACTAGACGTTTGGCCATCCGTAGCTGCACACTCGTAATAACTATGAGGTCCACCACATAATGTACACGAAGCGTCAACCGCTTTCACCGTAGCGGGAGCGTCTTTCTTTTACATCTCGATTAAGAACAACGTAAACACATTCGTCAACTTATCGACTTTCGCATCAACCCTCTCAATATCACGATTAGAATTACTAACGTTGGCGATATTGGCAACACTTGGTGTGTTACGGAGTTGGTAAACCTTGGATCTATTTTCGATAATCATTAAAGCGTCTTTCGGAGTTTTACACAAAAAATTGCCACCGGCGGCGGAATTTAACGAATCTTGTTCTTGAAAACTAAGACCGTTGTAAAACGTGTCGATTTGGTGTAACTCGGAAAATCCATGGTGAGGACACTGCCTAAGAAATTCCTTATAACGATCCCACGCGTCTCTAAACGATTCATTCGGCTTTTGTTCGAACCTCGTGATCTCGTTTTTGAAAAATGTGGTCTTAGACGGCGGAAAGAAATGATTAACGAACTTGGAAACGAGATCCTTCCACGTAATTATGGAATTAGGTGGCTCTTTCTCGTACCAATCCTTGGCGGCACCATCGAGCGAGTACGGAAAAAGCATAAGCTTAACGACATCGGTGTCGACGTATTTAAACTTGCTCGTGGCCAAAAGACGATCAAAATTCCGAATGTGATCGTGAGGATTATCTGCCTCACGACCTAGAAACTTCGTTGCTTGAATCAACGATAGCATTCCACTCTTAATCTCAAAATTCTCCGCTTCGACAGCGTGAAATCGCGTCTCCATAACCCTCGGCGGGTGCTTGGAGCAATTCCATCATCGAACGATTGTCGGCCATCTCGTCTACGGTTTCAACAATGATAATAGGAACGTCGGTTTTCGAATCATGTCTACGTCGTCAATTCCTTCGACTTCGATTGCGTCGATTCGAAACGTCGCTAGAATTCGTATAGTCCTTCGATCGAGTGCGCATGCACTAACGTAGAGAATGGGGGGGGGGTAGCAAAGAAGATTCTTTTTGGGGTTTTTTGTTTTTCAATTTTTTTGGTTTTTGATTGTTTTTTATTTTTTTTTTGGATTTACGGTGTATTACGTAGACTTAAATCTACAAATCTCTCCTCGAATCAATTTCTCGATTAAAGGAGCCACAAGGAATGAAAACGATCACGTTGAGTGAATGTCTTCGATGACTTTCGAACATTGGTGGAACACCAAAACGTTCAAGAGGGTTTAATCTTTGAAAAACAAACAAATCTATATGATACGTAGATAATACGTTGGTTGGCAAACCCTCGATTAGCCCTTTTTCTCAAAACACGCACAAGCAAGTGAAGGAAACGAGGCGACTCTAAGCACTTAAGAGCCTTTTTCCTTTAGGTCGTGAAATACAACCACCTTATACCCACCTTATTGTTTGTATTAATCAAAATTAAGCCTTTCGAAAGTAATTATCTATTTTGCCTTTTTCTTTTTATTTTGGATTCGAATACAATAACTGAGTGATGATATCCCAATTAAGGTTGCGTTTTAACGCTTTTGGAGATATTGTAAATTTTTTGTGATACGTAATACAATATATTAATAATATTCACAAAGAAAAACGAAAACGAATACTAGGATATCTACAATATAGTAAAAAGATTCTTGTGTGTTTAATTAAGGATAACTAAACACGATTTATTTGGATATTTATAATATAGTAGAAAAATAACAAACGAGTATGTACGATATTTACGCTTTCCAAAAATGAAAAGCAAAAGCGCACTACTCACACAAACACGATATGTATAATGGCACTAAAAACACCTCCCCGGTAGCGGCGCCAAAATGATATAGGTAAAAATATACCTCTTTTAGGAAAAAGACGTATTATGAGCAAGTATTAAACCTTCACGTTTCGGGAAACGCGAATGCTCGATAAATGCGAGTTCGTTCTCGAAGGAGGTGTGTGTATTATATGCCAATAATATAAAATCAAGTTTAGATTACTGACGTTTTTAGATGAGAAATATTAGAAATTAAAGACGGATTACGCTAAAAATTACTCTACGACGGTAAAAACGTAAAACGTATACGTAAAAACGTAAAACGCGACGAAAATAAAAATTTTAACTAAAAACAATTTAAAAATGAAAACTAATTCTAAAATAATATAAATAAGAATAAAAATTCAATAATTAAATTTAATACTTATTATTAATTAAATATTTAATTTTAAATGCTAGTTAAAGCCTTAAAATTAAATATAATTAATAAAAAGTCCAAAATTATATTTTATCAAACAAATATCTTACTTATATTAATTAAATGCTAAAAATTATTTTTCAAAAATTTTTAAAACAATTGTTCTATTTTTTAAAGGCTAAAAACACTTTTTAAATGAAAATAATTATAAAAAATAATAAAACAATGAGAAAAATAATTTTTCTTTTTCAAAAATCCTTAATTACTTATCTAAACAGTAGAAAAATAAAAAAAGTTGAAAAAAGTAATTTTAGGTATAATAAGACAAAAACAGAAATATTAAAACCTAATTTAAAACTAAAATAATGCTTAAAAATAATATAATAATCAGAAAAATAGATTTTCTTCTTGAAAAATCCTAAATTAAATAAATAAACATGGGAAAATTGAAAAATCTACAAAACAATGAAAAATGGCCACTAAAGACAAAAACCACAAAGAACTGATAGTGACACTTGAATAAATTTTGTCTGTTTGCTTATCAGTAGGAAGAATGCACCAGCAGTGGGAAGTTGGTTCCCACTGCTCCCTTACAAAAACTAAAAACGGGCTCTTTTTGAGCTTTGTTGTTGGTTGTTTTTGGTACAAGAGGAACCCCCACACTCAGTGGAGTGTGGGGAGTCAATAACAAGCAAAAAGAACCAGAAACTAACACAATATGGCACTCAAATCAAACAAAATAAGACACTGATATAGCAAATAGGGGATCTGGTGGTTGCTGGGATAAATCAGAGTCCTAGTAAGGGTCCTATGACCTCCCAAAACTGACCGAAATCCAATAACCAGTTAGCCTAAACCTATATAAACCGTAAACCTAGCTGTGAACCAAAATTCAAGCAATATAAAACATTTTTAGACCCTAAAGGTTCTATTGATGTTATGCTCAAACAGAAAGTAGACTATAGGTTCAAGTGACAATATGGTGAGATTTGAAGTACTAAAAATTGTAATAAACCCTACCAAATTACAAAACAGATGGCTCACAGCCTTAAGTCAACACTAGGTCTAGCAACATGCCAAATTTCAAGCCAAGTGACTCAAGATTTGAGCCCTAACCCTACTATATATTGGCAGATTGTAGCACTTTTACAAGTATGGAACTTCACTTTTTACACTACAAACCTTAGAGTAAAGTACCAAATTACCTAATACCAATCTACTTGGGCATGTTTAAGCTACCTATGTTCACTTCTTATGTCACCCAAGGTAAGCAACCACAGGTCCCAAACACCCCATATTTTCTGTAAAATGAAGATTTTCAAAAGATTTCCACAAATTCCCCAACCAACTCAAACTAAAGCTAAATAAACATACTCATGATCCTAAATAGGCATCAACTAAGCAGTAAAATGCACAAAGAATACATAAATCATACAAACTCAATAATCACCATAAATTGTTGTAAAAGCAATGAAAAGGGAGTTCAAGGATAAATACCTGATGCCACCAGCTTGTTCAAGCTTATCCACACCTATGAGCTTATGGAGTTCTTGTAGGGAGCTCTTTTTGAGGTTCATAGCAGAACCAAGAGCTAGAACATATCTTCAAAAAGAAAAATGGAAGGAATGAAGAGAATGTGCCTGGTCTTCTGCACCTGCACATACAACTCAATCCAAATACTGAAAAGCTTACGAAAGCTTATTGTCAGCAAGCTTTTGTAAGAGCTTTAAATATAGTAAGCTACAAACAATTAACCAAAATAAGAAAATGATATTTGGGAACAATATAAAAAACAAACTTTTTGCAAAATAATAATGGTATCAAAGTGAAAATAACACTCTTGTAAAAACAATCAACAATCTTGATTGTCAGTCAAGATTGTTGAACCCTTACAATAGTGAGTCTCAAAAATTAACTTTGGCCAAAATTTTTGAACAATAGATTCTGATAGAGCTAAAACTACTTGTAGAAAATTATAAAAGTTTTAGACTCAAAGAATAAGGAACTCAGCTATTGTTAAAATTTAAAAAGTTGAACTTTCATTAAAACCTAGAAAAAAATTACAAGGGAGTTGGAACAAAAGATATGGTCACAGGCTGACCATATTTATACATATCAAATGAAATTTATAGAATGCAACAAGAAAGGTAAACCCTAATGGACGAAATTCCTGAAAAGCCCTATTGTTTGAATATGCAGCCTTTGTCAAATATACTCATGTGATGATGGCAGTGGCATCTTGTGAGGTGCCAGCTATGTTAAGCAATCTCAAACGTCCATCTTTCATTTGGGGAACAAGGAATGATTGTTGACCGTTGATGATGTCCCCTCATGGGACTTTGGTAGACAAGGACGGGGCAGGGCATTCTTGGGGGGTCACATGGGTTTGTTAGGTAGAGATTATGTGGGTGGGGGTAGTTTTAAGATACCCTAATTTACCAATTTGGAAGTTATTAACCCCCAATTCGAATTATTTAAGGAGCTTTAGGAATTTAGGGTTTAATGGTGATGAAGGTGGAGTTTGATTCATATTTGGGGAAATAAACATGTTTACCGGGAAAATTAATATATTAATTCGTTTTAAAAATGAATTATATATTAAGTGGGGTTGACTTGTTGACTGGTGACGTGGGGTGGGCAGATTGGTGGTGTAAGGTGATGTGGAGTGGTGACTAGGTAGGGGTGAGGTGGATGTTTATGACAGGTGGTATTAGTTTAGTTGTCTGGGTAACTTTGACCCCCACTTTGCAAATTGTTGTCATATAAAGTTTAAACAGCCAAAAAGCCAATTCCTTTGATAATAACTTTGCCCTATTGTCATTTTGCACCCTCCTCATTTCTATGTATGGAATCAAGGACCAATCTTACAATTATAGCTTTCTCCAAGGTCCAAACATGGACAATCTTGAAACTTAAGGACCATACTCGTAATATATGCGTTTTACAAGGGCCAAAAGTGCCAAGTCTTCAAAAGTTGAGGGACCAATCCTAATAAATCTTTAAACTTCAAGGATTCTTTGGAAAATGAACATTCTAGTCCGTTTCTTTGTGTGGCTTCGTTTCCCTTGTTCGTTTTTGCTTTATTCTTGTAGTCTTTTGGTGAATTTACGATATCCGTACCTAAAATACACAATGACCAAACACAAGCATATTTTGGGGTATTTTATGACATTTTTAAGCGTTTTAAGCCCGATTTGGACGATGAGACTACGTATAAATGCAGTCTCATAAGTTCATGTCTTGATGTTACACATTTTATTTTTTTAGATTTTTGCTAGTGCGTGAAATATTTAGAGAAGCTCAATCTAAGTTTTTAAATGATTTTCCAGTATGGGATGGAGATTACACTTGTAACATTTTTAAATGTCTTAGTACTATGTTCTTTAAAATGTTTTGATAATATGTTTTTAAAATGTGTGGACTTAATGCGTTATTATGTGATATGCTTGTTATATATTCTATTATGTATACTGATATGTGTTTTGAGTACTGAGTTCTGAGTACTTGTGCATCGTCTTTTCGGAGACAAGATATCTCGACGGGGATATGGTACATTTCCATACTGGGTGTGGGAAAGATCCGGATAGGTGTAGGTGCATTGTTCTTATTATATGTTCTGTTGTTATAATATGTTATGTGTGTAGTTGTATGAAATGTAAATATCACTTTATAGTCCATTGCTTAAACTTATTTTTTTCTTCAACTTATTCACAACGGATGTCAAGTTTTCTTATGATGTTCTAGATAACTTAAACCTATGTTCTCACCAACTTTATGTTGACTGACTTTGGTGTCATTTTCAGTTAAGGTAGTTATGAAGGATGGTGTTCGAAGTGGCTAGAGTTTAGAGGCTGCTAGGACTGCATTAGGAGGAATCCCTTTTCTTTAGTTTTCTTTTCATTGTTTGAATAAGTGATACATTTTAGAAACCTATATGTTTGATGTTTGTTTATTTGTTTGTCTTTGGTGAGAGGTAGGACTTTTACCTACTTACCTAGACTCCTGCATTGTTAAGATATTGTCATGACATTTGTGTCACCATTTATGATGTTTCATTTTCATTTAGTTCTCTCTATAGACACGCTATTGTTGTGATGATATCCATAGTCGCGCCCCATATTCCTCCATGGTGGGGTGTGACAATAATTTATCATGTGTGTTCGTGTTTTAATGCCGTGCTTTTATTCTTGTCATGTTTTTAAGTATTATACGTAAATACTTATCGTGAGTTAATAATAACATTAATAATAATACTTGTCGTAATTAATTAATATACGTAATATATTACATTGAAAGTTCATGACACGTGTCATATATTAATTAATCGTAAAGTTTTTATTTGTCCGTGTTTTCATGCATTTAATGTTCTAAGGTATTTAATGCGGGTTTTACAACTCTTCCCCTCCAAGAGAATAATTCGTCCTCGAATTAGAGATACGATAAGCTGAAAAGGACATACCCGAATCATAGTTAAAAATGAGGGTAAGAAGTCCGGATAGACTCCTCCGTTTCCCAAGTGACTTCCCGCTCGAAATGGTCCCTCCAAAGGATTTTGACGAACGGGATCATCTTTCTCCTCATGACCCGATCCTGGCGATCGAGAACTGCCTCGGGTTCCTCAAAATAGGATAGATCCTCACGAATTTGATCGAGTGGATACGAAACTGTGTGCAACGGATGATAATTGTAACCTCTGAGTAAGGATACATGGAACACATTGTGAACATGAGATAGCTAAGGAGGTAACGCTAGACGATATGAAACCTCACCGACACGTTCAAGGATCTCAAACGGTCCGATGAAACGAGGACTGAGCTTGCCCTTAAGTCCAAAACGCTTGACTCCACGCGCTGGTGATACCTTCAAGAAAACATGATCACCAGGCTGAAATTATAATGCTCTATGATCTTTGTCAGCATAGCTCTTCTGACAAGCACAAGCTTCCTGCAGCTTCGCCTTGGCGATGGAAACCTTCTCATTGGTCACTTCTATCATCACTGGACCCTCAATGATTCATTTACCAACCTGATCCCAGCAGATTGGAGCACGAAACTTCCTGCCATAAAGCATCTCGAAAGGTGCACACTTGATACTCGCGTGCCAACTATTGTTATAGGCAAACTCAACCAAGCAGATGTAATCATCCCAACTTCCTGTCCATTCTAATGCACAAGCTCGCAAAATATCTTCTAAGGTCTGAATTGTACGCTCTGACTGACCATCGGTCTGAGGATGAAAGGATGTGCTAAGCTTGAGTCTGGTGCCCCAAGCTTTCTGCTAAGCTTGAAGAATTTAGACATGAATCGAGGATCTCTGTCTGATATGATATCTGATGGAGTACCATGCAGTCGCATGATCTCCTGCAGAGACATATCTCCCAATTTGCTAACCGGATAATCTTCGCGAATTGGATGAAAATGAGCTGACTTGGTTAAACAATCGACTTTGACCCATATAGCATCATGTTTCCTCTAAGTCTGCGGAAGTCCGGTGACGAAATCCATGGATATTTGGTCCCACCTCCATTCGGGAATCTCTAATGGTTGTAGTAAACCACTAGCCCACTGATGTTCTATCTTAACCTGCTGGCAGGTTAGACATTTGGAAACGAAAGTAGTAACATTCCTCTATATTTTTAGTGCAAAAACAATTGCTTATAATTCCAGATCATGGGTAGGATAATTTTCCTCATATGGCTTAAGCTGACATGATGCATAGGCAATCACCTACCCATGTTGCATGAGTACACAGCCAAGTCCTTTACCCGAAACATCGCTATAGATCTGAAATCTACCTGTACCAGATAGGAGAGTAAGAATAGGTGCAGAAACCAATCGATGCTTAAGTTCTTAAAGGTCAGTGATGAGACTGATTTTATACATAGTATCATCGTCCAAAATGGGCTTAAAATTGTTAAAATATCATAAAATGTGCCAAATATATGCTTGTGTTTGTTCAATGAGAATTTTAGGTACGGATATCGAGAAAATGACAAAAGCTCACAAGAAACAAGCAAAAACAAACACGAGAAACGAAGCCGCACAAAGAACCGGGCGCTAGAGTTAATTTACAAGAAAATCCCTTGAAGAATTAAAGATTGTACAAGAAGGATCCTCCAATATTGAAGAATTGACACTTTAAACCCTTGTATATTCATAATTACAAGTTTGGTCCTTCAAGTTTATCAAAGTACAAAAAGGACCCTTAACTTTGAATAATTGGCAAGAATGGTCCCTCACAAATGAAGACTGGTCATTCTTAGTCATCCACAAAGTTAACAATACATGTCAAGACCTTGAAGATTGAAGACATTACAAGTTTGGTCCTCCAAATATCAACAAATGGCAAAACAAGTCCTTGTAAACACTTTGCAAAACTTTTTGGGGCAAAAGTCTAAAAACCCAAACTTGGATAACAAAGGAATCTGATTTTAGCATGTTTAAACCAAGAATGAAACAAGAATGGAAGAAGAGGGGTATAAGCTATCAAACATCAATACTTACCTTAACCAGTGTCACCATGACACGTGCCCCACTATCACTTTTCCACCAATTACAAGCCTCCCCTTTGCCACATCACACCCCACTCACAACCATTTATAACTAATCTTAATTAGTTAAATAAAAGACGCGGTTAACATATTTTCAAAAACCAAACCAGATTAAACACCCACTATTCATCCTATGAACATAATTAGGGGTTTGTTAATTACTTGGAATTAAACCCTAATTCCTTCCAAAATTATGATTAAGGTTGCACTAATCATAACCCAAACCTTAAACACTTTGCCACATCATCACAAAGTTCACATGAACCACCCTGCTATACACTTTTGAGGAAGAAGCCAAAAATGTGCCAGCAAATCAACCATCCACAAACAAGCTTACATTTTAAGCTTGTTTTGAGCCCTTTGATCAAATTCCACACAGCTAACAACTTCACAAGACGCCTGATTGTGGTAAAATACACCTCTTGTTTTGGAAAACAAAAGAGAGTAAATGAGCGGTAAGTATTAAGTGATGATTTAGGAAAATCAAGCACTAATGACCCAATGAAGTTCGTTTCCTAAGGAGGTATATGTGTGTGAAAAACTTGTTAAATGTTTGTGAGTAATGATTGGTTTAGAAGGGGATAAGAAAAGAAGATGACGAAGACGTGAAAATTATACAACTACGACAAAACGTAAAACCGTAAAACTACCAAAATTAAAAATTAATTCTAAAAATTACCAAAAATTTACCAAAAATCAAAATTAATAAACTAAGAGTTTACCAATGATCAAAACTTTTTCAAACCTTTTAAATAATTAAATATTCAATTTGTAAATGCTAATTAAAGCCCTAAAAATCAAATAAATTATCAAAAAGCCCAAATAAAGATTTTTCAATTGGTAAACCTCTAAAATGACCTAAAAAGATTAAAATCTATTTTTAGAAATTTTTAAACTACTAAAAACTATTTAAAATGATTTAAAAACTATTAAAACTTAAAATAATTATAAAAATTAATCTAGAAGTGATAAAATTATTCTAAAAGTTGCTAAATTCCTATTTTAATGTATTAAATCTAAGAAAAATGTAAAAAGTTGGAAAATGTGAAATTTGAAAAATAATAATAAAATAATATTAAAATATTATTAAAAATCCAAAATTTATAAAAAATTCTAAAAACTTGCAAACTAGTTTAATTTAACCTAAATAATCAGAAAATCAAAGTGAAATGACCAGAATACCCCTATTGGGCCCTCAAATAGGCCAAAACCAAAAACAGTCAACCTTAATGGGCTTTTTTGGCCCAAAAAGTCAAACTTGGCCCAATTGACTTGGAAAAGCCCAATCTGACTCAAAATTTAATTCTAAGCACAAAACTCTAAAGGCCCAAAAGCTGAATGTGAGCTTATCACAGCTTAATAAGCAAGCAACTTATTCTTATTGGGCTTTTCAGCCCATTAAGCAATAAGCCAATGCCATAAGCTCTAATTTGACACACAACCTTCTTTTGGGATGCTTATGAGATCTGTAAAAAGAAATTTTGAAAAAGCACACTCAATAAGCCAGAAATAAGCAAAGTATTATTTCACAAAACGATAAAATAGTCGGGTTTGAGATTTGGGGCACCTCAGAAGCTCTAGTTTGTTGCAAAAGCTCACAAATAGCTTAACTAAGAATAATCAATCAAGAAAATCACAAAAAGCCAAGTAGAATATCCTATAAGAACCAATAAGCTGGCTGAAAAAGCCAAATAAGCTAGTTTTCTAGCAAAAGCTTAACCAAAAGACTTGTAACCTTCCAGATTTGTTATTAAGCTAAGAAAAATGATTTCTATTACAAAAGCCAAGTTGTTGCATGTGCCAATAAGCAGTTCTCAAAAATAAGCCAATTTGTGCTTATTTGACCAAAAGTCAAAGTACTCCAAAGTTCACCAAATGATCAGGAATGGTATATGGGCTTGTTATAAGTAATTTTTGTAAAGGACTCAAGGAGGAGGCCTTGCGAATCAAGAGGTCAGCTGACCTTTTGATGGCAGATTTTGGCAATAAGGGCTTAATAAGCCAGTTAGCTTATAAGCTAGATACAAAGCACACCAAATAGCAAAATCCACTCACAAGCAGCACTTAAACAAGTTCCAAGCAGCAAAATCACAAGGCATACAATAGGATAACAAATGCAGACACAAAATGAGGTGGTCACTTTGCTGATGCAAATGACCACTTCAGCCAACTTTGATAAGCTATAGCACACTCAATAAGCCACCAAATTCAACAACCAGATAACCAATAGATAGATTATCACCTAAACTATTCCCAAACCTGATTTTAGACCTTAGATCCAACAAACAAAGAAGTTATTGGATATGATGTGTTTGACCAATTTCAACAACACTTTTATCAGATTTTTGCAAAACTTCAAATCCCTTTTCTAAACTTTCAGAAACTAAACCAATGACTAAAACTTGTTCTAAATGACTTGTTTAGACCTCCCAAACCCTAAGAACCAAGGGCTCAAGGCCACAAGGCCTTATGAACCAGTAATCCCAAACAGTCCTTAATCAACCACTTTTCAAAGCAACTTGTGATTTTTAAACACAACCTACTGATTTTATCCTTCAAATAGCTACACTAGGTGACAACTAACAGATTACAACCATAAAACAAAGAGCACAAACACAGAATCAACAAATCACATGCCAAAGTACAAATCAAGCAGTAACATGAATTTTTTAGAGGAAATGTAATCAAGGGATTATACCTGCCCTCCACAACATCCTAGGAGAGCCAGCTATGCTCCTTGGACCTTGTTCAACAACTAGAACAAGACCAAGGTACTTCAACAAGAAAGATGATGAATGCCTTGGTTGATGTTTCAAAGCAGAAACTCAAGGGCTTGATTTCTTCAACACAATGAACAAACAGCCCAACCAAAGGCCCTAATCCCTTCACAAGCTTGGTGTCAACAAGCTTGCAAGAGCTTATAGCTTATGGTTAAGGATTAGTACATAAAAATAAGCAAATTCAGAAACCACTTTTCAAGCTTTTTCAAACTTGAAAAACCTTACCAAACATAAACGTCCTTGAACCAAATGATTCAAGCACACTTATAACAACAAATGGAACTCAGAATCACCTTTAAACAATACCAACTTTCAAAAACATAAAAAGGAATTACAATTTTCTCAAAATACCAACTTTTATAAATTTCAAAAAGGAGTTACAAGTTTAAAGGGTAAAGACTGGAACAAAGGGACTCTCACATGTTGAGGTCTCCTTTTATAGGCAAATGCCTGGCTACACTATTCACAAACCCTAGAAGTGAATTCTCTAATATGCCCTTGAGCACTTGAGGAAGTTTGTTGTTGATGATTTGTCCAAAATGATCCAAGACGTTCAATTTAGCTTTGGGGTGAAGCAAAGGCTCTCAGCTGTTGATCTTGACACGTGGCATGACTTGGAGGGCAAGTAGTCACATGATAGGTGAACCGGTATTTGGGGGTGGGGTCCATTGTGAGTGGGATTGAGGATTTTAGGGTTGGGATGGTTTTCTGCATGTGTGAATCACACATGTGCCATGGTAATTGAAAATTACCCTTTGTTTTAAGTGAGGTAATTCTGGGTGGTGAAAAGTGAATAGTTGAGTGTTTGATCTGTTTTTGGTGGGATGGAAAAGTGTTTGGCGCAATTACTGGTTTGAATGTTTCAGTTGCACACATTTGTCCCTTGTTCTTCTTCTTTTCTTTCATTTGTGTTTTAAAACGTGTCAGCGCCCATTTCCTTTGTTGACAACTTTCAGGACTTGACTATTTTGGCACAAAACTTTCCAACAAGGTTTATAAGGGTTGTTTTTGCCATTTTGAGATATTTCAAGGGCTGATCTTGGACAATGTTGATCTTCAAAGGTCTTCAATGTATCTTTGGCTTTATGAGGGACCATAAATGGCAATTTGAAATTGTTGAGGGACTAATCTTGCCATTTCTTCAAAGTTGAAGGACCATTTGTGTAATTTTGACAAACTTAAGGGACCAAACTTGTAATTATTAATATACAAGGGTTTTAAGTGTCATTTCTTCATTAAATGAGGATCAATCTTGCATGTCTTCAAGTCTTCAAGGGTATTTGTTGAATATTCCATGATTTAGGGCCCGGTTCTTTGTGCGGCTTCGTTTCTCGTGTCCGTTTTTCCTTGTATCTTGTGATATTTTGTCTTTTTCATGATATCCATACCTAAAATACACAAGTAAACAAACACAAGCATATATATTGTATATTATGACATTTTTATGCATTAAAAGCCCGAAAAGAACGATGAGATCATGTATAAATGCCATCTCATCACTCCCCCATACTAAGCCATTGCCGTGCCCTCACGCAATGCTAGAATAAAGTATCTAAGCATCACCAAAGTTCAATTTTATTAACCTTTATTGAAGAGTAAAAGACTTGCAACATACTACGAAGATGTGTAACGACATAATGTATGATTTTCATCACAAAAGTGACTTTTAGGGTCAAAGAATAGAAACAAGCAAATGTCCCTTAGAGTAAACTTCGTCATCCTTGATTGTCATACATTCCATGCTAAGTGCAAAAACGAGATCATTGTTGGTACAAGTCACAATGCTAACACTACTCATACGTCCAAATTGTGTAATACTTTTTCTCCCCGCAATCCTAGTTATTATAAAAAGAAATGGGTTACTAGCATTTTTTAACTATTTGTCATGGATCACAAGTGATTCATATTGACTTATTTGAGTAGTTATTAGTCCGAAAGCAAAGTAGCACGATTTGATCAATAGTTAGCCGAAGGACAAAATCTTTTAAAACGGCTTCTCGTGTATCTCCTTAAGTTCATATCTTGGCATAACTCGTTTCACGATTTGAGACCTTTCGGACCGATATTTGGCATGTACTTCATACTTCAAATCTTGGGAAGACGTTCTTGAAATTATGGTCTTCTCTTCATATATTTGGAATTTCTTCACTTGACGTTTTTGAGAGATTCTTCATATTTGGACCACGACTTCATCATTTTTCTTCAATATTTACTTTGGATTTTGATATACAATGATCCGCCTCCTTTTCGGACATGGATATATTTATCCTCATACCTTGTAAGGGTCTTTTTGGATAGACTTTCTCCATGATCTTTAGGGGAGTAATTTCTTTTCGTCGTGTGTCTCGATCCTTCATATTGATTTAGGAATTATGATACTTCACATCATCTTTGGATCTTTAGCAAAAATAGAGCTCCTCATGCCTTGTTAGGGCCTTTTTGGATGATCGCCAATCTTCGCGTCCCGCTTCAATAAGTTATGCCTTGTCTATGAACTCTATTCAACCCCGAGTAACTTTTAAACGATCTTGCGTTAGAGGCTAAGTAACCTTTCAAATCGTACGACCTTACTTATTGCAATTATGATTTATTCCTAATGCATTGATCTTATGGGAAGAAAAAGCAACAATTAAAGACATATGAGTTTTTGAAAGAACATTTTCATGTTCTACGTTTAGCATGATCACTTGTCTAACTCTATCATCTCTCGTTCTTCACTATATAAAGACCTCTAATTAAAGAGACTCGTGAATACTTAGCCATGCAAGTCAAAACTAAGCCAAATTTGGATTAGCTTTCATTAAGACTATATTAAATCAAAGTTTTGGGTTTTCAAGCCACCTATAGGATCTTGCACTTTCTTGGACTTTTTCAAGTTTAGAGAATGCATTTTATAGTTCCCTTGATAAGTTACTTTCTAGGATCAATTATAGGAACTTGCGAAAAGTTCTTGTTCTTAAACCGAATGAGTTAAGACTTTCGCGTTTTAAAGCTCCCTATATAAAAGTCTAGCAAAACTTGAATTGAGCGGGCTAAGGAATGTAAATGGCTCCAAATTTCCATCAAGTCAAAAATTAACTCTTATTCTACCCATCGGAAAATATACATTCGTGTCTTAAAAACACTTATGAAAACTAAGAAAAATTTTAAAATTTGGCCATTTTTAGCCTTATTAGCAACAAAAACAAAACATTGAAAGTTGGAAAGCGTGAGGGCGTAGCAAAGCAAGTACCTATTCACCCCCCATACTAAAAGTAAACATTGTCCTCAATGTTTCGAGTCTAAGGATGGAGCACCCCCATACTAGAGACGAAGAATCGAATGCTTAGGATATAGCATGGAAAGGGTGATCAACAATATATCTAAATCCGTTTATTAAGTATGCTAAAAGATAATTGTTAGAACAATCAAGGATATGTCACTTCAACAAGAAAAGTTGATGTGGCAGAAACTCAAGAACGAAGAAAACATGAAGTTATTTGTCTAAGCGTTGACAAGAGTATTCCAGGCGTTGTCAAGAACAAATTAGGCGTTGATGGAAGCAAGCATTGTCAAGAGCAATCCAAGCATTGTCACATGCAATTCAAGCATTGACAACAATGTAGACAAAAAGCTTTTAGAAGATTCTATTTGGATATATATATGCAGGATTTATTCTGTATATAGTTATTTAAATAGAAGATTCACATGTTTATTTATTCTTATCTCTTGTAAACTCTAATCCTTACACTATAAAAGGAACCAAGGGTCTTAGGTTTTAATAATCAATTCATTCATAATGTAAACCTAAAGTGTGTGTGCACTAGACGTGGGAATTAATGTATACACGTCTAGTGGATGTTTGCTATTAATATAATGAACATCCCTTTTGTTTTAATTCATGGTATTCGTGCCTAAACACCTTGTCAATGTGTCGTGTTCTAATTCTGCTTTTGATTGTATAATCATATGAACATGATGCATTCCTAGTTGCTTAAAAGATCCGGAAACCAAGGTTTCCACAATTGGTATCAGAGCCTCGTGGCTCGTGATGCTAGGACCAACAAGGTGTTCGTGTATGGTGAAAAGAAGAAAAATCCGTCTAGGGTTTTTCTGGACGTTTTTATGTGCGCAACAGTATTCAAAAGGTCATAACTTTTGATTGAACCGTTGGATCGTCACGAAATTTTATATGTGTGTTCTACATACATATATCTAAACATCCACCAGAGGGACTGTCGAGTTTTATCCCCAGGAAAAAGTTATTAAGCGTCAAAATCAGCAGTGAGTGAATGCAGTTTACTATGAACAACCATATTCAAAACACGATCTCTCCTTCGTTAACCGTTGGATCTTCGTGATTTTTGAACTGTAGATTCTTGGCACTTGTTTCTAGAATCTCACCGAAGGGATCTTTGATCTAAGCTTTCATGAAGAATATATTCCAAGTCGAAGTTCACTGCAGTTTATGATATTCACATGAAATCATGATTTAGGGTTTCTGAAAATCCTAGATCGTTTTTATCACAGAAAAATGATGTTTGCAGCATGTCGTATTATTAGAAGCAGCAAGAAAATGGATTCAAATAAATCCTAGATTCGTATTTAGAGCAGCAGGTTTGAGTGTTAGATCGATTGCTGCCAATATGGATGATGCTATTGTTCATAATGCTTAGGGTTTGTATTAATCCGTGGTTCGTTTCTACTAAGGGTAGCATGTGGATGTGATGTGTCATGATGTAACAGAACAACAGCAGATCATCTTGCTAAGGCAATGTGATAACAACAGCAGAATGATTAACGTTAACAGACATATTTGCCAAAGATCGTGGTTCTGTTGATATGAATTGGATTTAGATGTGATATGGTCAAGACGTGTGAATCTTCATGATTATGGAATATGGCTGTGATGAATATCCTGGTCATAATTAGGTATTCATTGTCCTTCCTTAATTATTTACTGGATATATACACGTTATGCATGGCTGTCATCTTTTCACTAAGACTTATTGGATAGGCTATTAAAAGTGGGTTGTTGAGAGTCGGGCCTAAAAAGTATGACGGTTTGTTGATACAAGCATATTCGTATTATGTTCACGTGATATATTACACTATAGCTACTTTATGCAAACAAAGGGTGGTATTGGTTGTGGTCATTGAAAGCAACGTGATACATAGCAAAAGCAGGTGAAGGGCAATTACACAAAAATACAAATTGGTTTCTCTAGAAAAGAAGTGGTCCAATAGGATTTGTGTTCACACGATCAAGAGAAAAAGATACCATGAGGTGTTGAAATTATTCACGTCAGTTGCTGTAAAGAAAAAGAATGGGTATAGTACAGCAGTTAGAGACGTGATATATGGACATAAAAACAAATTTATTTGTTTAAATGTTCATGATATTGATGTTTATATTTATTGACGTTGACAATATTTGAGATGACGCTGATGAGGTTTATTGCTTGAGACGCTGACGAGGTTTATTGAAGAGACGCTGACAAGTAATATTTTGACGCTGACAGAATAAGTCAACGCTGACAGGTTGACAGTGTTGTCCGATATATGTTCATTCAAACGCTGATATGTATTGTCCGATATCGGAAAATACATCTGCCAAAAATGTTGGATAAAGGAGGATGTTGGACAACATAGGGATTGCTGCTGTTGAGAAAATTAGTACGTTTTGAGCACACAAAAAGGAGGAAATTACACAAGAAGGTACATGGAATCTCCGTTTTAATATAGAATATCATGTTGATATTTATGGCTCGGATATTTTTGAAAGGGATTAATGATCTTAAAGCGAGTTAGCAACTTTTTATGAGAATTTGATGGATATTTTAAACTATGTAATTGGGATAGCCTTGTGAAAGAGTTATCCATCCAAATACTTTTACATATGGTATGAAGATGTGATTCCATTAAAATCGTCATGAAGAAGTGTTAGCTTAAGGGGAAGAATTCTTATGGTAAGTTTGATGATCTAAGAAGATTTTCGCGAGTTTGTGTTCTATCATATCTTAAAGTCGTGCACTCCCAGTCATAGACTTTAAAGATAACTTGTTCGTGCTTTAAATGTTTGGTGACGAAGACTTGTCATAACACTTGAAGGAGTTACATTATCGTGCTCAGTGTCTCACAAAGGATGAGAATATTGACAAGGGATCGAGGTCTACTTATATATCTTCTATAAGTTCTTCATCACGTGGATAGTACAAGACATGGAACACAAGGTTGGGTTATTCTACTTCTACATCAAAAATATTATAGTTATTTTTCTTCAAGATCATTACATAGAGCTACATTTGGAGAATCTTCAAAGATTGCATACATTGTTTACTTCCTTGTTGATGTGACAAAAAGGGGAAGAAATACATGCTACACTTGAGGGGAAGAAATTTGAAGATCATGTACAACTTACAAGAGATACGCAAAGAGTTTTGCCACTATCAACTAGGGGAAGATTGTTAGGTCAAAAATTTGATGTGGCAGAAACTCAAAAACGAAGAAAACATGAAGTTATTTGTCTAAGCGTTGACAAGAGTATTCCAGGCGTTGTCAAGAACAAATTAGGCGTTGATGGAAGCAAGCATTGTCAAGAGCAATCCAAGCATTGTCACATGCAATTCAAGCATTGACAAAAATGTAGACAAGAAGCTTTTAGAAGATTCTATTTGGATATATATGCAGGATTTATTCTGTATATATAGTTATTTAAATAGAAGATTCACATGTTTATTTATTCTTATCTCTTGTAAACCCTAATCCTTACACTATAAAAGGAACCAAGGGTCTTAGGTTTTAATAATCAATTCATTCACAATGTAAACCTAAAGCGTGTGTGCACTAGACGTGGGATTCAATGTATACACGTCTAGTGGATGTTTGTTATTAATATAATGAACATCCCTTTTGTTTTAATTCATGTTATTCATGCCTAAACACCTTGTCAATGTGTCGTGTTCTAATTCCGTTTTGATTGTATAATCATATGAACATGATGCACTCCTAGTTGCTTAAAAGATTCGGAAACCAAGGTTTCCACAAGGATATGTCATGAATTCGTGAAAAACTTCTTCAAGCAAACGATGGGGGCTCACGTAAACGAACACGAGAGTCTTCAATCGTAGATGATGATGATGATCTAAATAACACAATCACAAACAACCACGAGACAACGAGTTGAAAGGGTACAAGTCCCCTTATTAGTGAATAGTGAGCATAAAGGATAAGCATGTGATCTCCCCCACGAGGCACCTCGTTTTTGATTACCGAGTCATGAGCTCGACTCGATCCCCTCAATGCTAATTATCATTGGGGAAGGTGACTTGGTCGAGGGCAACCATTGAAGGTATTTCCCCACCAAAGTAGTGCTTAAGCCTATGTCCATTCACCTTGAAATTAGGACCATCATCTTGAGCTAGCTCGATGGTCCCATAAGGAAACACTTGTGTAATGGTGAACGGACCCGACCAACGAGATTTCAATTTCCCGGAAATTATCTTAAGTCGAGAGGTAAAAAGTAACACATGATCACCAACGTTAAAAACCCGGTTTTTAATCTTTGAATCATGAAACTTTTTAGTCTTTTCTTTAAAAATTAATGAATTTTCATAAGCATTATCTCTTAATTCATCCAATTCATTCAATTGTATTTTCCGGTGATCTCCCGCGGTCTTCAAGTCAAAGTTTGCATGCTTAAGGGCCCAATATGCCTTGTGCTCCAACTCAATGGGCAAATGACAATTCTTCCCATAGACTAACTTATAAGGAGTGCAACCGATAGGTGTCTTATAAGCGGTCCTAAAGGCCCATAAAGCGTCATCAAGTTTGTCGGACCATGAAGCACGGTTTTCCCCAATTGACCTCTCTAAAATCCTCTTCAAAGCTCGGTTTGAAACCTCGACTTGCCCACTTGTTTGCGGGTGATAAGCCGTAGAAAGACGATGAGTAACTCCATATTTCTTTAGAACCTTTTCAAATTGGTCATTACAAAAATGGGTTCCTCGATCGCTTATAATAGCAAGAGGGGTTCCGAACCGAGAGAACAGTTGCTTCAAAAACTTCACTACCACACGAGCATCATTAGTAGGCAAAGCCTTAGCTTCCACCCACTTAGAAAGGTAGTCCACCGCGACGAGGATATATTTGTTGCCATGAGACGATGGGAACGGCCCATAAAGTCTATTCCCCATATGTTGAAAATCTCACACACTTGAATTATGTTTTGCGGCATTTCATCACGTTGAGACGATTTTCCTTGACATTGGCACGAATCACACGACTTAACAAGTGCGTGTGCATCACGATAGATAGAAGGCCAAAAGAAGCCGGCATTGAACTCTTTCTTAGCCGTGAGATTAGCACCGTGGTGACCACCCGTGGGCCCCTCGTGACAAGCTCTAAGGATATTAGAAGCTTTGGCACCAAAAACACAACGTCGAACGAGTTGATCCGCACAAACCCGAAAGAGATAAGGGTCGTCCCAATAATAGAACTTGACGTCACGAAAGAATTTTTGTTTTTGTTGTGTCGTCATACCCTTGATTATGAAATTGCCCGCATGGTAATTTGCAATATCGGCAAACCATGGGGTGGTGTCTTTAGAATTCACTACACCGAGAGTCTCGAGAGGAAATGTTTCGGTGATTTCCTTGTTCTCGAAAACATATTTGTGAGGATCTTCTAGACGAGAGAGATGATCGGCCGCTAGATTCTCGGCTCCTTTTTTGTCAAGCACGGTGACATCAAATTCTTGGAGGAGGAGCATCCAACGAAGCAATCTCGGCTTAGCATCTTGCTTAGCTAAGAGATACTTGATAGCCGAATGGTCGGTATACACGATGCTTTTAGTCAAGACGAGATAAGGTCAGAATTTCTCAAAAGCATAGACCACGGCAAGGAATTCCTTTTCCGTTGTGGTGTACTTTAATTGAGCCTCGGTCATCGTCTTACTAGCATAGTGGATAGGACGGAAATGCTTGTCATAACGTTGCCCTAAGACGGCCCCTATAGCATAATCACTTGCATCGCACATGATTTCAAAGGGCAATTCCCAATTAGGATCAACAAGAATGGAAGCTTCGGTAAGTTTCCTTTTGAGAGTTTCGAAAGCTTTAACACAATCCTCATTGAAGTTAAAAGGAGCATCCTTCTCGAGAAGGTGTGTCATAGGTCGAGAGATTTTCGAAAAGTCCTTGATGAAACGACGATAAAAGCCCGCGTGGCCTAGGAAACTCCTAACTCTCTTAACGGTTTTAGGATGAGGTACCTTGGCGATGACGTCTACCTTAGCTTTATCGACCTCAATCCCCGCCTTCGACACCTTATGTCCTAAGACGATTCCTTGTTTACACATAAAATGACATTTTTCCCAATTAAGCACAAGATTGGTTTCCTCACAACGTTTTAACATTTGCTCGAGATTAGATAAACACGACGTGAACGAATTGCCAAACACCGAGAAGTCATCCATAAACACTTCCATCGACTTCTCGATCATATCGTGAAAAATTGCCATCATACACCGTTGAAACGTACCCGGTGCATTACAAAGTCCGAAAGGCATCCTACGATAAGCGAACGTTCCATAAGGACACGTAAAAGTAGTCTTCTCTTGATCACGAGGGTCGATAGGGATTTGAAAGTAACCGGAAAAACCATCTAAAAAGCAATAGAATTCATTTCCCGCAAGTCGCTCCAACATTTGATCCATGAAGGGCAAAGGAAAGTGGTCTTTACGAGTGGCGTCATTTAACTTTCGGTAGTCAATACACACCCTCCAACCGGTCACAACACGAGTGGAAATTAACTCGTTGTTTTCATTAGGTACAACGGTCATTCCTCCCTTTTTAGGGACACAATGGATTGGGCTCACCCATGGGCTATCGGATATGGGATAAATCATTCCCGCGTCAAGGAGTTTAAGGACCTCCTTTTTAATGACATCGTGAATTTTGGGATTCACCCTTCTTTGACTTTGAATTGCGGGTTTGTAGTCTTCCTCCATTAAAATTTTGTGAGTACAAAATTTTGGGTCAATACCCTTAATGTCGGATATTTTCCACGCAATTGCCCCTTTATGATCCTTAAGAACTTTCAAGAGCTCGGTTTTTTCATCATTAGCAAGACCTCTTGCAATAATAACCGGCAACTTGTCATCACCTTCCAAGAATGCGTATCAAGGTGAGAAGGAAGATCTTTCAATTCAAGGATAGGTGGTTCCTCGATTGAAGATTTTGGTTCAACACTCATAACTTCCATCGGCGGAAGAAATGGTGGAATAGAAGTATCATCACTAATCAACACCTCATTTTCATTGTCGGTTTCATTTGAAGTGAGATCGCCTCCTTGGAATGGAGTGAGATTTGGTGTGGAATTAGCAAGAATCGGATCCAAAATAGTGGGATTGCCACTTGACGAGCTATCAGAAAAAACTAACACTTCTTGTGAAAACTCATCGCAAACCACATCAACGATGTCAATGTGATTGATGGTAGCGATTGCATAAACATGAGAAGGTTTCGAGTTTTGAGTAGCGTTTATAACAAGTTCCTCTTCGTTGAATCTCAAAGTGATAGTTCTTGCATGAACATCGATAAGCGATCTCGAAGTATCTAAAAATGAACGACCTAAAATTAGAGGAACTTGAGGATCCGCGGGGATGTCAACTACTATAAAATCAATGGGATAGTAGAACTTCCCCACTTTCACGAAAACATCTTCGGCTACTCCACATGCTAAAATCGTAGAATGATCGGCCATCTCGATAGACATGTTCGAAGGAATAAGAGCCGGAAGCGAAACCGATTTCCAAATGGAAAATGGCATCAAATTAATGCTCGCACCAAGATCGGCCAAGGCGAGACATTCTTTCATGTCTTGTATGTCAAAAGGAATGAGAAACTTTCCGGGATCACCAACGTTTTCCGGTATGCGGTTAAGATAAACCGAAGAACAATTAGCAAGCTTTGAAAGCTTTTCCTTATCGCTCATCATACTTTTAAAAGTGGAAGCGAAACGAGGCATATACAACAACGCGTCGGCTAAACTCACATCAAAATGCACTTGTTGAAACATTTTTATAAAAATCTCGATTTGTTGTTTGTTACGTTCTTGCAATTTCTCTTTGTTTCGTCTCGAAGGGTAGGGTAAAGGTGGTGTGGGTTGGTCATTAGGCAACGGCCTTGGAAACTCGGGTTCCACAATTGGTATTGGTTCAACCGTAGGTGTGGTTTGAGCGGTACTTCGTGGGATTGTAATGTGCTCCTTTTCGCCCATCACCACGGGTTCTTTCTCGATTTCCTTCTCCGTAGAAGTACTTGGATGAGAGATTGGTTCTTTGAAAGTTTTACCACTTCGTGTAGTAATAACCTTCATTTCTCCCTTCGGTTTGCAATGGTATCACTAGTAAGACCACCCACGGAAGAGGGCTTACACATGATTGCTTCAAACATCTTAGCCATTCGGTCCTCAAATTTTAATTGCCTAGCATCCGCTTTTAATAACTCTTGCTTAATCTCATGTTGTCCTAATTCCATATTTTGTTGGTTTTGTTGAAGACGTTGGACATTTCCTTCCATTTTGTTTGCATGAGTCTTAAGTTCATTAGCAAGTTCATTTTTTAGCTCGTTTTTCAACTCGGATCTTAAGCTAATCATCTCACGTTGCATGTTATCAAATTTAGCATCATTTGCTTTAGCATAATCCAAAAATTCTCCTTGAAGATTTTTAGTGTGAGCATTTTGAAAACCTTGTGTAGTGTTTTGAAAATCACGGTTTTGGTTTTGATTAGTGACTTGTCCATTCCCATTTGATAATTCCCCTTGTTGTAGTTGCGTGAATTGCCTTGGTAATTACCACCTTGATTGTTGTTTCGATAATTATTAGCATTTTGATTTGGTGGAGCTTGATTTGGGCGGGAACCTTGACCGTTTTGGTTGTAAGTTCCCGTTTCTACATAAGCACTCGAAGTGTTACCATCCGCGGTAATGCACTCGGAAAGATCATGAGCTCCACCACAAGACAAACAACTCTTAGCAACCGCTTTAACCGAAGTGGAATTTGAAGCTTCTTGAGCTTTCCAATGGGACATAAGATTAGCAAATCTATCAAAAAACCGATTTTCCTCATTAGCTTCATCATGTAAGGCATTAATGCTACGAGACGATGATGACGATGACGAACCCAAATTGGCAACACTCGGTGTGTTACGAGGGCTATAAACCTTAGATTTATTCTCGATGATTTTCAAAGCCTCATTTGTTGTCTTGCACAAAAAAATTACCACCCGCGGCGGCATTCAAATAATCTCGTTCATGATCATTAAGCCCATTATAAAAAGTATCAATTTGATGCAATTCCGAAAAATCATGGTGTGGACATTCATGTAACATTTCTTTAAAGCGTTCCCATGCCATTGAAAAACTTTCATTATTTCTTTGCACAAATCGAGAAATCTCATTTTTCAAATGTGTTGTTTTAGATGGTGGAAAAACTTGTTCACAAACTTAGAAACGAGATCGGCCCATGTCAAAATCGAATTTGGCGGTTCTTTCTCAAACCAAATTTTTGCGGGTCCATCTAACGAGTATGGAAACAACATCATTTTAATGGCGTCATGTGGAACATCCTTAAACTTGCTAGTGGCAGTGAGACGGTTAAAATTCCTAATGTGATAGTGCGGGTTGTCTTTCTCATGACCTCTAAACTTATTTGCTTGCAACATCGACATTAAACCCGTCTTAATCTCGAAATTCTCCGCAAGGATGGCGGGAATCACAATGGCCTCTCCAAAACCCTCGGTGGGTGCTTGTAACAACTCCATCATAGTACGATTAGCCATGACGACTTCTTGTTCTACAATAGGTTCAACAATTGGAGGTTGTTCTTCAATCAACGTCTCTTGATTGGCTTGCTTTTGAAGACGTTTACGAGCTCGTTTTGCTTGATTACGAATGATCATAAACTTCACGAAGAATGGGAGGTGAGCAAAGAAGATTCTTTTTGGGTGTTTTGTGAATTTTCAATTTTTTTGTGTTTTTGATTGTATTTAATTTTTTTTGGATTTTGGTGTATCTTCGTAGACAACAATCTACAAAATCTCTCCTCGAATCAAACTCTTGATTAAAGAAGCCTCAAAGGAATGAAAACGATCACGTGGAGTGAACGCCTTCGAATGACTTTAGAACTTTGGTGAAAACCAAATTGTTCAAGAGGGTTTAATCACAAAGAAACCAAGCAAATATATTATACATAATAATACTTTGGGCGGCAAAACCCTCGATTAGCCTTCAATCTCAAAATACTCACAAGCAAGCGGGGAAACGAGGCGGCGCGAAGCACTTAAGAGCCTTTTTCCTTAGGGTATATTTTATAATACCCGCCTTATACCCACCTTATAGTTTGTATTTTTCAAAATCGAGCTTCACGAAAGTATTTATCTATTTTTGCCTTTTCTTTTTGTTTGAGATTCGAATACAATAATTAGGAGATCAAATCCCAATTAAGGTTGTGTTTTCACACTTTTGGAGATATTGTTTATTTGTTGTGATACTTAATACAATATAGTAATAATATTTTCACAAGAAAAACCAAGAAAACCGATAATACGTATTAGTAGAGTTCTACTAATACAAATACTATTTGTGGTTAATATTAAAAAAAACAATGCAAATTAATCACGACACACCTCCCCGGCAGCGGCGCCAAAATGATTGTGGTAAAATACACCTCTTGTTTAGGAAAACAAAAGAGAGTAAATGAGCGGTAAGTATTAAGTGATGATTTAGGAAAATCAAGCACTAATGACCCAATGAAGTTCGTTTCCCAAGGAGGTATATGTGTGTGAAAAACTTGTTAAATGTTTGTGATTAATGATTGGTTTAGAAGGGGATAAGAAAAGTAGATGACGAAGACGTGAAAATTATACTACGACAAAACGTAAAACCGTAAAACTACCAAAATTAAAAATTAATTCTAAAATTTACCAAAAATCAAAATTAATAAACTAAGAGTTTACCAATGATCAAAACTTTTTCAAACCTTTTAAATAATTAAATATTCAATTTTTAAATGCTAATTAAAGCCCTAAAAATCAAATAAATTATCAAAAAGCCCAAATAAAGATTTTTCAACTGGTAAACCTCTAAAATGACCTAAAAAGATTAAAAACTATTTTTAGAAATTTTTAAACTACTAAAAACTATTTACAATGATTTAAAAACTATTAAAACTTAAAATAATTATAAAAATTAATCTAGAAGTGATAAAATTATTCTAAAAGTTGCTAAATTCCTATTTTAATGTATTAAAGCTAAGAAAAATGTAAAAAGTTGGAAAATGTGAAATTTGAAAAATAATATTAAAATATTATTAAAAATCCAAAATTTATAAAAAGTTCTAAAAACTTGCAAACTAGTTTAATTTAACCTAAATAATCAGAAAATCAAAGTGAAATGACCAGAATACCCCTATTGGGCCCTCAAATGGGCCAAAACCAAAAACAGTCAACCTTAATGGGCTTTTTTGGCCCAAAAAGTCAAACTTGGCCCAATTGACTTGGAAAAGCCCAATCTGACTCAAAATTTAATTCTAAGCACAAAACTCTAAAGGCCCAAAAGCTGAATGTGAGCTTATCACAGCTTAATAAGCAAGCAGCTTATTCTTATTGGGCTTTTCAGCCCATTAAGCAATAAGCCAATGCCATAAGCTCTAATTTGACACACAACCTTCTTTTGGGATGCTTATGAGATCTGTAAAAAGAAATTTTGAAAAAGCACACCCAATAAGCCAGAAATAAGCAAAGTATTATTTCATAAAACGACAAAATAGTCGGGTTTGAGATTTAGGGCACCTCAGAAGCTCTAGTTTGTTGCAAAAGCTCACAATAGCTTAACTAAGAATAATCAATCAAGAAAATCAAAAAAAGCCAAGTAGAATAAGCTGTAAGAACCAATACTCTGGCTGAAAAAGCCAAATAAGCTAGTTTTCTAGCAAAAGCTTAACCAAAAGACTTGTAACCTTCCAGATTTGTTATTAAGCTAAGAAAAATGATTTCTATTACAAAAGCCAAGTTGTTGCATGTGCCAATAAGCAGTTCTGAAAAGTAAGCCAATTTGTGCTTATTTGACCAAAAGTCAAAGTACTCCAAAGTTCACCAAATGATCAGGAATGGTATATGGGCTTGATATAAGCAATTTTTGTGAAGGACTCAAGGAGGAGGCCTTGCGAATCAAGAGGTCAGTTGACCTTTTGATGGCAGATTTTGGCAATAAGGGCTTAATAAGCCAGTTAGCTTATAAGCCAGATAAAAAGCACACCAAATAGCAAAATCCACTCACAAGCAACACTTAAACAAGTTCCAAGCAGCAAAATCACAAGGCATACAATAGGATAACAAATGCAGACACAAAATGAGGTGGTCACTTTGCTGATGCAAATGACCACTTCAGCCAACTTTGATAAGCTATAGCACACTCAATAAGCCACGAAATTCAACAACCAGATAACCAATAGATAGCTTATCACCTAAACTATTCCCAAACCTGATTTCAGACCTTAGATCCAACAAACAAAGAAGTTATTGGATCTGATGTGTTTGACCAATTTCAACACCACTTTTATCAGATTTTTGCAAAACTTCAAATCCCTTTTCCAAACATTCAAACACTAAACCGATGACTAAAACTTGTTCTAAATGACTTGTTTAGACCTCCCAAACCCTAAGAACCAAGGGCTCAAGGCCACAAGGCCTTATGAACCAGTAATCTCAAACAGTCCTTAATCAACCACTTTTCAAAGCAACTTGTGATTTTTAAACACAACCTACTAATTTTATCCTTCAAATAGCTACACTAGGTGACAACTAACAGATTACAACCATAAAACAAAGAGCACAAACACAGAATCAACAAATCATATGCCAAAGTACAAATCAAGCAGTAACATGAAATTTTTAGAGGAAATGTAATCAAGGGATTATACCTGCCCTCCACAACATCCTAGGAGAGCCAGCTATGCTCCTTGGACCTTGTTCAACAACTAGAACAAGACCAAGGTACTTCAACAGGAAAGATGATGAATGCCTTGGTTGATGTTTCAAATAAGAAACTCAAGGGCTTGATTTCTTCAACACATTGAACAAACAGCCCAACCAAAGGCCCTAATCCCTTCACAAGCTTGGTGTCAACAAGCTTGCAAGAGCTTATAGCTTATGGTTAAGGATTAGTACACAAAAATAAGCAAATTCAGAAATCACTTTTCAAGCTTTTTCAAACATGAAAAACCTTACCAAACATAAACGTCCTTGAACCAAATGATTCAAGCACACTTATAACAACAAATGGAACTCAGAATCACCTTTAAACAATACCAACTTTCAAAAACATAAAAAGGAATTACAATTTACTCAAAATACCAACTTTTATAAATTTCAAAAAGGAATTACAAGTTTAAAGGGTAAAGACTAGAACAAAGGGACTCTCACATGTTGAGGTCTCCTTCTATAGGAAAATGCCTGGCTACACTATTCACAAACCCTAGAAGTGAATTCTCTAAAATGCCCTTGAGCACTTGAGGAAGTTTGGTGGGATGGAAAAGTGTTTGGCGCAATTACTGGTTTGAATGTTTCAGTTGCACACATTTGGCCCTTGTTCTTCTTCTTTTCTTTCATTTGTGTTTTAAAACGTGTCAGCGCCCATTTGCTTTGTTGACAACTTTCAGGACTTGACAATTTTGGCACAAAACTTTCCAACAAGGTTTATAAGGGTTGTTTTTGCCATTTTGAGATATTTCAAGGGCTGATCTTGGACAATGTTGATCTTCAAAGGTCTTCAATGTATCTTTGGCTTTATGAGGGACCATAATTGGCAATTTGAAATTGTTGAGGGACTAATCTTGCCATTTCTTCAAAGTTGAAGGACCATTTGTGTAATTTTGACAAACTTAAGGGACCAAACTTGTAATTATTAATATACAAGGGTTTTAAGTGTCATTTCTTCATTTAATGAGGATCAATCTTGCATGTCTTCAAGTCTTCAAGGGTATTTGTTGAATATTCCATGATTTAGGGCCCGGTTCTTTGTATGACTTCGTTTCTCGTGTCCGTTTTTCCTTGTATCTTATGATCTTTTGTCTTTTTCACGATATCCATACCTAAAATACACAAGTAAACAAACACAAGCATATATATGGTATATTAAGACATTTTTATGCATTAAAAGCCCGAAAAGAACGATGAGATCATGTATAAATGCCATCTCATCAACGCCAAGAAGCCTTCACATGTTCAAGATTTTTCAAAATCTCAAGGGCACTTCTGGAACTTCACCAACTAGGGTTTATGTTTTTTATTAAACATTTTAGGTTTCTTGTAGCCTATATAAGGCATTAGCATCACAACATTGTAGCTTGCTCTTGGTTTTTCTTTGGTCAACATTCTATAAATCCTTGTTTCAAGATTAATGAAAAAGTGTTTGAATTGTTTGACAAAATCTAAGTGACACCTTTAATATATTGTTGTTATTGATTCATTTTTGTGATTTTGAAGTTTCAAAACATGTTTTCAAAGATTGTGCAAGAAATTGCAAGTTTTTCCAAAATCTGATATCTTTCTAAGTCTTGGTTCAAACCTTTAGAACTTTTGGATTAAAAGTGGTCATAGCACCTTGATAAGGAGCTTATCAAGGTGTAGTGAGCTTGTGGTATGGGGATATTCAAGGAGTGGGAACAAGATTGAATTAATCAGCTTTTATTTTCCATTTTCTGTTTTATATATTCTGCTTGTTCTAACCTTGTTGTTCTTAGCAGCTTATTGGAAGCTTGTGCCTTGTTAAGCTAGGCACATAAGCTCAAAAATTCGTGAGTGTGGATGTACATTCATGAGGTTTGAGCCTTCTTACTAAAAATCTATTAAAAAGAGATATTAAGTGATTTTGTGATCTGTTGTTATTTGAGGTGTTCTTGTGGCTTGAATCTGGTTTATACTGCATGTTAATGTTGTTATGATGCTAGATTAAGCTTGGGTAAACTTGTTATACACTTATGCTTTGTTAAATCTTTGATTAAAAAGTCTAAGGGGTGTTTGGGTCTACTATTTTAAGGGTATTAATTGAATTTGAGTTAGTGTTTAGGGTTGTTAAGTGCTTGTTTCTGATATTAACTTGGTTGTGTGCTGATATATGCAAGTCTTGAGCTTTTAAACATCAAATTCTAGATTGTGCTATAACTTGCTTGTTTTTTACTGATTTGACATAAAATTTTTGGAAACACCTAGAGTGTATGCATGTTTAGGGTTAAAAAGTGTTTAAACAAAGTTTGTGTAACCTGTTTAAGAGATTTGAGGGTTTGAAATTTGGATTGTAGTCAAGTACATCAGCAAAGTTCATTTTCTGTTTGTTCATTATTCATCAATAAGTAGCATAAGCTCTAATCTTGGTCTAATATGTGATTCAGTGCATGAAACAAGTTTAATATTGATTATTGGAATTTATTATAGCTTGTGTATGCATTTGGTTAAGTTTGGTTGGCTTATTCTTGCTTAATATGCTTATTACTCCAAAACTGCTTATGTTCATGTTTGGGCAATTTCTGATGCTTAATTAAATAAACTGTACTAATTATCTGGTTGATTTGTGATTTCTTTGTTGTTATTGACTCCTTATAACCCACTGGTTATAAGGGTGCCTTTGTGTTCTTTGAATCCAACAAAAATCCATATAAGACAAAAAGTAAAGATAGTCAAACAGTGGAAACTTTTCCCACTACTAGACACCCAAAACTAGCCACTGCTAGTGTTAATTATCAAACAGCTTATCAATAAGCTATAATAGCTTATCCAGACCTGCAACAACTTTGATTTTGTGATCAATCTTCATCATTTGACCCATTTTACTATTCTAGAGCTTTTTAGGGTTTGACTAGAAAACTAATTGACTTGACTTTTTCATAAGTGCTTGTTTGCTTATTCCAGCTTATTGAGTGGTTCTTTTTGAAAACTTTTTGTTGATTTTGCTTAATTAAGTCATTTGAAACCTTTTTCAAAAAGAATCAGCACTTGAAACTGCCTAGAACTCGAAAACGACTATTTTGTCGTTTATGTAAAGAGCTTTTGCTTATTTCAGGCTTATTTCTTGGGCTTTTTCAAAATTTCTTTTTACATATCTCTTTAGGATCCCAAAGAAGCTTGTGTTTCATACTATAGCTTATGGCTTAATGGGCCAAAAAGCCCATTAAGAATAAGTTGTTGACTATTAAGCTGTGATAAGCATATTTTTAGCTTTTGGGCCTGTAGACTTTTGTTCTTAAAATCAAATTTTGAGTCAGATAGGTGATTTTGGGCTTATTTGGAGGTCATTTTTCTTATTGGGCCAAAGTTAGCCCATTAAGCACACTGTTTGGGTTTTTGGCCCATTAGGGGTAATTTGGTCATTTCAAGTTCATTTTCGGTTTAATTAGGTTAAATTAAGCTAGTTTGTAAGTTTTTAGAATTTTTTTATAAATTTTGAATTTTTAATAATATTTTATTATTATTTCATTATTAAAATTAGTTTTTAATATTTTTGCAACTTTTTCATTTTTCCTAGGTTTAAAACATTAAGTTAGGAGTTTTAAAATCTTTAGATTAATTTTCTTGTCATTTAAATAATTTTTAGAATTATTTTAATATTTTAATAGTTTTTAATCATTTTTAAATAGTTTTAATTAAGTTTAAATTTTTTAAAAGTAGTTTTTAGTTTAAATCACTTATTTTAGAGGTTTACAAAGTGAAAAATCTCATTCTGGGCTTTTTGTTAATTAAATTGATTTTTTGGGCTTTAATTAGCATTAAAAATTTATTATTTAATTAAATAAAAGGTTTGAGTGAATTTTGATTTTTTTGTAAACACTAATTACATTTTTAGGATTTATTGCAATTTTCTAGAAATTTTAAGGATAATTTTAAATTTCTTCATATTTTATGATTTTACGTGCACGAATTTCGTTTTATTTTAATTTTGATCGTAACCGTCACCCTTTTCTATTTTCTTTTCCCATAATCATAATCACAAATATTAATCATCTCTATACACAACACACAAGCCTCCTTGAGAACGATCCCACAATTTGGGTCATAAACACTTGGTTTCCTAAACCGTTTGTTTAGTACTTACTGCTTTTGCCTCGTTTTCCTAACGAGTGTGAATTTACAATTATCACTCTTCTCCCGCTCATCATTCTAGACAAATTTTTCTCCCTTATAATGAATGGGATTTACTAGTTGAAAAGTTCGTTTCTCGGTATCTTCTCGAATTGATTTCCGGTTTAAAGTGTGACTCAGTTTTTTTTGATAAAGATAATATTTTTTGTTGTTGTAAAATAAATGTGCAAGACTTTAAAATAAATGACGAGTAATTAAAACTAAAACTAGTTGAAACGTAAACGATGCAATATTTAAAACTTTGAAATTAAATGACAAGAAATTAAATGACGTAAAATTAAAACTTAACGAAAAGTAAATTGACAATCAAATAAAAATGCAAAACGAAATTAAAATAGACTAAAAATAAAACGAGAAAAATTGTCACTTTTACTAAAACAAAATATTAAAATAAAATAAAACAAAACAACCAATCAGAATACACCCGATCGGAATCCAATCGGAATCCGATCGGAATGTACCCCATCGGAAAGTGTGATCGGAATGATGGGACATGAACATAATCGGAATATGCAAAAGGGAAGTCCAATCGGAATAAGGCTGATCGTAATACACAAAAAAGTGGCAATCAGGATAATGGAAAAAGTACCAATCGGAATGTATTAAACAAGGCTAATCGGAATGTATTGCAAAATACTTGCTGTCGGAATATCTTAAAACCCTATTCCGATTAGGTGATCGGAATAGGGGGGTGTAATCGGAAAATCAGAAACCCTTTTCCGATCTATGTGATCGGAATGAGGGGGTGGTCGGAATGCTTGATCGGAAAAGGGTTTAATACCTTTTCTGATTTAAGTGGGATTCGAGAAAATAAGCTAGGCTATAAGCTATAGGAATAAGCTAACACCAAAACTTAAACGAATCTAATGTGAAAAAGACTAAATAAGCTCAAATAACAACTAATCCAAACTTAAAATAAGCAAACTTTTAAATCAAACCATAAAAAGATGAACTTTTTAAGAAAACTTTAGATCAAATAAGCATTAAGATGAAAACAAATCAAGGATGAACATGAATCAAAGATAAGCAAGATAAGAAAGGTAGAAGAAGATGATTAAAAATAAGAACTTGATTAAAAGAAAAGATTCAAAAATTAAAAGACTTACTTGAATTAAAAGTGCATAACATGAAATTAAAAAGCAAGAAAGTAATTAACAAGAAATAAAAATGGTGGAAGTGGTGGTTTGTCAAACCACCCAACAACTTGAAAATGAACTAAGCCTAATCTATATATAGGGGTGATTAGGGAGGAGTTTAGGAAGCTTCCTCCTTCTTTCCTCTTTTCCTTATTTGCACACTTATGTCCTTTTTTTCTTAATTGTTTGTTAATCTTGGACTTAATGACTTTGTCTCGGGATTTCTTTGAACTCGTCTTGAATTTTCTTCATAAATAAGACTCGAGTTCTTCGGCTTTTAGTAAACTTCCGTCTTTTGACTTTTTCTTCGATAAATCTTCAGAATTGGTCTTGGACTTCCGTTCTTTTTCCACTCTTGATCTTTCGACTTCATCTTTCGTCTTTTTCTTCGATAAAAACCCGTGAATGCCGTGTTTTCTCCACTTTTCACCTTTTCGTCCTAAATCACAACAAAAACACAAACCACGCATAATTCCGACATAAATGACATAAAATACACGTTTTGGCTCGGCTATTATTGTAATTAAGTGGTAAAAAGGATGGGTGTTTTCACACCTATCAAATCCCCTACACTTAACCATTGCAATGTCCTCATGCAATGCATTAGTTACAAAGCACGTTTTACACTTTCCATCACAATCAACCTACCTTGGCCTTTATTAAACAACTAAGGAAAATCAAAAAGATAGAAAATAAGAAGATGCAACAAGGAAGAAACTTGTCAAGAAATCTAAGACTTACATTAGGGCTTGTGTGTCATGAATGTTCATCACTCTCAAGTTTCACGTTCCCCATGCCAAGCTTAAAAACAAGATCATTGTTAGTACAAGTTAGCATAACAAACATTTACTCATGTGGTTCAATTAATCACTTAAACTCCCTTATTCCTACGAGTATCTCTTATATTTTATTGATGTCTTGAATGATCACGAGGATGCATTGTTGACTTATTTCGATAATTTATTTAGGCTGAAAGCAAAGTAGGACGATTTGATCAATAGTTAGCTAAAGGACAAAATCTCTTAAAACTGCTTCTCGGGATATCAAAAAGTTCATATCTTGGCATAATTTGGTTCACGATTTGAGACCTTTCTCGGGCCGATATTTGGCATGTACTTCATACTTCATATCTTCGAGGGACGTTTTTTAGATAATGGTCTTCTCTTCGTTAAAGAGTTTCTTCACTTGGAGACTTTTGAGGGGTACTCCAGCTTTGTTGACCACGACTTCATGATTATTTCTTCAATCTCTAATTGGGATTTTGAGATACAACGATCCGCCTCCTTTTCGGACTTGGATCTATTTATCCTCATACCTTGTTAGGGTCTTTTCGGATAGACTTCTCCATGATCTTTATGGGAGTTGATTGCTTTTCGTCGTGAGTCTTGATCCTTCATATTGATTTTGGGAATAATGCTTTTCACATCACTTTGGATCTTCAGCAATAAAATGGAATCCTCATGCCTTGTTAGGGCCTTTACAGACTCGCCAATCTTCGCGCCCCGCTTCATAAGTTATGCCTTGGCTATGAACTCTTATCATTACTAAGAAACCTTTAAACGATCTTGGGCTAGAAGCTAAGTAACTTTTCAAATCGTACGACCTTACTTATTGCAGATAATTTATTAGCAAGTGATGGGAGAAAAAGATCATAATTAACTCACATAAGTTAATGAGAGAATACCAAACTTGTAACCAACTCTATCATTTCTCGTTCTCCACAATTTAAAATCTCAAGGAATGAGGCTCGTGGATGCTTAGCCTAATAAACCAATTAAGGTCTACATGGTTAAGGATACTAGCTAGAGTGAACTTGGATAAGTAAACTCGGGTTGAGTCAAAATATTCACAACGGGCCTAATATATCTAAGATATCTAAACTTGCTAAAACCATTTTATTAAAATGCTAGAAAGTAACAAAAATAAAGGAGACTACAACTAGGCTAAAATAGATTAAAAATTTTGAAAAATGTCAAAAAATTGATTTTCCGGTTAAAATGAGGGCAAATACAAGGAAAAGACCACTTAACTTCGATAGAAGTCCCCCTACACTTAATATAAACATTGTCCTCAATGTTTAAGCATGTGGGAGTAAACTCCCCTACACTTAGGACATTGTGCACTTTGTTTAAATCTCGTTAAGGAAAAGACAACTAAAGAGATTCCTATTTTAATATTGAGAAATATAAAATAGTGAATCGAAAAGAGTTTAGGATAGAACCGGGAAGAAGAGAACACGGAATCACGGTTCGTCATAAGTCATCAAGAGTGTGCTTTTGAAGCTCTAATCCCTGCACATGATAAGAAAGAAAGCAAGAAATACCACGGGGCTCCCCCTACACTTATGGTGAAAATAGATAGATAATTGGGTTGCCTCCCAAAAAGCGCTTGTTTATATTAACCGAGTCACGAGCCTGACTCGTCCCCAAATTAAATGGTCCATGGGGAAGCCTCGAATGTGATACCGGGATCAAAGACCTTGTCCTCGTTCCCGGTTGACATCAACAAAGGAGAGGCGGGGGGATAAGTATTGAAAGGGAGAAAGGTCCTTTCGACATACGAAAAGTATGTGAATTCAAGGTCCACGGGAGGTGGGTTGGGTAAAGTACGCACATTGTCCTCCCCCAAAGACAATAGATGCTGAGCAAGCGGCAAAGCCGTATTGTTATCAATCATAGCATAATCAATGTCACCTCCCGGGTAAAAGCACTCATCCTCCGTGATAGTGGCTAAAGGGGAGGATGAAAGGTGCCCGGGAGGGGGACTTGGGACAATATCTTCCTGCAGCAAATTATCAAAAATAATGTCCCCCTCCGTGTCAAAATCATCAATACCTGGAGGGATGGAGTGGATGTCGATTTCTTCCAGCAATGGGTCATTATCTTCAACGGGAGGAATATATGGGGGTAAAGACTTGGAAAGAGGAGGAGAAGTCAACGCTTCGATTTGAGCAATAAGAAGGTGCACTTTCCGTAATCTATCGCGAAGAAGTACGTCTTCCACAAGATCATGTTCATCAGTAAACTTCTCGTAAACCGGAGAGAATAAATCGTCATTGCCCGCATCTCCCGATGGAGATTGAGAAATTTCAAAAGTAAAATTCTCATAGCTTGGAGAAAAATCGTCATCACTAGGATCGACCTCTTCCGTAAGAGCAACGTCGTCCTCAGGATCCATAGCAGGTAAGTCACAAACCTCATCATCCAATACTTTGTCGAGACCAACATCACTAAGCTCATTCAACGAATCTAGATCCTTAGATGCGGTAGGAACATCGACAGTAGGAGCAGCAACATCAGAAGATTGGTTGAAAGTGTAGACATCATCGTCGTCGTCATCATCATAATAGATGGGACGAGTCCAATTAGGAGTGACGTAGTCGGCTAACTCTTCCTTGATAACCTCCACATCTTTAAGAAGCTCATGCAGCAACTTTTGTTGTTCATCGCCCCGAGTATGTTCAATTTCACCAATTCTATCCCACGCTGTAATTAAACATTTTGGTGTAGAAAAGAAGGGAAAACGACTAAATTGGCTCAAAAAGGTGTCGGTGGTTTTCAAGGTTTCGTCCACATCAAGCAACGGTTGCCTTTCCTGATGTAAGTCAGCTCGAAGTTGAGCTATACTTTCTAGAATGTCATTCAAAGAAGTGAGTTGTTGACCAAGACTAGTTTGCTGAGAGGATTGATGATTGAGGGTGTGATGTGGGGGTTCAAAATGTTGAAAACCTGAATTATAGCATGGTTGTGGCTCATAGTAGTTCATCGGTTGAGAAGAATTAGAAACCGGGTTTGGTTCAAAATAATCCATTGGTGAAGAAAACTGAGGACATGGATTTTGCTCATAATAATTCATTGGTTGACAATAATAGGTATCATGAGGACCCCCACAATTGTTGCAAAATGGGTAAGGAGAAAAATCAGGTGCGTTTTGTGGATAGCTATTTTCATTGTCATAATTGTACCCCGGTTCTTGCCCGTGACCATACGGGTATCGAACCGGGCACGAAACATGCCAATGAGAATCGCTTCCACAATAGATGCACGGGGGAACAGGAGGTGGGTTCAAAAAGAATGAATTAGTCGAGTTGCACAAGGGACAAAATCCGAATTGTGTGTTGTCGATATCGTTTCCGCGCCGCTCACATGTACACCATTGACAAGAGTTGTTCCCAGATAATTGTTTCCCACACCGGACGCAATGGACATAAAAATCCATAAAGAAAGATAGATGAGCAAGAAGAATATTTTTGGTGCAAAACTTTGAAAAAGAAATGCTTTTTAAGATTTTTCAAATGTTTTTGGAATATTTTTTTTTTTGACACGAAAAATAACGTTCACAAGTGAACGGGTCCCAAAAGCCAACGCGTCTCTCACAAAAAACCGTTAATCTTCACGAAAAGAGCCTGCAGCGGCGCCATTTTAATGAATGGGTTTTACTAGTTGAAAAAGTTCGTTTCTCGGTATCTTCTCGAATTGATTTCCGGTTTAAAGTGTGACTCAGTTGTTTTTGGTAAAGATAATATTTTTGGTTGTTGTAAAATAAATGTGCAAGACTTTAAAATAAATGACGAGTAATTAAAACTAAAACTAGTTGAAACGTAAACGGTGCAATATTTAAAACTTTGAAATTAAATGACAAGAAATTAAATGACGTAAAATTAAAACTTAACGAAAAGTAAATTGACAATCAAATAAAAATGCAAAACGAAATTAAAATAGACTAAAAACAAAACGATAAAAATTGTCACTTTTACTAAAACAAAATATTAAAATAAAATAAAACAAAACAACCAATCAGAATACACCCGATCGGAATCCAATCGGAATCCGATCGGAATGTACCCCATCGGAAAGTGTGATCGGAATGATGGGACATGAACATAATCGGAATATGCAAAAGGAAAGTCCAATCGGAATAAGGCTGATCGGAATACACAAAAAAGTGGCAATCGGGATAATGGAAAAAGTACCAATCGGAATGTATTAAACAAGGCTAATCGGAATGTATTGCAAAATACTTGATGTCAAAATATCTTAAAACCCTATTCCGATTAGGTGATCGGAATAGGGGGGTGTAATCGGAAAATCAGAAACCCTTTTCTGATCTATGTGATCGGAATGAGGGGGTGGTCGGAATGCTTGATCGGAAAAGGGTTTAATACCTTTTTCGATTTAAGTGGGATTCGAGAAAATAAGCTAGGCTATAAGCTATAGGAATAAGCTAACACCAAAACTTAAACGAATCTAATGTGAAAAAGACTAAATAAGCTCAAATAACAACTAATCCAAACTTAAAATAAGCAAACTTTTAAATCAAACCATTAAAAGATGAACTTTTTAAGAAAACTTTAGATCAAATAAGCATTAAGATGAAAACAAATCAAGGATGAACATGAATCAAAGATAAGCAAGATATGAAAGGTAGAAGAAGATGATTAAAAATAAGAACTTGATTAAAAGAAAAGATTCAAAAATTAAAAGACTTACTTGAATTAAAAGTGCATAACATGAAATTAAAAAGCAAGAAAGTAATTAACAAGAAATAAAAATGGTAGAAGTGGTGGTTTGTCAAACCACCCAACAACTTGAAAATGAACTAATCCTAATCTATATATAGGGGTGATTAGGGAGGAGCTTAGGAAGCTTCCTCCTTCTTTCCTCTTTTCCTTATTTGCACACTTAAGTCCTTTTCTTCTTAATTGTTTGTTAATCTTGGACTTAATGACTTTGTCTCGGGATTTCTTTGAACTCGTCTTGAATTTTCTTCATACATAAGACTCGAGTTCTTCGGCTTTTAGTAAACTTCAGTCTTTTGACATTTTCTTCGATAAATCTTCAGAACTGGTCTTGGACTTCCGTTCTTTTTCCACTCTTGATCTTTCGACTTCATCTTTCGTCTTTTTCTTCGATAAAAGCCCGTGAATGCCGTGTTTTCTCCACTTTTCACCTTTTCGTCCTAAATCACAACAAAAACACAAACCACGCATAATTCCGACATAAATGACATAAAATACACGTTTTGGCTCGGTTATTATTGTAATTAAGTGGTAAAAAGGATGGGTGTTTTCACACCTATCACCTTACGCATCAGCTTGGTCAAAGGCAAGGCTAAGAGTGAAAAGTTCTCCACAAATCTACGATAATAACTAGCTAAACCTAGAAAACTACGAACCTTAGTTACAGACGTTGGTCTTGGCCATTTTGTGATAGCTTCAACCTTCGAAGGATCCATGGTGATTCCTTCTACGAAGACAATGTGGCCCAGAAATGCCACCTTGTTTAACCATAATTCACACTAGGAAAATTTTGCATACAGTTGCCTCTGGCGAAGAATCTGTAGTATGGTGCGAAGATGTTCCTCATGTTCTTCCTTGGATTTTGAGAAGATGAGAATTCCCTCGATGAATACGATGACAAATTTGTCTAGAAACTCATGGAAGATGCGGTTCATTAAGTCCATGAATACCGCTAGAGCATTAGTGAGTCCGAAAGGCATGACTACGAACTCATAGTGACCATATCTTGTGTGAAAAGCAGTCTTAGGGATATCCTACTCCTTCACTCGCAGCTGATGATAACATGATCATAGATCAATCTTGGAAAAGTTCTTGGCACCTTGTAGTTGGTCAAACAGATCATCGATACAAGGCAATGGATAATAGTTTCTGATCGTGATCTTGTTCAGCTGACGATAGTCCATGCACAAATGCATGCTGCAGTCATTATTCTTGATGAAAAGTACCGGTGCACCTCATGGTGATACACTCGGATGAATGAAACCTCGCTCGAATAACGCCTGTAGTTGGTCTTTTAACGCCTTGAGCTCTATGGGAGCCATACGAGAAGGAGCCTTGGAGATCGGTTCAGCTCCTGGAATGAGATCAATGCCAAACTCCACTTCACGGATATGTGGTATACCCGGAATTTATTTTGGACATAATCCGGGAATTCTGAAATGACTGGCTGATCCTGAATTGATGGAGCTTCTGCAGTAATATCCTGAATCGTAGCTAAGAAGCCTTCGCAGCCATGAGCTAGTAAAGCACTGGCTTGTAAGGCATACATGATTTGTACAGATTTTCCTGGTATGAAACCAATATGAATGTACTCTAGGGATTGAATATCGCCGAATATCACTCGATACGTATGGCAATCGATAGTGGTGTGGTGTTTCGCTAACCAGTCCATGCCTAATATTATATCAAATTCGCACATGTCCAAAGGAAGTGCGTCGACTAGACGAATATTATCATCGAATTCTAAGGGAAGATCTCTGTACATATGGGTAATGCACATAGAGTCTCTCATAGATGTAGATATGTTTAATATATTCTCAAGTGGTGTAGATGTCTTATTAATACATAAAGCATAAGTAGTGGATATAACTGAGTGGGTTGCACAAGTATCAAATAAAACACAGGCAGTATGTCCGTACATAAATAAGATGCCAGTAATGGTACCTGTCGACTTGTTCGCCTGATCTCTGATCTCTGGTGGTAGTGAACACGCGACCTGAAGCTGGTGGGTTCGGAAGAGCAGTACCAGATGTACCAACATTCTCTCCTTTCTTGTAGTCCTTCATCTGATGGCCTGCTTGCCCACACTTAAAGCAAACGCCGGTAGCACGACGACATGGTCCAGGATGCCTACGACTACAAATAGTGTAGATAGGATGGGTATACCCTCCAGGGGGTACCCTCGCTACCTGAGAGCCTGATTCAGAAGATATGCGTGAAACATGACTATTGGAGCATAAACATGACTACACTGAAAGTTTAAGTTATATTACCAGATGAAGATGCATGATTAAGCTGGTGACCCTTAGTGTTCTGGTCACGCCCATTCCCAGAGTTCCTGTTATGATGCTGAGATGTTAGCATTTATGTGATACAACAGATAAACATAGAAGAGTTTAAAATTTTAGGGACTTGTTGTTGTTGGAGTAACTAGCATTGTTACGGTAGTTGTCACTAACGCTATGCCTGTCAGATCCATAACGGTCATTATTCTGACCGTGCCCCTTGTTGTTCGTCTGCTGAGTGGCTGGTTGGGACCGGTCTCCACCCTTCTGCCTGAAAGATACCATTGAATAGAACAAGATATAAAATGAAAGTACTAATTTGAAGGAGATGGTAATGCTTGATGACTGAAATTTATACCTTTTCTCAAGACGAACTGGTTCCTCATCTCTCTCATGGAGCATCTCCAAGCTAGGTGTTGCGTCTGCCACTTGTGACACATTGGTAAAAGTGGCACATAGTAGACGATCACTAGTCGAGGAGTGAAGAGCCCAGTGGAAATGATTCGCTTGCTCCTCAGCTGTACCTACAGCAACGCCTAGAAATCCAGCTAACCTGAGGAATCACTGCATGAACTCCGTGTTGTTCTCACCAATTCTCTGACGAATAGCATGGTAGTCACTCTTTAGTCGTTCCTGCTCATCCCTTGGGAAAAACTGATTATAGAACAACTCAGTGAACTGATCCCATGTCAAAGTAACCAACCATACATCACCTCCATTTGTCTGCTTGTACGCTCTCCACCATGCTAGCGCATCGCCTCTGAACTTGTAGCAAGCCAACCGTGCCTTGTACACTACATCACAACCCATGGCATCAAAGATCTTCTCTACGTGTGAGACCTATTTTTCAGCATCAGACAGGACCTTAGCCTTCTCGAATGCTCGAGGCTTCTGCTTCTTGAATCTCTCTAGCCATGTGTATAGGGTGACAGGTGGAGGAGGAGGAGGATTGTTATTCTGATTCTGATGAGCGTGATACTCATTCCGAATCTGAATTTAGATCTGAGCGAGCATAGTTTGCATAGTTACATTGACAGCTGTAGCAAGTTCCTCATTGGTGCGTGTGTTAACCATCTGACAACTTCAAAGAGGAAATAAAATGATTACACTGTTAGAACATAGGATAAACATAAAAGATGCATGAAGGAATTTATGAAGGCATAGCCAACGAGAACTACCATTGGCAAAGGTGGCGACTATGGTTTGGGCCACAAAACAATTTTCGAAGAAAACCACATGCGGCTAAGTATGGCCAGTCCTGTATCACCCCTTACTCAATAAAAACATAAAGAAAACAATGATGCATGAAAATGAAATTTACAGTCAGTTTAGGAAGATCCTGGTGACTACCAAGTAGTCACAGGTCAAATTTTAGAGCCTACAGGTCGAAACCAGGCTCTGATACCATAATTGTAACACCCAACTTTGACAAGTGGACCGTTACTTAATAGTTATGGCGTGTCATCAAAGCATGCAAGGTAAATGTCTTGAAACATTAATGACCATAAACGAAACCAGAAACGAACATCGGTTCCAAACATAAGCTCACACACAATGCATAAGTAAAGAATGTAGAATAAGGACTAAATAATGTCCAGCAAAGCAAAAGTATATAAATGCATTAAAAGAAATAAAGTCAAGGGAGCCTCCATCTGAATGCACGTACTCTTGAGTTGCTTAGCTTTGCCGTTTAGTACCTGCCATATGGAGATGTGGAAAGAAAATACGGCTGAGCAATACGCTCAGTGCACGGATATATGAAAATGATATGAATAGCAATAAACATAAGTAAATTATGAAAAATGAATGTGTAGCGGAATAGTGTAAGTCCTGGAAAACTTGGAGTATGTTTTATAAACTGGTTTATATCTGAAAAGACTTATGTTTATTTCATAAAAACTGTATTTTAAATGCCCACGAGCCCATATAGGTCATGAAGGTATCAACGTAAATGAATACATATAGAGGTGACCTCGTCATGCAATTAGAGGGGTTGCCTCTAATTATAATAGTCTGGGTGGAGGGATTAGCTCCATGTAACGGATGTAGAGCACACATCACAGTCACCTTGTAATCTACTAACATGTACTAGGATGCACCCATTCGCCCCACATGATAATAATATAAACGACCAATAACTAAAAGGGACGCCATGAGCAATCAATCTCACCGCGGAAGAGTCATTATACCGGTGCCTTAAGTGTTATAATTATGGTACCTCCATAACTAGGTGGAACTGACATGCATGTATATAGCTCAGGCAATCTAAAATGCTAATCATATTAATTACTGTAAATGTAATCTACTGGAGAAAACAGATGACTACAAATTGGAAATCCTAAATATAGGAAGAGAATGTCCTTACTAAAGGACGAAATATCCGTACCTTAAGTCCAGTAATGAGCATAAAAACAAAAGTGAAAGAACTACTCCGACTTCACGATTACTACATAATAAAAGGGACATGAATGAGTTGTCTATTTAACGTATACTTACTGATTATTAGTTTACTTGACGTGTTCTTAACTTGTTCGACTTGTTCTTGTCTTGTTTTACTATTTCATGTTTTATCTTGTGTTTCCTAGTGTTTCACGTGTTCTTGATTAGTGTATTTCATGTTTTATGTGTTATTGTACTTGTTGTTTCATAAAGAGTAACTTTCTAAAAATAGCAGGATTCTATATATAGTAACTTTCCAGAAATAGCAGGTTTCCATTTATAGTAACTTTCCAAAAATAGCAAGTTTCCATAAATAGTAAGTTTACAAAAATAGAAAGTTTCTATAATTAGTAAGTTTCCAAAAATAGAAAGTTTCCATAATTAGTATGTTTTCATAAATAGCGTGTTTCCATGTTTCTATAAATAGAATGTTTCCATATTAGTATGTTTCCATATTTAGCATATTTTCATAAATAGTAATAAGCTTATTAAATAAGTATATGATATAAGATATAGTTTACTAAGCATATATTATAAGTTTATGATTATGAAATGTAATGATATAGTAAAGTTTATTAATAATAATACTTTAGTCTTAACATGTGATTATTAATAAAAATATAATACATGATATTATAAGTAATTATTAATTAATAATATTACATGATTTTAGTAATTAAACTTTACATTAACTGATTATTGTATAATTAAATTAAAGTATGTTATTAATTTAATTAAACCTTGGTTATAATTAAATAAATTAATTAAGCTAAGTTCTTAATTAATTAAATGTAACATGATTTATTTCATGAATAATTATTGTATAATTAATATAACCTATAGTTATTTAAATAAATGGCCATGTAATTATGTCATGATAATTATATTTAATAATTATATCATAAGTCTTGTTCTAATATATTTAATTTAAATCATGTATTAATTAATAAAATTAATTAATAAATAAACATAAAGTATTTTAGTAAAAATATTAACCAAACAACCCCTTGGTGTGTTGGGTTCTACCCGAGCCCCACACAAACGACATATCGAGACCTTCGAGGTCTCGGCTTCGCTCGAACACTACACAACACCACAGGCGCAAGGGCTATGGCTTGCCACTACGCAACCAACGCAGCCCTTGGCTGCTTGTTGGTTCCACCTCCTCGAAATAATTCCCCACCGAGAGCATGAAAGCTCTCGGTTTGCCACTGGTTTTAACCAACAGCCCCTGTTTGGGTGTTGGTGCTTGCGGCTGGCAGCACAAAGCAGGAACCGACCCCTTATAGGGTTCGACCGCTTGAACAAAACCCACCACCGAGACTCATAGGACTCTCGGTTTACGTGTCAACCACAAACAAACCAAACAAAACCCGATTCCTCCAAGTTTAACTGATTTACCCACGATCTTATTATTAACTTTAACTAAATACATGAATTAATAATAATAATGGAAAAAGGAAAAAAAGTTTTAGTGATACCCGTATGTTTAATGTTTTGGAATAATGAACACGAACACAAACCCGTAAAATAATCAAAGATCAACACAAAATCTTTCCCTTGTGTATTGTGGGTGCCGCGACCAAAGAAGAAGAAAAGAGAGAGTTAAGGTTTTAATTAATTTCCTGTAAAGTGTATTATGAAATCCCTGGAGGTTTATTTGTTTACTAATTAGCATTGGTTAATGGGCCTGGCCAAAGGCCCTCTCCTTTTCTTGTTGGACGCCGGCCATAACACCCCTTTATATATTTTTGTTTCATTTTTCGAGCTTAATAATTTATCATGTGTGTTCGTGTTTTAATGTCGTGTTTTTATTCTTGTCATGTTTTTAAGGATTATACTTAAATACTTATGGTGAGTTAATAATAATGTTAATATACGTAATACTTGTCGTAATTAATTAATATACGTTATAATTACATTAAAAGTTCATGACACGTGTCATATAATAATTAATCATAAAGTTCTAATTTGTCCGTGTTTTCATGCATTTAATGTTCTAAGGTATTGAAAGCTGGTTTTACACTTGGACTCCCTTATTCCTAATTGATATCTCTCATATTTATTTTTGTCTTGAATGATCATGATGATACATTTTTAACTTATGCGGTAGTAAAGATTAAGGTCCAAAAATAGAAACGAAAAGGTGTAATCAAAATCATTGAATTAATAATCTCTCCTAATAGACAACGATGTCAAAAAATTAAGTCACTAAATAAGATTCGATAAACATGGTTTTATAACGGTTTTGAACATGAGACTTACTACAAAGACTTTTACACGCCCCCTAATGGATGGGCCTTATTATAATAGGTTTACCTCTGCTTTTTAGGGCTTCGGTCTTGCCTGGCCTTTTATTTAACCTCGCCATGAGGTGTTTATTATGGACAAAGACGTATATCCTCAACGTGAACGTAATTTTGGATCTTTAAAGCTTTAAAGTTTAAGGCTTTCACTTTCAATTTTCGCATAGATTTTTCGGCCTTGTGAGCTTTAAACTTTTGTTTGAATAAATTTTTGTGAGCTTCAACTTTAGTTACTGTAATTTTAGGAGTAGTTCAATTAGGTTTTTTTACACAGTTAGTTAGCAGTTAAAAATCAATTACGTTTTCTTGTTAAAGCTTGTAACCAAATTCAAGTTTTTAGTTTTAATAACTTACTTTCCTCCATTAATAGAAAAATCAAGATTTCAAGTTTCATCTTATGACTCCTTTTCTCTGTTTTCAAATTCAATTGATATAGTTAGTTATGTTTTTACGAATTCAATTTTCGAGTTAATAAGTCATTTCATAAGCATTGTAACTTTCCGTTATAACAAAAATACTTTCAATAACCATTTTTTCAAAGATTTCATCTCTCATTCATACTTACTATACTGTTAAGTATCAACTCGTTAATAGGAATCATTGAGCTTATGTATTACTTTTTAGTCACTATTAGAACCGATTCAGTTGTATCATTGATATTAGGAAGGATTCAGAGGTGTGTGAGTCGTTGAGTTAAGAGAACCGTAATATGTGTTAGTGATGATCAGTTCAGATTTTTAAATTAGCTTTTGGTGGATTATTTTAGAAAATTTCTGTTGCAAGTTTTATTTTCGTTTAGAAATTGATAAACCTTTAATTTTTAGCGATTAGTTACTGTTTAAAAGCTTAACCTGTTATAAGCTCTTATGAGCTTATGAGTTTTCTTATCAGCTTTCTAATCACTTTCTTGCAGCTTTCGGCTCTTTCATTTTCATTTGATTAGCATTTAATCTATTCTCCAATCTCTGCAAGAGTTTGAAATAGCTATAGTTTAAAGGTTTATGAAGCAGATCAATTGTTGAATCCTAGTATTTTGCTGATACAGTAGCAGATCAATATTTGTTTTCAGTTTAATTCGGTCTTGATTCAACGATAGAAAACATCTTATCTACTTCAGTGGGCTGGCCTGGATGTTGCAGGTCACAATCTTTTTAATTTTCTGCGAATCTTTAGTGAAATCCGCTAGTTTGTAATCATAGTGTAATTTGTGTGCAACCTGTTTGTTTCTATTTATTAAATGATTCTCGTTGTCTATTCTAGATTTGTACGTTTATTCATATAGAAAAACTTTTATAAATTTTATAAATTTCTGTGTACGAGTGTTTGGCAAACAGTTTTAGCAGAGTTTTAGATTTGTTCTCGAATTGCATTGTGGCTGTTATTTGGTAGTGTAGTATAAATGTAAAAACAGACAGTGTTATAAATCATTGGTAGAATTTACGAATATGCTTTTAGGGTAGTTGTATTTCAACTTAATAGTCCAGCTTGTGTATTTCATTGAAAAAGTCCACTTAAAATTAGTACTGTAATGTGATATGATCACTTTAGCAAAAAGACTTCAAATAAGAATCAAAGTCTGTGTTTGAAGTTTTCGTTTTGGTACAAAATTAGTAAAGGTCCACTTTAGTCCTCCACTGTATATTGTCTTCTTTCACTTACGGTTCTCTGTTAGTAGATGGTTAAGTTTGTTACTCAATTCGTTATAGTCTGTTACGTTTTTAGTCTTAGGAAAAATATAGATGGATCATCCGATTACTTGTTGGGCCTGTTTTTGTTAATTGGGTTGCTTATATTATTCTTTGTGTTAGCCCTATATTTTATATAGTCGAACAAGAATGTAATAGGTCATCTTAGTCGTAAATTCTCTTGTATTGTAATAGGTTAGTCGGGTTAAACGGGCTTGGCATTTAATCTAATATTGTATAAGTTAGGGGCTCTAAGCCAAGCACAAGCCAAGCCCGGCCCATGTTACTAAACCCACGGCCCAACAAGCCTAGGGTATATATACTCTCTTCCATGTGTGGAAGAGGGTGTTGACTCATAATTACTTTCTCTCTCTAGTTATATTTTAACCATCCAATTCTCTCTACTTTCTCTCTCTACCTTCATCTATTTATCTCTCTAAATATCATCTTTATTGTGTGTTATGGACTGAAGTAGGATTAACATTTGGTATCAAAGCCTATAGTGGATAGGTGATTGAAGATTCATGGTTATGTTCTTATTGATTTTGTGAGGTATTTGATCGATAATCCTTGATCCATTTTTTGTGTTTTTCATGGTTTTTTCTTGATACAAATCATCTACATAGTTGTGGTAGAGATTTGGTATTGTTACTTTGGCTAAAAACATAAATTTTTTGGGTGTTTGGATCAGTTTTTGGCTTAAAATCACGTTTTGGGATTCTTAGATTCGATAAAGGTGGAAATCGGCGAGCTGTTTAAATTATCTTCGGAATATATGTGATATTGCGAAGTTCATCCTAGGGTTTCTATTATTGCGAAGTAAACAATATTCCGAAGTGAAGAAAAGTCTTGATTTATTCCGAAGTCCCACAGGAAAAGATTATTCTGAAGTGAACTTCTGCAAAATATTCCGAAGTGCATTCCGAAGTGCACTCCGAGTGGGATTCCGAAGATCTTGGTTATTCCAAAGTGAACTTTTGCAAATTATTCCGAATTTTCCGATTCCGAAGTGAGTCCATTCCGAAGTGATTTTATTCCGAAGTGGTATTCCGAAGTGAGATTCCGAAGTGCTATTCCGAAGTGCCAAAGATTCCGAAGTCAATTATTGTGAAGTTACACTTTTCCGAAGTTCCTAGGTATTCCGAATTAAGCCAATTTTTTGTTTGACGTGTTTTTAGACTTAGCCACCCCTTAGACTTGTCCCGGATTATAGTTTACCAAAAAAAAAAATTTCGACCCAAAATTCAAATTCTGGGACCAAAATTCAAATTTTAAGGCCATTTAAGCTTCGATTTCAAATTTTGACGAAACGAAAATTTTTTCGACCCAAAATTCAAATTTTTAGGACATTTTAGGTTTTATTTTTCGTCAAAATTTTTCACTTTTCAATTTTTTTCCCTACTAGTTTTAGGCTATTTATAGCTAGATTTCAAAATTTGGCGTTCTCAAATTTTCTCGATTTACCGTTATATCGGACTGAGGAATTTATTGTCGGTCTGAGAAAAAAATTGGAATTTTTGGAATTTCAACCACAATCGAATCACAACACATCTAATAAAGATCCATAATCCTTACACATCATATCCTCTTCGTGACATCTGTTCAATGGACACTAAGATGAATAAAGAGGAGATGCAGAATCCAGCGATTCATACTAAGACTCTAATCAGTAAACCTTTCTAGTAAGGATTCTACCACCAAAACCGTTCATGTAATTAAATACAAGATGTCTTAAGCAAAAGAAAGATGCATGGAACACTTAAAGTTGCTTCAGTCACACCTTCAGGTTCTTTCAAGAGAAGACCTAAAAGGCACTCGTCTTGAAATTGGATTCAAACGGGTATTCGTTCTACTCTTTGGTCAAGATGTTAAGACATTCACCAGATCGATGCTACATAATGTGGTCCATCTTCAACACGAACTTCATAGAGGCGACTTTCACGAGATTCTATGCATGGAGCTCCTTTTAGCTCTCAACATTCAGTTCCAGCAATTCATTGACTCAAGTGGCTTATCCAACAACGATCAAGAGTTCACAAGTACATACTTTACCAAGTATACTCTCGCTGATCTTCAAGCGTTCAAAGAGACACTTCTTCAACATATGAGTAATATAAAGAAGTCAATTGCTGAAAGAACACGCCATCAAAGGCAATTTGAAAGAAGGGTGAATCAAAGACTAAAGCAGACACAAGAGAGTAATGTCGATAATGGTCAAGCATTAGATGCTTGTTCGGTTGATACAAAAAGCAGCGAGAAAGAATCAAAAAAGCATCCTACCAGCAACAACTCAGGGAATTATACAGAAACCGCTGATACAGCTATCAGACCCATATATGACGATGAGCCAATGGCTGTGGTATAAATAAATATTGATTCTATACTTAACAAGCTCGAAACTTTGTTAGCTCAAAAGACAACAGATTTTGAGGATGCCAAGCTCGAATTTTCAAAGAAAAATGACAAATTTGAAGCTTATTTTGAAAAACTTGAAAAAGCAAATGTTGTTCTTGAACAAAAATTGGATCGTAAGATTCCAGATTTCAACGCGGAAAAAAAACATTTTGTGAAACAAATAAATTTGTTAGAATCAAAGTTGGCTTCTCAAAATCCAAGTCCTCCGTCTGCTTCATTAAGTGAAATATCTGTGCAACCTATCGACATTGTAGATAGTAATGATGCGAATGGTGATAACGCCATATTTGATAATATGAACATTAAGTTAGAACAACGTGTCGCTCAATTACTTCTACAAAATGAGCAATTAACGGCTCAGATTCAGTTAAAGGTTTTTGCACTAACAGCGGTGAAGATAGAATTAAGGAAGATAAAAGGAAATAGTGTGGATACTAAGCTAGCAAATCAGTCAGTCTTGGGGAAACCTCCTTCTCAACCATTTAGAAATCGCTCAGTTGCTAGACAACCGAATGCGTTTAAATCTGAACGACCCAAAACGTCGAACCCGAGGTTTGCATCCCAAGTTGACGTGCGTAGCAATTTGCCTAATCCAGTCACTCCACAATCTAGATCATCCTTAAGAAATCCTGCCTATGCAAAACCCGATCACATGAATTGTGAGACCCCAAAAATCAGGCAAGGAAACACGTAGGCAGCAAAGGGGTTCCACGTCATGGTACAAGAAACAATGAAATACTGTTGACATAAAGTTGACGTAATAAAAACTTATACATTACATCACAAAAAGATAAGAGTTTTTAAACAAAGGTCCCAGAGTTTTATAAGCGGAAAATCTATTATTTAAACATGGTTTTATAACATGTTGTTACCAAAAATATAGGATAAACTTCTGACAGCTTTTATCAAAACCAAACTTTAAAAAGTAACACAGAAATCTCCAAGCTGCGATAATATCCTGCGGGCTCCCATCCAAGCAAAGTTAAGTAATAATACCTGAGATTAAACATGTAAAATCGTCAACATAAAGTTGAATGATATTCATAGGTTTAGCAGTAAAGGTGTGGAACATAAGCATTCATTTGTAAAACAAGAAATAGGGAAAATGGTTACGTACGATAACCATAGTCCGAAACCATTATTATTGCTATTTAGTTCATGAACCGAAGCTTATCTCAATGTAAGTTCCTCTAGTGAGTATTCAGCCTAAATACTCAAGTATAAACAAATGAAATGCGTCATGGTTAAACAACCGCAACATGGGACGGGGATTGTCAATCCCGATGGATCCACCCACAACATTCGCGCTTAGCATCACAAGTAAATTAACGCTTCATGATCAGGAGAGGAAACTTAAGGGCTATAACTAAAAGCAATAATAATAATGAAAATCTGTTGGAAATCATCAAGTTCGGGAAAGCATACAAGTTCTGGATAGCATACAAGTTCTGGATAACATACAAGTTCTAGATAGCATACAATTTTAAATGAATGTGTTCCACCATGTAAAATCTCACCCCACGTTTAGAAACAATGTCTAAGTAGTAAAAAGGGGCTATGAACTCACCCGATATAGCTATTACACGTATATCGAGGAACAAACATCTGATAGTTGACACACGATTCCAAAAAATAACAATCACTCGATGATCTAGAACAAAAAGACGAACGGTCGACATATGATTGAGCGAGACCTAACATGACGAGACGCGTCTTAGGCTCGAGACGATAAATAAATCTTGCATATACGTAATAAGTATATTTTTAGGCAGTTTTGGACATTGTATAAGTTTTATAAACTTTTTATAAAACTTTAAATAAAAATTCATAATTTCAAAGTATTATCAAATTTTTGACAAATAACCCCATAATTAGCTCACTAGTGGCCCATTACACGTTTATATAACTTAAGCCCATTTTCAAACTCAGTTGTATACTCCAAATTAACTATCATTCTCAACCCAATAATGATAACCAAGTGATTTGTTTATTACTGCCTTAAAATTATAAGCATTACAATTATGATTTTAGGCTTATTTAGCATGCCTTTATGATTACCGAAAATATGTACAATGTCCATAACTTTATTAAATTATTATAACACTTATTATCAGTAGTACAACAAATATTACTTATTTATAAAAATATTTTACAACAATGAAATATATAAGAAAAGAGTCTTACTAGAAAGATGATGTAATGACAATCACAATAGATCAACCAAATAAAGCCTTCTTTCAAGCTACCAATATAGCTATCCAAATGATCCTTACTTAAGCTCAATAAAATATACAAAATACTCTCAAACTCCGGCCCCCGAACATAAATTCATGTTTGCATAACCTTTGTTAAAAACAAAATATCATCAAGGCCTTAACTAGCTTTTATCAATCCTTATGGATTTTGATTATTTTGTTTTAATATGTTTGAAATTGAAATAGATAACATGATGATGGAATATATGTATACGGCAAGAAAGATAACCAAGAAGAGATTAAATGGTAAAGTTTTGTAAAGGTAAATGAGTGTGACGTAGTATTAGATCTACACGTGTCCAAATGAGTAACACATCACAAAAAAAATGTCTACGTGTGGTTTAAGTAGACATTGAGGGGGAGTGAGATGTTATATGAATTTTGTTCCACAATATGCAAAAGCGGGTATTATAGATATCCGATATTTTAAAAGTTACACGATTTAAAAAGTTACGCGTAGAGCACGAAAAATTAACGCTCAATACAAAATAAAAACGCGGGAATTCGGAGAACATTTATCTCTCAATATATAAAAGAGGGATTGTTATTTAATAAACATTAACGCGTCATATAAAAAAATGACACTTAAAGATTTATCATAAATTTTCGAAGAATGTCCATAAAACGAACAATTAAATAATGACAAAAAAATATTTATATATCATAATGAGGATATTTACGGTCTGACGGACATACACTTGCCAATAAATAATAATTGACATGTATCTGATACACTAATGTTCTAACCTTGCCGGTTAGCCGAAAATTCAATATTATTCATAGAACGAACATGACAATTAAAAGTCGAGTAATAAATATTGGTCAGAATATTAGAAATAAGATTAGAACTCAATCTAAATGTTGATTTTATATTTGAGGTTACTACAGTAAATAAATATAGAAAAAAAAATTATAGTTCCGAATAAAATATTATCAATGATCAGAAAAATAATTAAAATACAATTTAATTACAATTCTCGAGATCTCAGGATTTACGTATGAAAAAGTAAAGAGGAACAAGTAAAACATTGTAAAATCGAGAAGTACGAATAAAAGAATAATTTAATAACGAAAAAGTACGAGTTCTTATATTCGACCCCCTAAAAGAACTCTGGTCCCACAGAGTTCCACTAGAGACGGAAGAAAATACAAACAAAATGAGATACATAGTTTAGAACTGATTCATTGCTTCCCGTGTAATTTCTGCACCTACGGCGAACCTTACAATTGGAATCCAACTGTGCTTCAGATTCTTAACTCTTTTATAAGATTATTTCAAACTCGAATTGAAATAATAATCATTCAGTATGAAGAAATATAAAGAGTTATAATGAACACAGGAATTGCTTAGACGGATAAGTTGTGCTAAATCAAGTTAAGATTGATAATCAACAAGGAATGGCAAGTCGCGCAAACTATAAAACATAACAATCTACCTTTCAAAAGTAATTAAGGAGAGATATGAATTACATATAGACATTTAAAATAAGAGTTGTCACAATTGTCTGTCTAGGACTTGGTATTACTTTCAAACTCAGCTTAAGTAATTTTTTTGATCATAAAAATACAAAGCTTGAGGGAATAAAATGAAATTCGTATCGATTCTTAACGAACAGGATAGAATAGAGGCATTGACAATAAGACAATAAGAAACAAGGAATATAGCAAGTCATTACTCCTTGAGTGCAGTTGGTGTCACCAACATTGGCTTATAAATTTCTAGGTAATCGATACACGATCGAAAGATAAAAGCCACACAACAATTTTCGAATCGAAGAAAATTTTTAATTAGTCACTTGTGTATGATTCAAGTAAAATGAACAACATTGGCAATTTGAGAGCGAAATCAACATATGGTTTACACGGGCGAATTTCAAGGCAATAGAGTCTGACCCACATCATGATGAACATCGATATCGATATTCATGTACAGTTATGAATCGTTATTCTCGTCCGGAGACATTTCGAAGGTATACCAAAATTTACTCAAACTAAGTTGGTCGTGGAGAAAGTATAAAAATATTAGAACTTTCAAGTACGATATCAGTAGTCAGTAACTTGACGAGCGGTAAATAGAATTTGTCATGAAAGAAAATAAGGTAACAAGTAGAGCAAAGCTCATTGAGTAAAGAAAAATAGATTGTACTCGCAAACACGCAATTCGTTCAAGAAAAAAATAAAGAAACATATGCATTTGTCATGAACTTGTACTACTTACATAACGCATAAAAGCTTTCATAATTTTATTTTAACAAGATTTTAAGGTGACTACTATTCAGTCTCGCATGGCTCCTTCTAAATTATGCATAGGTGATCAGGCCATGCATAATTTAGGACTAGCAATGTGATGCTTAGCTTCGTCAAACTAGTATTATCTGTCATATATTAAAATTTTATAAAATAGCATTTGTAAAACAAGAATCGAAATAATTTACGAAACGTTATCGAGAGTAAGTAATTCGTGAAAATACATCGTAACAGTAATATAAAAAAAATAAACTCTATAGAATAACATTCATTTATTTTATAAAGCCCAAGTAGAACATTTTGTAAAATGATTCGCAAACAGTGCCAGTTTAAATTTATAAAATAGCGATGGGTTACACGAGAGTAATAAAGAGTAGTTCAAGACAATCAATGAAATGGTTACAAGTTGATAAAGTTTCAAGAAATTTAGCCGGAATCGTCATGAGACACGTGTCAAGATGATAACGAAAGATAATAAAACTAGAACTTCAAACCTCGACCTAAATCAGTGGTAAGATAGAAGCAAAGAAAGACAATATAGAATGACGCATAAGTCATATATAAAAGAAAAGATAAAGGAATCCATATTTTTAAATTCTATCAGCTTTTACTTTTGAGTTTGACTTTTGGGTTTGACCAGACTAAATGAGTCACTAAATGACATTGTCAAGACTCAAAGTCTAAAGCAATTTGGTGTAAAATGACGTTTCAGACATCTTTCTATTTTTACTCGAGACTTGAAACGGATCAGAAATAGATGAAAATGCCCTCGCATCAAATCTGTCAACGAAATGATATTTTTAAAATACGTAGAAATAAACTCTTAAATTTTACAGTTTCAAATGAGTGTAACTTGCTCCTTTTTAAGATTTTTTTGGTCGAATTTCATGTCCTAAAGTTTATAAAAATATTTTCTCGACACCGTTAAATTACCTGTAAATCTTCTGTACAAAGTATATTTTTCAACACATCTTGGAATTAAATCTAATTTCATACCTACCCAGAATTAATGTACACACAAGACTTGTGGATTCCATAAAGACGAAAGAGAATAGATTGTATAATTAATCATGTAAAGAAAAACATAGTATAAAATTGGTTTATGAATGCCAACGATAATCTGAGAGATCAAGAAAAACGACGCATGACATCCGTGTCTTCGATTTCAAGATGCAATGCAAGAAGGTCTCTTGGTGGCGTGATTTTTCCAAAATCACAAGACATATCGAGAAAGAAACGGAACATTAATGGGTCGCACCCCTAGAGCGAAGAGGTTAATGAAAGGGGAGGGTACAAGTTTATAGAAGTAGAATTGTATTCCAAACAATCGTCACATAATATATGATGAATTACAAGATGACGATGATGTTTTCAAGGTACAACAGACGTTGTAATTCGAAGTCGAAACGTAGAATGGTCAATGAAGTAGTATTTAATTGATATACAAGGGTCGCGTAAAACGATGACGTAAAGGTCAATCAAGGTTACGAAAGCCCACGACATTATTCAACACAGATTCAAGGAATGCTTCGAGATGTGTGACTCTCGCGATGTCCTTTAGTCTTTTTAAGAGACACATTGAGCTACACAATGGTCTATAGACTATTTTTCAAGACATCCAATCACAGATGGTCGAAAAGCATTTTGGATATCTAAATAGATATTTTAAAGAGGTTTAACAACGAAAGTAACACGCACGGTAGTAAAATGAAATCAGAAGTTTCATTAGAAGCAACACTTATTTAATCCCGAACAATGGTATGACGAGAATACGACAACATGTAACAGTGAGTCAAGAAAAACAGACGGTTCAGAACGAACGAGTATATGAGATCAGTCGTATCACGCATAAAATATCAATAGTACTTAGAAAAGTGAGTATGAAAAGTCGGCAGCGTACGCGCTCTGAATACAAGTATGTAATGTCATAACAATATCAAAATCATGGTAACAAGATCAAGTTTGCAAGAACAAGAATTCAAGAAATGCAGTAAGAGCATATGTAATCAAGTAATATCCAATGATAATTCATGAAGCACAAAAGCTTTGAAAAGAGATAGTAATTATCGTCATTAGGGTAATGTAATATTTCAAAATGCAATCAAGAGATGAAATACTACAACGATAATTAAAAGTAAATAATAAGGATTAGACAGTTACCCGCGCAGATATCGAACAACAATGGCAGATTCTGTGTTTGACATTTAGAAACATGAAATATTTGAACTTTCGGTTATAGACTAAGTTTTGAAAATGACTCGGTTCCCTATAACTATCGCTCTGATACCAATATGTGAGACCCCAAAAATCAGGCAAGGAAACATGTAGGCAGCAAAGGGGTTCCACGTCATAGTACAAGAAACAATGAAATACTGTTGACATAAAGTTGACGTAATAAAAACTTATACATTACATCACAAAAAGATCAGAGTTTTTAAACAAAGGTCCCAGAGTTTTATTAGCGGAAAATCTATTATTTAAACATGGTTTTGTAACATGTTGTTACCAAAAATATAGGATAAACTTCTGACAACTTTTATCAAAACCAATCTTTAAAAAGTAATACAGAAATCTCCAAGCTGCGTTAATATCCTGCGGGCTCCCGTCAAAGCAAAGTTAAGTAATAGTACCTGAGATTAAACATGTAAAATCGTCAACATAAAGTTGAATGATATTTAATAGGTTTAGCAGTAAAGGTGTGGAAGACAAGCATTCATTTGTAAAACAAGAAATAGGGAAAATGGTTACGTACGATAACCATAGTCCGAAACCATTATTATTGCTATTTAGTTCATGAACCAAAGCTTAACTCAATGTAAGTTCCTCTAGTGAGTATTCAGCCTAAATACTCAAGTATAAACAAATGAAATGCGTCATGGTTAAACAACCGCAACATGGGACGGGGATTGTCAATCCCGATGGATCCACCCACAACATTCGCGCTTAGCATCACAAGTAAATTAACGGTTCATGATAAGGAGAGGAAACTTAAGGGCTATAACTAAAAGCAATAATAATAATGAAAATCTGTTGGAAATCATCAAGTTTGGAAAGCATACAAGTTCTGGATAACATACAAGTTCTGGATAGCATAAAAGTTCTGGATAGCATACAGTTTTAAATGAATGTGTTCCACCATGTAAAATCTCACCCCGCGTTTAGAAAAAATGTATAAGTAGTAAAAAGGGGCTATGAACTCACCTGATATAGCTATTACACGTATATCGAGGAACAAACATTTGATAGTTGACACACGATTCCACAAAATAACAATCACTCGATGATCGAGAACAAAAAGACGAACGGTCGACATATGATTGAGCAGGACCTAACATGACGAGACGCGTCTTAGGCTCGAGACGATAAATAAATCTTGCATATACGTAATAAGTATATTTTTTAGGCAGTTTTGGACATTGTATAAGTTTTATAAACTTTTTATAAAACTTTAAATAAAAATTCATAATTTCAAAGTATTATCAAATTTTTGACAAATAACCCCATAATTAGCTCACTAGTGGCCCATTACACGTTTATATAACTTAAGCCCATTTTCAAACTCAGTTGTATACTCCAAATTAACTATCATTCTCAACCCAATAATGATAACCAAGTGATTTGTTTATTACTGCCTTAAAATTATAAGCATTATAATTATGATTTTAGGCTTATTTAGCATGCTTTTATGATTACCAAAAATATGTACAATGTCCATAACTTTATTAAATTATTATAACACTTATTATCAGTAGTACAACAAATATTACTTATTTATAAAAATATTTTACAACAATGAAATATAAGAAAAGAGTCTTACTAGAAAGATGATGTAATGACTATCACAATAGATCAACCAAATAAAGCCTTCTTTCAAGCTACCAATATAGCTATCCAAATGATCCTTAAGCTCAATAAAATATACAAAATACTCTTAAACTCCATCCCCCGAACATAAATTCATGTTTGCATAACCTTTGTTAAAAACAAAATATCATCAAGGCCTTAACTAGCTTTTATCAATCTTTATGGATTTTGATTATTTTGTTTTAATATGTTTGAAATTGAAATAGATAACATGATGATGGAATATATGTATACGGCAAGAAAGATAACCAAGAAGAGATTAAATGGTAAAGTTTTGTAAAGGTAAATGAGTGTGACGTAGTATTAGATCTACACGTGTCCAAATGAGTAACACATCACAAAAAAATGTCTACGTGTGGTTTAAGTAGACATTGAGGGGGAGTGAGATGTTGTATGAATTTTGTTCCACAATATGCAAAAGCGGGTATTATAGATATCCGATATTTTAAAAGTTACACGATTTAAAAAGTTACGCGTAGAGCACGAAAAATTAACGCTCAATACAAAATAAAAACGCCGGAATTCGGAGAACATTTATCTCTCATTATATAAAAGAGGGCTTATTATTTAATAAACATTAACGCGTCATATAAAAAATGACACTTAAAGATTTATCATAAATTTTCGAAGAATGTCCATAAAACAAACAATTAAATAATGACAAAAAAATATTTATATATCATAATGAGGATATTTACAGTCTGACGGATATACACTTGCCAATAAATAATAATTGACACGTATCCGATACACTAATGTTCTAACCTTGCCGATTAGCCAAAAATTAAATATTATTCATAGAACGAACATGACAATTAAAAGTCGAGTAATAAATATTTGTCCGAATATTAGAAATAAGATTAGAGCTCAGTCTAAATGTTGATTTTATATTTGAGGTTACTACAGTAAATAAATATAGAAAAAAAAATTATAATTCCGAATAAAATATTATCAATGATCAGAAAAATAATTAAAATACAATTTAATTACAATTCTTGAGATCTCAGGATTTACGTATGAAAAACTAAAGAGGAACAAGTAAAACATTGTAAAATCGAGAAGTACGAATAAAAGAATAATTTAATAACGAAAAAGTACGAGTTCTTATATGAATGCTTCAAGCAACTCTAGATATAGATCCAATAACATGCCTAGGCGTAATTCAAATGACACGGGTCATAAAAGCTATCTAGAGGATGCTAAGAACAAGACACAAGCAAGAGATAGGACCAAACCACAGCCTAGGAGCACTAATCACACATCTAGGATTTCTAGACTCTTCTATGATGTGCGCAATTCTGCCAACCATAGGAACTCTAGAGCCTTCTCAGATGATAAGCACTTTGTTTGCAATAAATGTAACAAATGCGTGTTTAATGCTATTCATGATGATTGTATAACGTAAGTCCTGAACAAGGTGAACCACAAAGCTAGAGCATCTGAAAGACGTAACCCTATAGGAAATAGGTTTTCTCCCAATAAGTCTTCTGCTGTGCATGAGAAACCTATATCTCCTAGAGCTTGTCTTAGGTGGATACCAACGGGTAGAACTTTTAAAACAATCGGTCTTAGGTGGGTTCCTACTGGAACGATATTTCCCTCTAGCACGACAAAGGTTCACAGTGAACCCCCACATGGTTCTCACAATGATATCACTAACCCAAATGCAAGCATACAAACTACTGATGCAAGTGCAGGTATCGAGGTCACGGTTCAACGGGAACACAAAGGTCCAATAATTTTAACCCGTTCAATAAAAGACACTCTCAGAGTTTCGTTGTTAAAGAAGCAGATATCAGAGAAACAAGTGTCTCAGGGGCTTCACAATTAAGCTTCTACAATGACTTACAGTCAAATTACAGGCTGTAACTCACTCTTCAAAGACAGGGAAGTTTATCTCTTCAACGATAACTTACCCCCAAAACGAGAAATTAAGTTTTCTCAGACATGAGCTATCTGTAAAAACATTCTACGTTTTTAAGCTCATGTACAAAGACTTACAGTCAAATGTCAGACTGTAACTCGTACTTCAAAAATAGGAAAGTTCATCCCGAGTATAACTTATCCTCTTAACGAGAAGTTCAATTTTCTTGGACACGAGCTTACATTAAAACTATTCAAAAATTTTAAGCTCGGGTATATGACTTCTAAGCGCATCACAGCTTAAGACTCGGACCTCATATAAGGAAAGTTTATCAAGGACGATAACTTATCCTTCTCAACGAGAAATTCATATTTCTCGGTCATGAGCTTCTCATAAAAACATTCAAAGTTTTTAAGTTCATGAAAAACGATTTCTAAGTAAATGTCAGCTTAGAACTCGAACTTCAACTTAGGGAAAGTTTATCACGGATGATAACTTATCCTTCACAACTGGAAATTTATTTTTCTCGGTCATGAGCCAGTCACAAAACAATCAAAGTTTTGAGCTCATGAAAAACGGATCCGCAAGGGAAGTGTACGTTTCAGTGCGCTTTACGAAAGCAATAGAAGAGAAGTCTTCTATCATGGTTATTTTAAAACTGTTGAACACAATTTTTTCAAGAATTTCTCAAAAGGTTTTTCTAAATCTTTCAAAATTGTGTGTTCAACACTCCCTTCCTCATAAAATGGTTTTTATCTCAAAACTGTCATATGTTATTTGGATCAATTTTTGAGGGGGAGCGTTTTAAAATCAAGCCTTTAATGTTGTTGGGTACATCTAAAAGTTGTCATATTTTATGTATCCAACACATTCAGAAAATGATATAGAATTGTAAAATGTAATATATTATATCAGAAAAGGCATCTTATCTCCGTACATCAACATATTTTGTGGTGTCGTTTTTCCAAAATTTTGTCAAATTTTTGTATTTTGTTGAGGGGAGCGACCCGACTACAAATGTTCCATGATTCATGCGTGCACACATTTTTCTCTCCCGTCAATTTTCAGAAAATTGTCACATTTTAATAAATTGGTATCTCTAATATCATGTTTTTATATTAGAGATAGGGGGAGAAAATGTGATTAAAATGTAATATATCGCAACATGAGATCTTAAAGACTCAAGTGCAACTCTTTCCTTCACATGCTAAACTATTTCGAATATCGATGAATGTATGTAGGTGGAGTATTTCGAAAATGTAAAACTTTCAAAGTGTAAAAAGTTTTGATTTTTATCAAGCTCTTTGAATGGTTTTCAATGGTTTATGGTTACGATCTATACCCAAAACAACCTACTATCCACGACGGAATGTTGGAGTCAAAAGTGGTTTAGGATAGGAAACTATGTCCTATGATCCAACCAGAACCGGAGGGATCTACCCAAGGACATTCCATAGCTAGAAATAGTTGTCCTTAGGAAAGATGGAGTTGAATGAAGCTGAATGCAGACCAATTACTCAAGTTAGCACCGGAACAATCACAACAAGGTGCTAGTGATGACGTATTGGTAAGCATTGAAGGAGTTAAATATTCTATACAACTTAGGCAGAAACTGAGTTAACACATCTTTTGAAGACAAGTGTCATGAACCCAGTGATGCGATGCACAACCCTTCCCCAGCCATTCGAGTTTCTCTCAAAAGAAAATTGTCTCATTGTCACGGAGATCAACACGTATATATTGACTTTCTCACTCCGAGTTAGTTAATATTGAATAGGTGGCAGTCTGCTCCAGCCTTCGATTACCAAAATGCACTTATCAAGTCTATAGCCAAAAAGAGATCAATCTATTGTCTCATTAGGACACAATCGAGTCCTACGCATTATCCTTGTGATATTGCCAGAACATCTGAGTGATACGATTCACAATGAAGATGGAAATCCTGCTTGAGCCAGCATCAAACAAGCTCATGGTAGATACCTTGTGCGATCTACACGATTCAAACTTGTGAGAACTGGAAAGCAACTAAGTTTGGATTCTTAATTGATTCAAAATTGATTCCAGGTTTCTTCGCAAAATCCATGTGATCTTGATAGAACATTCAGAGTGACACTCTATAGTGTTCACAGTGACGAACGAAAATCCTTCTTGTGTCAACCTCAAACAACACTCATTAGCTAACTCATAAGATTCTTTCTGGATCGAGCTTGTGACAAACTGGAAAGGAACAATGGTGCGATTCTTATAGAATCAAACTTGTTCTAGGAAATTTGAATTGACGACTCTAATCAGACAGATAATTTATCCTTATGATTCACTCTTTATGTTTGCAGTATGCTTTGAGACGGTCGAGTAAAGAGAACTGGCTAGGACAGCCGGGAAACCCTGTCAAGGAGATTCTTAATCCAATCTACCCTATCACAGGTACGGTATCTAATACCGTCTAACGATCTTCACCGACCGGAGGTAAAACGCTACCGAGTTAGGATGAAATGTTCAAAGCCATTTTATCCGTGTCTATATATGTTGCTGCATATCAAGATGGTGGCGTAGTTGTGTACTAACCGAAGTCGTCTTCACATGTTCATACTAAAAGATAAAGTCTTCCGCAACTCTGACGAATATTTGAAGGATTAACTACTACTAAACTTGTATGGGAAATTGTTAGCCTTTCAAAGTCAACAAAGTGTGAACATGTTGATTCAGAAGTCACAAGAGCACAAGATAGCGATAATTGATGAGACTGCTTTTATACATAGTCTCATCGTCTAAAACGGGCTTTAAATGCATAAAATATCATGAAAAATACCAAATATATACTTGTGTTTGTTACTTGTGTATTTTAGGTATGGATATTGAGAAAATGACAAAAGATCACAAGAAACAAGCAAAAACGAACACGGGAAACGAAGCCGCACAATGAAGCAAGCCCTAGTGTTGATTTTCCAAGAATAACCCTTGAAGATTTAAATATTGTACAAGAATGGTCCTACAATATTGAAGAATTGTGTAGAATATTGATAACCTATGAATCTATGAAGTGGGTTGATGATTTCTAGAGAGAGAAACTAGAGAGAGAAAGTGAGAGAGAAACTATGTCTTTTTATTCAAAATGAACTAAGTGAAAATCAACAACCAACCCCTTTCCATGGCGGAAAGGGGTATTTATATCCAAGGCCTTTACTTGGGCTTGGGCCGACCCATGACAAGCCCATGGGTCGGTTTCTTACTTAACTTCTTAAGTAACACTAACTACGAGCTATTACAACATAAATAATATTATGGAGTGACCGATACTTCTAATATACGTTAAAACGTATTTCTAACAATCTTCCCCTAAGGGAGGTCACTCCACGTTACAAAGTTCTAAACCTAGCATACTATACTAAGTCTTCGTTCTTTAGCTCGTAGTCTTTTCTTCTTTTTCTTTTTGTTGTGAATATGTTGGTTTGATCTTTTAGGCTTTGGCTTGAGAGCATTGTTCTTTTGACCAATCACGTGCGATCTTTGCCTTCTTGTGAATCTAGCCTCCTCGTGACTCCATGTTCCACATACTTATGTCTTTTTGTTGAATTCTTGAAAGCTTCAGAGTTTGGTACAGCGGAAGACTTTATCTTGTACTTTCTTGAATTTTTTCTGAACTTTGATGCAGAAAAAACATAAGCATGTAGGAACGACTTATACAGGTACACCGCAACACCACCGTCTTCAACTGGTACAAAGCAACGCCACCGTCTTTAACAGGTACACAGCAACAACACGAATAAAATGGCTTTGACATTTTATTCTAATTTGGTAGCATTTTACCTCCGGTCGGTGAAGACCGTTGGACGATATTAGATATCGTACCCGTGACGGATAGTTTCAATTAAGTAACTTCCTGACAGGATTTCGCGGGTAAACCCGTTCTCTTTATTCGACCGTCCAAAACTGACTGCGAACATAAAGAGTGAATCACTTGGATAAATTATCCTTGTGACTAGAAGCCGTCAATTCATGAAACCTGGAACAAGTGAATTTCAATTAAGATTTTCACCATCGTTGCTTTCCAGTTATCACGAGCTCAATTCATAAAGAATCTTGCACGTCACCTACCAAGTGCTGTTTGATGTTAACACTAGAAGGATTTCCACTCGTCACTGTGATCAATAAAGAGTCACTCTGAGTGTTCTGGCAAGATCATATGATAATGCGTAGAGGCCTGGAACGAGTTTAAGTTTAGTTAAGAATTAAACCACTGTTTCTTTCCAGTTTTTCACAAGATTGGTTCTAAAAGAACCGCACCTGTAACCTACCATGAGCTTGTTTGATGTTGGCTCAAGCAGGATTTCCATATTCATTGTAATACTTGCGTATTACTCGGATGTTCTGGCAATATTACAGGAATACTGCGTAGGACTCATGAAAAATCTCTTACTTTTCACAGTGTGTGAGAAAGCAAGGAATAAATGGAAAGTGTCCTAATGAGACTTTTGATGATCTCGTGGCTCTAGACTCGATAGTGCGTTTTGATTTAGTGAGCGATGGCTGGAGAGGAGTGCCACCTTTTCAATATCAGTCTATTCGGAGTGAATAAACCAATAGATAACGTGTTAATCTCCGTGTGATTAAAACAAATACCTTTTGAGAGATATTTGAGTTAGCTGGGAAGGGTTGTGCATTGCATCACTGGGTCCATGATGTCTTTCTTCAATATCGAGAATCATTAACAAAAATGATCTCAATAGCATATGTATTGACCCGGTTTCTGCCTAAAGTTGTAAGGAGGGCTTCTTTCTTTACACCCTTTATCTTTACATTTCTTTTTCATTCTTCAACCCCTTCAGTACTTACCAATACATCATCACTAGCACCTTGTTGTGATTGTTCCAGTGCTAGCATCAGTAATTAGTCGGTACTCAGCTACGTTCACATTCTTTCTCCATCTTTCTTAGGACTTCTAATTCTATCTAGGGAATTGTCCTTGGGAAGATTCCATCGGCTCTGATGAATCATTGGACTAAACCTATTCCTACCACCCTTTTGTCACCACATCGTCGTGAATTAAGCGCGTTTTGGGAAGGTATAGCCACCATGAAAAATCCTTGAAAAATCACTTAAGGTACTTGTGATATTGAAATCAAAAGTTTTGTACCTTAGGTGTTTTGATCATCAAAAACGCTCCCCCTTAACACGTGCTTTACACATATTAAGTTGGATTATCGTTAAGTCTTTTTCATCTTTTAGCCAAGTATCACTTAAGTCTCCTTAATCCCATTTTCTCCCCTTATCCAAAATGTTAACCATTAATATTTGGGATATTGAATGGATTAACCGGTCTTTGGGTAAAAATGAAATCGATGTTTGGCCATAGAACATGTTAATGCTCCCCCTTAAGTTAATAAGGGATAGTTGTAGTGCTTTAGTATGATATATTTTGAAAGATTTAGAATCTCGTGAGAAATTCTTGAAAAATTATCATACCTTAACACTACATCAAGCCGCAAAAGCACAATATTTACAAATTTACATATTCACAATTAAAAACCAATATAAAGTGGACCTGAAATGTACGAACCATTAAATGGATCGTTGCAGTAACTTGTGGTGCACTCCATATGGTCTACCACCAACGAATCTCTCTAAGCTCCTCATCAATCTGCGTTCACAGAGCTTTTGATCAATCTTTTTGATCACATACTTCGCCATTTGCCGATAACCCTGATGCAAATCCTCAGTCATCTCTGGTAAAGTCCCACCCGAATTAAGATGCTCCAACTTTCCTCTGACGGATAGGAGAGTCCCATCACTGTACTTATAAAGCTCACCCACCCACATAAACTTCATTAACCCTCGACTGTTCAAGTAGAAAATGCCATAATTCGGGACAGAAATGCCGGTATAGGGACATCTATCTACATGTTGAGGTAGAACTTGATTCATTGGACGGGTGAGGTTAAGCTTCCTTGGGTAGCTTTCGACTCCCAGTTGAAGATCTTCAACTCGTTTCTTGATAACAACGCTTCGTGTGAACATACGAAGTGCTGTATTCAAGGCAATAATGTCTTCACGAGCAATATGGGTGAGTTGATCCCGGGTCATCATAAGCAACATATCTTCGATATCCTCAAGGCGAATGATAGAAAAATCGCCTTGCTGGATTTTGTATTCTCTGTCATCCTCCCTTTTCAGACGAATCTCCGTCACATGATAATAGCCATTCTTGGCTTCAGTTTTCAGCCCTAATATACTGGAGATGTGGATATCGGATCTAACGTTACTTCCTGAATTGGCTAAGCAGCAACCCCTGTACGCCCTTCGAACTCGTTCGTCCCAGTGTGATGCACCTATGACAGCATACATATCATAATTACGATTTACCTTTGGGACCCAGAGTCGGTTTACCTTTTCCTCGATATAGGGTATTGTCCCCCAGTTGGCAGCTTTCAGCAAGGTCAAGGAGGTTGCGTACTTTGATGAACCCTTCAGAAGATACTCAAGATCATTGGTGACGAAGAAGTCGAGAGCAATTTGATTATCTTGAGAAGGATCAAGTGGAGGTGGAGCTCTATCTGATTCTTGGAGGCCTGGCCTTTGGACGGTGTTAAGAGCTTTCAGGACCTCGTCAGCATAATACTCTAACTCCATGCGGGTTAACCTGGTTTTGGCACGAATTCTCTTATCCTTTAGCGCTCTCTTCACCAAAGACGGGGTGACCGAAGTCTCATACTCATGAGCCAGAAATGCACACAAGTCTATTGGACTACGGATACGAAGATATAGAACATCTCAGTCAGCGTCGGTGATTGGATCATATTGAGCCGCTGCCGTGATCCATGCTTGTGGCGGTGCAGTCTCGTCAATCTCCAATGTGTCTGCCCAGTCCCGTGTGCTTGACTCAGGAACAGGAGATTGTGGTTCTTGTTGTAGAGGAGTAGAGACATGAACACGTGCTGGTTCTGATTCAGGCATCTCGGCGGTGTCATGAACAGGCGAGTGTTGTGCTGCTTCAGGTTCAGTTACGGACTCTGCAATCTCAGGAGCAACAACTGAACTAACAGGGTTAGTGATAACAGGTATAGACACAGCAATAGATGTACCGGGAATCGATGACGCTGCAGTGGCATTCACATCGTGCCGCCACTTGGATCGTCTTGATTCCGTTGAGTTGGATTTTTCCTTCTGCACAACATCTTTCTTAGACTTGGTTCCAGACATAGAATGTTTCTTTGTGCTGGCAGCCTTATCCCCTGTTTCCTGCTGTTTACCCTCATCATCCTTATCGCTATTCTCGTTGCTTCCCTTAGCACTCTCCTCATTTCCATCACCACCATCATCACCATCATTATAATCATCATCATCATCATCCTCATCATCCTCACCACCATCGTCATCATCATCTTCTTCTTCTTCTTCTTCTTCTTCTCCTCCTTCTTCTTCCTCTTCTTCTTCACCAGTACCCTTTTCCTGTTCACAATCATCTTTTTCCTCCTCAGGCAGAATGTGGTAAGGTACCACACTTCCAAACATTTTGAACAGCCGATCATCCTCCATAATAGCATCGTTTAGTGACTTGTAGAGTGCCCGTTGAACTTTAGACTTATCAAAAGATCCAACTTCCCTCATACGAGCTTTAAGGATCTTCTTTAATTCAAAATCCGTTAAGTCATATGCAATTTTGTAGGCGGATTGAGAAGGATTGGATGACTTGATCATCAAGTTATCAGCCGCGAGTGTCTTCAACTCATCACGCAGTTTTGGCATAAGGGATTCAACGGATTCTTTCACTCTCTCCTCAATAGAAGCTTCAAGAGTTTCTTTCTGCTCCTTGTAGTTATCCTTAATAGCTCGAAGTCTCGTAAGTCGTGCTTCATACCTATCAGCTTCAGCCTTTTTGACCTGAGCAACTTCTTCTGCATGAGCTTTACGTGTCAATTCCATATCTACAGCGAACTTAGCAAGCATCTCTTCTTGGGCTTTCTTAGATGCTTCTTCACTTTGAACTCATCTATGTAGCTCTTGGCGAAGTTCATCCATCTCTCTTTTTTGATTATCCGTATGTTTATCCAACATTTCTGCCATTACAAATACAGCCATTGAAGATGATACAGAGCTACTCTGGGTTGGTTGAAGAGGCTCGGTTGTGACTACGGTACTAAGGATGGGAGTTATTGGTGGTGGAAGGAATGGTGTTGGTACCGGTCGGGTTGGTAAGGGTTGAGTTACTAAAGGTTGAGTAGGTACCATGATTGTAGGAGCACCGGACTCCTTTTCAACACTTGCTGAAACAGGGATGGATGTCTCCTTCGAAGTAGAATACCGTTCGGGTGATCCAAACTCATCAACATCATCTGGCTCCTCGTACTCTTCTTCAATATCTTTTTGTGCACCCGAACCACTACCGCCCGTGTCTCTCCTACTCTTTTCGATAGCCCTCTTCATTAACTTTTTCTTAGTCTTTCGAGTTTGCTCAGGAGTAAGATCGACATCAATATCTTCTTCATCGTGAATAACAAACTTGTTAGCCGTGCTCTTACCCTTCTTGGCTACGGTCTTTGGCTTTTTGGCTTTGGGTTCAGGTAAACCTGTTTGCTTGCGTTTACCTTTGCTCTTAACCGTGGTAGATGAGTCTTCACCTGCTTGAATGCTTGCTCGTTGATTCTCATTTTCTTGTAGCAAGTTCTTGTAATGCGATAATCTCATCTGTCAGGAGATGACTGGGAATGGGACCAGGAATAACCATATTCGAATGAGTCTCCTGCCTTAAGTCTACCAAATCATCATCATCCATCGTGTGGTGACGACTACCTGCACGCTTGTCAATGGAAGCATCGTTCTCAATAAAATAACGGATGATTAGTTTTATAAACCTAGGGTACTGATATGCTTTGGCCTTAGACTTCGTGTTGGCAAAGAGTTGGAAAACAAACTCCTCCCATAGTAATGATGCATAGTCAATACCCATACCTCTGTATACCCCATAAAACAGCTTGACGATCGGTGGACGAGCAACATCAAATCCAGTTGTTTTGGGTGTGAGACATCGGCTTAGAATCCCAAAAATAGCTTTCCATGGTTGACCAACTTTGGCAGTAGTAAACTCAGACACGGTTCGTATGTCAGGACATCCAATGGCAGTGAACATTTCCATGATCTGGTCCTTAGTCGGGTTGGCTGAGAATGATAGGCTTTTGGGTAACGGCCGAAATCCAAAGATCTTCCTTAAGTCTGACACATTAAGCGTTTGCTGCTTGTTATCCAAGGAAAATGTGATTTTGTTCGACGTCCTCTCCTTGGTAGCCCAGAACTCGTAAAGGTAGTCATAAGGCACTGAAGCACTTTTCCTTAGTGCATGCTTGAGATGAGAGTTATCAAGTATGGCTGAACCTACCTTAAATCCATTATGGGTAGAATGAGATACCTCCTTCAAACGGAAGTTGTTTGGAAGAAACTTTAGAGTCTTGGCTTCGGCAATGGCGGTGGCTCTGGCGTCTTGTATTTGTTGTACTGTTGGGTTAGTCATCGTCTCTGCTTAAGATAAAACACAAAGGTTGAAACATACAAATATGAATATCATTATGATTTTAAACCTAAGCATTGAACATATGACCTAATCCCTTAAGCTTGTAAAACACTCAAACATCTTCTATTCGGAATAAACATTCAATTCGGAATAATTTCCTATCCGGAATAAACCTCCTATCCGGAATAACTTCCTATCCGGAATAAACCTCCTATCCGGAATAAACCTCCTATCCGGAATAAACCTCTATCCGGAATAAACCTCCTATTCGGAATAAATCTCTATCCGGAATAAACCTCTATCCGAATAATTTCTCTATCCGGAATAAAAGTCTATGCGGAATAAAGTTCCTATTCGGAATATTTGGTCTATGCGGAATAAAGTTCCTATTCAGAATATTTTGGTCTATTCGGAATAATTGGTCTATGCGGAATAAACTACCTATGCGGAATAAAAATCCTATGCGGAATAAAAGGTCTATTCGGAATAAAAGTTCTATTCGGAAAGATCATCCTATGCGGAATAAAAATCCTATGCGAAATAAAAGGTCTATTCGGAAAGTTAGGCCTATGCGGAATAAAAGTTCTATTCGGAAAGATCATCCTATGCGGAATAAAGCTTCTATTCGGAATGTTCACTCTATTCGGAATGATGCTCCTATGCGGAATAAAGCTTCTATTCGGAATGTTCATTCTATTCGGAATAATCCTCCTATACGGAATAAAACTTCTATTCGGAAAGTTCATTCTATTCAGAATAAGTGCCTTATTCGGAAAGTTCATCCTATTCTGAATGTTTTCAACACTTATGAATTTTCTAATTAGGCACGAATTCGTTTGATTCAAGTGTTCTAAAGGCCATTTCAGTTCATTTTGTTCTATTCCGAGTCATTCCCAGGCAAAACCCCCAATTAATTAAACCTTAAATTAAGCAGAAACCTAATTTGATTTAATCTAATTAAAATGAATTAATTGAATTGATTTGCATGAATTGTTAAACCGATTTAGTACCTTTTTGAAGATCTTGATCTAGAAGACTAACAGTTTGAGATGATTTGGTTGAATTCGTGTGTTTGTGTGTTTGTATGTTAATGGCAGGCAAAGGGAAAGAGAAACAGAAGAATGAAGGAAGGAAGAAACGGGGGGGGGGGGGGGGGGTGAGATTTGACTTGGTCGAACTTTCACAAGTTTAACATATTGTCAAATTTAACCCCTCAACTTTTCTTCTTTCTTCAATCAAAATTCTTTTGTTTTCCAAGTTTTAATTCTTGTCATTTTTGACCCTATCTTATGTCAAATTCCCGAGCCTTAGTGATTAACCTATCTTAACACACGCACAAATCTATTCACGACAAACTTATGAGCAACAACAAGACAAGTGCCATTAAACGATGACCATTTAACCATTGAGCTACTTGAGTTTCCTCGAAAACTTTTGAAGATCTTTTTGATGTCAAAGATGATTTAACATTTTCTCCCCCTTAAACGATGACCCGTTTTCTATTTAAAGAGCTGTAGTCATTGTTTAACGAGGCACATGATGAAAACATTTCCAATTAATATCTTGAAAAGATTGATTCATGGTGGCAATAAGATTTCTCTTATTTAGACAAATTAATGCACTGAGACGTACACTAACTCGTGTTAGACCAAGTTATAAAGTAAACTTGATCCCTTTGCATGATTTGTCTTGTAAATCATGCCCGAGAAAATTAATTCCCGTTGTGAGCCAACGTTTTCCAAGGAAATACGTGACTTTAATATGAAAGACCGGGTTGCAGTCAGAAATAACTACAAGCCATAATGGGCATGTTTTAAAAATGTACAACTTTTATACGGACTCTATTTATGACGCCGTGTCAATATTGATTGACATTTCTAAAGCCGTAAATATTACCGTACTAAAAGACATGCCCGATTTAAAGAAATGAAAAATATTTTTGGTTTTTCTTGATTTTATAATTTTTATGGTTTTTAAAGGTTTTATATTTTTGTATTTTCTTAGTTTTATATTTTTTATGGTTTTTCTTGGTTTTATATTTTTCTATTTTTCTTTTTGTGGTTTATATATTCACGATAATATACATGATCACGAACAAAGGATACGCCCGAATAGTTTACCACTACTATTCAGCTGATTCTTCTGCCAATTCTTTGAGAGTCGCTGGAGAGAATGATTTCATGCCTAGCTTTTCGATCAAAAACTCGATTCGTCCTCGATCTAAGGCTTTAGTGAACATATCTGCCAGCTGATAATCAGTGGTGACAAAATACAACTCGATCACTCCGTTCTCCACCTGCTCTTTAATGAAATGGTAGCGAATGTCTATGTGCTTGGCCCGGGAGTGTTGAACGTAGTTGCAGCAAAGGGCAGTGGCGCTCTTGTTGTCACAATACATCGGGATTTTGTTGAATCCCAAACCGTAGTCAGTTAATTGTGATCTCATCCAAAGGACTTGAGCACAACAACCGGACATGGCAATGTATTCAGCCTCCGTGCAAGAAATTGCAGCGCTTTTCTGCCTTTTTGAAGACCAACTAATCAATCTGTCTCCAAGGAGTTGCACAGATCCAGAAGTGCTACGCCTCGTGTCTTGACACCCAGCATGATCAGCATCTGCGTATGATATTAAAGCAATAGAGGAATCTCTCGGATACCATAGACCACGATGAAGTGTTCCTTTGAGATACCGAAAGATCCGTTTAACAACATGTAGGTGCTTTTCGGTAGGCCGAGCCTGATACCGGGCACACATGCATACGGCAAATTGCAAATCAGGCTTGCTAGCAGTCAGATAGAGAAGGGTGCCGATCATTCCACGGTAAAGTTTCGGATCGACAATAATCCCATCCCTATCTTCATATAACTTGGATTTCTCCACCATTGGAGTGTCCACGGGGTCACAATTTTCAAAGTTATATTTCTTTAAAGATTCTAGAGCATATTTGGATTGATTAATAAAGATGCCTCTGGGATTCTGAGAAATTTGTAATCCTAAGAAAAATGAAATTTTTCCCATCATTGACATTTGAAAGCGTGTGGACATTATCTTCTCAAAGCGATTTGACAATTCTATGTTAGTGGCAGCAAATATTATATCATCAACATAAATTTGTACCAGTATCATGTCGTTGTCCTCCTTGAGAGTGAATAGAGTGGGGTCCACTTTGCCTTTGGAAAAGCCTTCCGAGATGAGATATGTTGAAAGGAGATCATACCACACGCGTGGAGCTTGTTTCAACCCGTAGAGAGCCTTCTTAAGCTTGTACATATGATTAGGAAACTCCGTGCTAACGAACCCATCCGGCTGACTAACATAGACTTCTTCCCTTAGTTCACCATTCAAAAATGTCGTCTTCACATCCATTTGATAGATGATCATGTTCATATGAGCAGCATACGCAAGGAATAGTCTAATAGCCTCCAATCTTGCAACAGGAGCAAAAGATTCTTCAAATTCGATACCCAAGGCTTGTTTGTATCCTCTAGCAACCAATCTAGCCTTATTCTTCAAAACTGCACCCATCTCATCAAGTTTAACCTTATAAACCCACAACAAAGTAAGGATGTTAACATTGTCAGGGAGAGGAACTAATTCCCATACTTCAAGTCGTTGGAATTCATTTAGTTCCTCTTGCATGGCTTCAATCCAAGATGATTGAGTCATAGCATGTTGCCAGCTTTTAGGTTCAACTTCGGAGAGAAATGCATCAAAATAGCAATAGAGTGCACTCTCTTGTAATTGATGGCGTGTAGAGACTGGTCGATCTAGATCTCAAATAACATTCCTAATTGGGTGATCTTTTGTCCATTTGGTGCTGTGGTTTTCAATCCGTGGTGGTCTGGAATGAACAATTGAAGGAGCTTCTTCTGAGGTAGACGCGGCTGAAGGGTTTTCAGGTATCGGTACACCAAAGAAAGGAAGCTCTTGTAACTGAGCATATTCCAAATCGTGATCAATAGGATCCTCTTTAACATCATTAGGCACAAGTAAGGGTGAAGATTCAGGTGTAGTTTGAGAATTACTTGGTGAAGGTGCATCCGGTTCAATGTTAATTGAAGATGCATTAGATAAAGCTTCATTAGCTTGAGCAACAGCTTCAGGGATTGGAGCTATCACTACAGGTGCTGGAACTTCATCATTTGGGGGATCAAAGAATTCATCAAACAATGGTTGAAATAATCTATCCCACTCAGGCCTTGAAGGTGGTAAAAATGATGTAGAAGTAGGATTATTGGGAACTAATCCGGAACTAATAGCACCGGTTCCCATCTCATGAAGCGCGGGTTCAGAGCTGCGTTGCTCAGAAGCCATCGCTGTCAGCTCATCGAAATCTGCGTCCATAGTTTCCACAATCTTACCAAGACGACGGTTGTAAATTCGGTATGCTTTCTTGGACGGTGAGTAACCAATGAAAATACCTATATCGGCTTTTGGTTGAAGTTTGCCCAAGTTCTCACTATTAATGTTTGGATAACAAAGAGCACCAAACACATGAAAGAATGAAACATCGGGTTTACGATCATGTAGAAGCTCATAAGGTGTTTTTCCATGGCGTTTCCGAATGATAGAACGGTTTTGGGTGAAACATGCAGTAGATATAGCTTCTGCCCACAAGAACAATGGAGCGTTCGCATAAATTAGCATAGTCCTAGCAGCTTCCATAAGCGTACGATTACGTCTTTCAACGACACCGTTTTGTTGTGGAGTGCATGCAGCGGATGTTTCATGTGAGATATCAACTTCTTCATAGTAATCACGAAGAGTCTGGTTGACGAAATCTATTCCATTGTCTGTACGAATACGGCGGACAGTAGTATTTAAACGTACCTGAATGAATTTCAGAAAAGTGATGATAGCCTTCGGTGCTTCATCCTTTGTACGTAGAAATCTAACCCATGTAAACCTGGAGAAATCATCCACAATAAAAAGAATGAATTTCTTACCGCTCACACTTTCAGTTCTCATTGGCCCACAAAGATCCATATGCAAAAGATGAAGTTTTTCTTGATTGGTGTCTTCAACTTTGGGCTTGTATGATTTCTTGGTACTTTTCCCCCTTGAACACGCGGAACATAAATGATCCTTGTGAAATTTGAGCTTTGGAAGACCACGAACTAATTCGTTTTTAGCCAGATGATTAATAGCATCAAAGTTAAGATGAGATAATCTGCGATGCCATAACCATGACTTGGTCTTAGATGCTTTAGAGAGAAGACATACTGGAGAGGCGACCATCATGTATTGTAGGGACAACGTATAAAGATTTGCACCACGAGATCCCTTCAACAAGTCTTTTCCTTCCAAGTTGCGGATGAAACAAGTATGTTGTCGAAAAGCAACCTCTAGGTTGGAATCACAAAACTGTCCTACTGAAAATAAGTTATGACCAAGACCTTCTACATAGTATACCCTTGAAATCGTAACGTTTCCAATCTGATATTCACCATAACCCATTATCTTTGCAATATGATCATTACCGAATTTAACCGTTCCAAGAAACTTGCTGACGAAATTTCTGAGCATCGAGCGATCTCCGGTCATATGCTTTGAACAACCGGAGTCCAAATACCAGAGGATGATTTAGACCACCTGAAAATATCACCACACGAAGACAATGTAGAGGTATCGGAATCTGAGTGTTCCTTGTTATTAGCAGGTACAGATTTAATAATCTTAGATTTGCTAACTCTAGGTATCTTAGATTTCCTAGCCTTCTTCTTCCTAGTTGGTGGTGTAGATTCTAGTTGGCTTAAATCCTGAGGTATTTCTTCACTGATATGCACTATAGTGGGGGCTGACCTAATTAAAGGGCGCTGTTTCCATACTTTAGTGCTAGTGTGCCTAATTAAAGGACGCTCAGACCTAACCTCAATGGATGCATTCCTAGTTAAAGGGCACATTTTTTCATCTAATGTAAAGGTCCTACCAGTGGGACGCCATTGCCAGCCAACTTGGGCACGAGTTCTACCAGTTGGCTTCCATTCAAGATCATTCCTAATGGCATTCATTTCATTCACATGATCAATAAGACACAAATCATGACGTTGGGAAAACATACATTCATTACAATTCCAACATTTCAAATCAGAATTCACAAATGGTTTAGGCTTCTGCACAGGCGCAGAGCTTTTAGTCTTAACATGATTCTTTTTATTTAAAACTGAACTAACATTCCTATGGTGAGCTTCTACTTTCTTCTTGTTGGTACTACTAGTGGAGGGCTTGATCTTATCTTTCTTGAGTGGTGATCCTTTAGCCTTAGTAGACTCTTTTACTCTTGTAGAAGGCAAAGTGGGAATATTAGCAACAGATTTTAAAGGTGCCTTACTTGATGGTGCCAATGATGGTTTTGCTCCTGGGGTCTTATTGAATGGAGTTACAGCAATGGGTCTATTAGTGAGTAGTGCAGAACCTGGTTTACCTATGTATTGCAAATATGCTAAGCAATATTGAACTCGCTTAATATATTCATGAGCTGAGTAATAGTAGCTACTTGAGGGATCTAAGGCAAAAAGATCGTCTAAAATATCCCTAACAAGATCTACATGCTTAACTGCATTCCTCATATAATCATCGTAGGTAACCGGGTTTCTCTTATGGAGCGGGTTCTTATAAAGCACTACTGACTTGGTTGTTGGAGCACTAGAGGACGGTGCAGAGTTGGTAGCTAAGTTATTAACAGCTTCTTGTCGGGTGAGAAGAAGTGTCTCCTTTAACTCGGCCAAAACCATGTTTTTGTCAATGAGCAGGATGTTTAAGTCAGAGATTTCCTCACATTTTTGGTTCAATTGTTCAACATAAGATTGTTGCTGTGCTGCATTAAAAGCGAAGCGTTCTTCTAGTGAACCATAAAGTTTGGACATTCCCTGTCTTGCACGATCCATCTCCCCTAGAATAGACGAAAGTCTAATTTCTAAGTCCTGGTTTTTAGACTCTGCAGCCTCTAGTTCCAATTTTAGTGTTTCATTTGATGACACATCTCTCTTCAATCTCATAATCTCTTCCTCTAATGCCTTAACTATTGCAATCATCTTGTCACTCGTCTCAACACCGTTTTCACAACTATTTGTTATCAAAAGATCCTCATTTTGAGTTTGTTGTTTTAATTCTAAAGATATACAATGTTGTTCTAGTTGATTAAAGCGTTTTGAAAGTAAATTGTAAGAATCTTATAGCTTTAAAAACTCAGCGTTAGATTCATGACAAGAATGATTATCTACCTCATTTACAGTATCAGCAACATTTACAGAGAGATCACACATATCATCACAAATATTCACATCATCACAATTAATCATAGCAGATGTAAGCTCATTCGAATAATTAACATTCACAGTAGTAAGCACATCACACGAAATTACTTGGGACAAGAATCGGTCATATTCGGATAAAATTTTTTCCTTTTCAATTAACTGTAGTTCGTAAGCGGTGTCCATTTCATAAAACACTTTTTGAACTTCTACAATTTCAAATTCAAGATTTTCCTTAAGAGATGCAAAACTTCCTTTTAGACTTTCGACAAACGGATTGATTTCATTTTTAAACACCTCGTTCATGTGTTCGAAAGCCCATTCTCCGGCGTTTAAGCCATTTGAAGTCGTACATTCCAAAATGACCTTGTCAAAACTAACAAAGTATTGATTAATCTCTTGCAAGTTTAACCACACAGTGCTAACAGGTGGAAGATCCTTTGGAATTTCCTTAGGACCTTCCATTTTGACAAGTGTAGGAAGTGTACTAGGGTTTTCTTCATTTAACATGTAGGTTGGTGCTGTAATGAGATCTTTGTCCATATGGAAGCGAATTCTAAAATCCGTTTTAGCAAGCTCCTGATTCATTTTAAAATAATCACAATCGGGATATTTTGCAAAATTATATGACCGATTCTCATCAACTAGATCCTTATTGGTGCGATCATCGAAAATAACAATCGGGTCTAAGACCAATCCTAATTGGGTTGCATTATAAAGTCTTGGACTATGGTTAAAAGCTTGTTTTGCATACCGTGGGTTAGGGGGAAGGCCTTTTTGACGTGATAAGTTAAATTCTCTAAACGAAGCATCAAATAAGTGCACTAGTTGAGAGGCAGAGTATTGTCTTAACAGCAAATAATCTAGACTTCTAATCTTATTAGCCGCATTAATTTCCATTTCATTCTTCTTAGACTCGAGTAATTCAAAATCCGTTTGAAGTTTTTGAAAATTAGTGACTACTAACTCTTTTTCTCTAAGTTCATTAGAAAGATCTGCTCTTAAGGTTTCAATTTCTTGCAAATGACCCATTTGTTTATTTCGAAAATGATCATACTCGGGATTTGTTAGAACACTAGACGAAGGCACTAATTCCAAAGTTTGAACTTTCTCGTTGCATAAGGCAAGCTCATCAGACAAATTCTTATTCTTAGCTATGGTTTCTAAGAGTGCAGTATTCATTTGGCTAAGTAATGTAGCAGGAACCATGACCAAATCTTGTTGAGCAGGATTATGCGTATGCGAAATGACTCCCGGTTGTGTTTCACTCAAAGTCTGGGGACTCACATTGATATTACTATCATTGATTGTCTCCTCATTTGAAAGACTCACCACCGTAGACTCATTCGAATCAGCACTCTCTTGCACAACTTGATGTGGTTGAATACTAGTAGCAGTGGTATTATCAATGGTATTAATAAGTACCTCAGATCTTTTTTCTGGCCCTAGGCTAGAGATAGTTGCCATAAGAGCTGCCTGTGCAGATTGAAGTTCATCGCAGTCTGAATCATAAGCATCAAGATCATCTGCTTGGTATGCTGCATTCTATGTAGTGACAACGTCTTGTTCAGCAATCCCTGGATCAGCAAGAAATGCAAGTTCCTCTTCATCAAGTTCCCTTCCTTGTGCCTGTGCATTCACCATATAAATCTTCTCTGCAAACCATTGACCATCCCTTCTCCTCTTGGGTTTCTTGCAATCCCTGGACATGTGACCTTCTTCCTTGCAGTTGTAGCATGTAATCATTCTCAACTTGCCTGTGGAATTTGCCCGTGGAGGAGTGTTGACCATTGGAGCAGGATTGACCGTGCGTGCATTGGTGGTTGATGTAGTAGGTCTCCCCTGATAAGGTTGAATAGGTTGAACCATTACCCTGCCATTCTCAATAGTAGCTTGTTGGCAAGAATTGGATGAATTCCTCAACTGATTGTTAGTAGGAGCTGGTCCTCTAAATCCTCGTTTGCTCAATGTCTTTGTGAGATAAGTAGACAAAGTGGCTAACATTTCAACTGGGTCAGTTCCTTGTTCAAACTCAGGGATGGGAACTTCATCATTATCACAATACAATGCTTGGTCTTGTTGAGGAACATAAGCACTAGAAGGAATACTCATGTGGTCAGAGTAGCTTGATGGATATGCTGCATTCTCTTGATAAGAAGAATATGAAGACTGAGCATAAGGTTCCATGCTTGCTGGTGAATATGGGTGAGGTTGTGAGGCATAGTGTGAAGCTTGTGGTTCTCTCTGAGGTGAAGGTGCACTAAACCGATATTGTTGCTGATGTGAGGTGGGTGGTTGCGGCAGAATCGAATATTGGGGGAAGCTTGGAGTCATGTATGGTGATGGATGATAGGCTTGGTGTCCCATGATATAAGGAGTGTTGTTGTGTGACAAGCTTGGTTGATTTGCCATCAAAGCTAAAGAATCAGGGTACATACCTCGAGGCGAACGGTGCATGATCACATGTTTCTCATGCTGCTGAAGAAAAGCATAGATTTGATCCAAATTGCACTTATGCAAATCCTGGGTTAACTTAACATCGGTAATATACTCACCCCATTCAGCTTGAGGTAAAGTATTCAAAAACTTGGTGTTAACCTGGAATGGAGCAATCACGAGATTGTATACATTCAGATCATTCATGAGAGTAGTGAATCTGAAGTAGTAGTCGTGTAGCGTTTCCCCTGGGCTGTACGTGAATCTATCAAACAGATCATACAACTGACATTCCCTTTCCTGTTTGGTAAGAGACGTACCTTGTAGCAACACCTTTAGACGTTCCCATAAATCCTTGGCAACCGTATATTGACTTACCATGCGATAAATATCATGCGGAAGAGCTTGGAGAAGAGTCCGTCGAGCCTTTTCATCAGCATCAGCATCAGCAATGAGTTGTTGTGCCGGTGTGAGTTCTTCAAATTCTCTTGGTCGAGTCACGTTATTCACGACAATGGTACCATAGTCGAGTGGACCATTAAAAATCGATTTGACCATAAGCCTTCCGTATGTTGGTTTGCCCTTCAGGTATTGCATCATGCGGCCCTGCCATGCCTCAAACACCTCTTTAATAAGCATCAGTGGACGATTATCAGTTCCCGTTATGATTGAGATATCCGTAAGAGATGTCATTTGATGCATTAATGAACTCGGATTCATTGTGATCACTTAAAAGACTCAAAGATTATCGGTTGATCGAGCAGTGAAGAAAGGTTGAGAATTTGTGTTGTGTTATTGAAATCAAGATTAAATCCACTAAAGATCGTCGAAAAAACTCGGAAAAATACCCCTTGAACTTGCTTATCCGGAATAACCCTAACTCGGAATAAATCCTATTCGGAATAATCCCTATTCGGAATAACCCTATGCTGAAAAAAAAACCTTTATGCGGAATAACCCTATACGGAATAAACCATATTCGGAATGTTCCTGCTATTCGGAATATTTCTCCAATTCGGAATGTTGGCTATTCGGAAAGATGTCTATTCGGAATGTTGGCTATTCGGAAAGATGTCTATTCGGAAAGATTTGCTATTCGGAAAATGTTGCTATTCGGAAAACTTTTCCTATTCGGAATACTTTTGCTATTCGGAAAGTCTATTCGGAAAACTCTTATACTGAATACCTAATATTCCGAATAGAACGCTATTGGAATATTCTGGGAAAAAATTCGAGACTTGGAACAACACTTTTAAATCCGATTTTTTGATCAAAAACCACAAAAAGTTTTATGATTTTTACCAAAATAAGCTAAACCCAATCCTTATCAATTAATCCCAATAACAAAAACAGCAAAAACAACAAGATTCAAGATTGATTTTTTCTAAAGATCACTAATTGATTCAATAACTAAAAAAGAAACACAATCCTTACCTTAAATCACCCCATGGCTCTTGATACCAAATGTAGAATATTGATAACCTATGAATCTATGAAGTGGGTTGATGATTTCTAGAGAGAGAAACTAGAGAGAGAAAGTGAGAGAGAAACTATGTCTTTTTATTCAAAATGAACTAAGTAAAAATCAACAACCAACCCCTTTCCATGGTGGAAAGGGGTATTTATATCCAAGGCCTTTACTTGGGCTTGGGCCGGCCCATGACAAGCCCATGGGTCGGTTTCTTACTTAACTTAATAAGTAACACTAACTACGAGCTATTACAACATAAATAATATTGTGGAGTGACCGATACTTCTAATATACGTTAAAACGTATTTCTAACAAATTGACACTTTAAACCCTTGTTTATTCATAATTACAAGTTTGGTCTTTTAAGTTTGTCAAATTTACAAAAAGGGCCCTCCATTTTGAAGAATTGGCAAGAATGGTCCCTCATAAATGAAGAATTGTCAAATTCAGTCCTCCACAAAATCAACAATACAAGTCAAGACCATAATCTTTGAAGAAAATGCCAAAACAACCCTTCAAGAATCATGAATTAGCAAGAAATACCCCTGAAAATACTTTGGAAAAGTATTTGGGGCATAAGAGTGAAAATGGAAACTTGATTAACAAAGGAATTCAGTTTTTATGCCATTTATCACAAAGTGAAAGGAGTTTGAAAATTAAGGGGCTAAACTTGGCAAACAAAAAAGATACCTAGGCCAGTAAGGGGGTGACACGTGCCCCACTCACTCTCTCCACCAATGGGAACTCTCCAAACTGCCACCTCAAATCCCACTCAATACCTGTTTTAACTACTTTATTTATTAAGTTAAAATGGGTGCCTAACACAATTTTAAACACTAATCCGGATCAAACTCACCCACTATTCACTCAAGAACACAATTGGGTTTTTCCTAATTACATGTAATTAAACCCTATTACTTTCTAGAATTATGATTAAGGGTCTCCTAAACCTAACCCAACTCCTAAACTTGACACCTCATCAACCAAAAGCCCCACACATGATTCCCCTGCTACAAAGGTTGAACAAAATGCCAAAACCTGCCAGCCATCCAACGTCCAAGATTTTAGCTTCAAACTTAAGCACCTTGTGAGCCTTTGATGCAATTCTAACAGCTCACCCCTCAACAAACAGCCAAAATTCCATCACATGATTACAAGTTTTAAAAATCTGCAAGGGAAAAATGGGGACTTCATCAGCTTAGGGTTTACGTTTTTTATGTTTTCTGGATAGTCATTGTAGCCTATAAAAGGCATAAGACCTCATACATTGAGGCTTGCTCTTGGTTTTTCCTTTGTTCACTTTTCTATAAATCCTCCTTCATGCTTAATGAGAAGTGTTTGAATTTGTGAAGAAAACCTAAGTGCCAATCTTATTTACTGCTTGTTATTGATATATGTTTGCTATTCTTGAATCCTAAAACGTGTTTTCAAACTTTGTGCAAGAAATTGCTCAAAGTTCAAAAATCTGATATTTTGCTAATCCTTGATTCAAACCCTAGAAATCTTTGGATTATAAGTGGTCTATACACCCTGATAAGGAGCTTATCAAGGTGTTGTGAGCTTATAGTTTGGGGATATTCAAGGTGTGGGAACAAGTTTGCATTAATCTGACTTTTCATTTTTTTCATCTTTTTTTGTTTTGAAAATTTTGCTAACCTTGTTGAATCTTAGCAGCTTGTTTGTGGAAGCTTGTGCCTTGTTTTGCTAGGCACATCAGCTCAAAAATTCGTGAGTGTGGATGTACATTCATGAGGTTTGAGTTCTTGAACCCAAAAATATGTCAAAATACTTGAATTTTGTGATTTTGAGTTCTGCTATTGTTCTTGTTGTTTTTGTGGCTTAATCTTGCTTGATACTGCATAATATATCTGTTATTGTGTTTGATTGGTCTTGGGTAACATTGAACCACACTTATACTTGTTTAAATCTTGGATTGAAAAAGATAAGGGGTGTTTGGGTTAACCTGTTTAAGTGTATAAGTTGTTATTGAGTTATTGTTTGTTGTTTGTTTGAGTTGGTATCTGTTATATGCTTGGTTGAGTGCTCATTGCTGCAAGTTATTGGTTTTAAAACATCAAAATCTTGATTGTGCTATAAAAGTTGGAAATCTGCTTGGTTTGACCTAAAATTTTGGAAACACTTAGTTTGTATGCATGCTTAGGGATAACAAATGATTAAACATACTTAATATAACCTGTTAAGAAGATTTGAGTGTTTGAAATTGGATTTGTGGTCAAGTATATCAGCAAAGTATAAAGTCTGCATGTTCTTTGTTCATCAGTAACATTTTTGAACTTGAATCTTGTTCTAAACTTTGAATCAATGCATGAAACCTGTTTATATTTGTTCATTTGAATTATTTATAGCTTGTTTACGCATTTGGTGAAGTTTGGCTGGCTTATTTTTGCTAAAAGTGCTTATTGAGTGAAAACTGCTTAATGTTCATGTCTAATGCATATCTGGTGATGTTTTGATTAAACTGTATTGATTGGCTGATTGGATTTGTGTTTTTGCTATTGTTATTGACTCCTTGTGATTAACTGATCACTTGAGTGCCTTTGCTTAACCTGAATCCACAAAAAGGTCACAAAAGACAAAAAGTCAAAAAGGTCAAGCAGTGGAATCTTTTCCCACTGCTGAACCTCCAAAACCAGCCCCTGCTAGTGTTAAACATCAAACAACTTATTCATATGCCATTTTGGCTTATCCAGATTTGCAACAACTTATTTTTTGTGCTAGATCTTCCTTATTTGACCCATTGATTTGATCTGGAGCTTATTAGGGTTTGACTTTTAAGTTTGACTAGAAAACTCATAAAGTTGTCTTTTACATAAGTGCTTAATTTCTTATTCTAAATTATTTAGTGTGCTTATTGGAAAACTTTTTGATTATTTTTCTTAGTTAAGTCATTCAAAACTTTTTGAAACTTGAATCAGCACTTGAGGTGGTCTAGAACTCAAAAACGACTATTTTGTCGTTTTGTGAAGAGAGTCTTGGCTTATTTCAGGCTTATTTCTTGTGCTTTTTCAAAATTTCTTTTTGCAAATCTCTTTGGTAACTTAAAAGAAGCTTGTGTGTCAAATTTTAGCTTATGGCATCAGCTTATAGCTTAATGGGCCAAAAAGCCCATTAAGAATAAGCTGCTTTGAAATAAGCTAACTTAAACACATTTTCAGCTTTTGGGCCTTCAGAGTTTGTTCTTAAAATCAAATTTAGTTAAGTCATTTTAGAGGTTTACAAGTTAAAAAATCTCGTTTTGGGATTTTTGTTAATTAAATTGATTTTTTGAGCTTTAATTAGCATTAAAAATTATTATTTAATTAAATAAAAGGTTTGAGTGATTTTTGATTTTTTGTAAACTCTAATTATATTTTTTTGGGATTTATTACAATTTTCTAGGAATTTTTAGGGTAATTTTTAATTTTGGTCACTTTTTACGGTTTTTACGTGCACGACTTATCGTCTTAGTTTAATTCATAATCGTAACTGTCATTCTCTTCTAATCTCTTTTCTATTTTTCTTTTCTCATAAATCATAATCACATCATTAATCATTTCTTACACAAGACACTAGCCTCCTTGAGAACGATCCCCACTTTTGGGTCAATTACTTGTGGTTTTCCTAAATCACTTGTGTACTTACTCTAATTACCTCCTTTTCGTAAAGGTGTGTAAAAACTCAACTATCATTCTGGCGCCGCTGCCGGGGAGGCATTTTGTGTTTTGATTTGAACAATTGTTGTTTTTATATAGCCATAATATCTATTTGTATTGGTAGCACTCTACTAATACGTATTATCGGTTTTCGTTTTTTGTGTGAATACTATTACTATATTGTATACGTAGAACAATAAATTCACAAGTACTCCAAAAGTGTGAAAACATAACCTTGATTCGGAGGTCATTACTCAATCATTGTATTCGATTCTCAAACAAGAAAGAAAAGTCAAAATAGATAAATACTTTCGTGAAGCTTAATTTTGACAAACACAAACTGTAAGGTGGGTATAAGGCGGGTATTATAAAATATACCCTAAGAAAAAAGGCTCTTAAGTGATTCGCGCCGCCTCGTTTCCCCGCTTGCTTGTGCGTGTTTAGATAAAAAGGGCTAATCGAGGGTTTGCCAACCAAAGTATTATCTAAGTATCATATATATTTTCTTGGTTTCAATTGATTAAACCCTCTTGGTTTCAATTGATTAAACCCTCTTGAACGTTTTGGTGTTCCACCAACGTTCTAAATTCATCGAAGGCGTTCACTTCAAGTGACCGTTTTCATTCCTTGAGGCTTATTTAATCAAGAGATTTGATTAAGGAGGAGTGATGAGATGGCATTTATACATGATCTCATCGTTCTTTTCGGGCTTTAAATGCATAAAAATGTCATAAAATACCATATATATGCTTGTGTTTGTTTACTTGTGTATTTTAGGTATGGATATCGTGAAAAAGACAAAAGATCACAAGATACAAGGAAAAACGAACACGAGAAACGAAGCCGTACAATGAACCGGGCCCTAATCATGGAATTTTCATCAAATACCCTTGAAGACTTGAAGACAAAACAAGATTGATCCTCCAAGAATGAAGAAATGACACTTAAAACCCTTGTATATTAATAATTACAAGTTTGGTCCCTTAAGTTTGTCAAAATTGCAAAAAGGTCCTTCAACTTTGAAGAAATGGCAAGAATAGTCCCTCAACAAATTCAAATTGCCAATTATGGTCCCTCATAAAGTCAAAGTTATGTTGAAGACCTTTGAAGATCAAAGAAGTCCAAGATCAGCCCTTTAAAAATCAAGAAATGGCAAAATTAATCCTTTGAAAGAGTTTTGGAAAGCTGTGTGCCAAAAGTGTCAAGTATGGAAAGTTATTAACAAGGCAGAAATCGTTTTTAGGGCAAAATACTTTGTTTGCCAAAAACTTCAAAACATAAGGACCAAAAGTGGCAACTAAAACATTCAAAAAAAGAAAAAAAGCGCTTAACACCTTTTTTCCCCCATTTTCGGATCAAAGGGAGCACTGTACATCTTTTTTACTCCCCAGTTTTTACATCCACTTAACTTGGGTTAAAACCCAATTAACCTAACACACGTGTAATTCCCACACCTCAAATCCTTTCCCACACTCAAACACCCCAATTCCACCACGTGTGGTCCCTACCCCCAAAAACCCAATCAACCAATCAGGGAAATCCTTGGGCTCCAAGACTTGTGACGTGTCCCATTTGAACGACCAAGATGGAATACTTCCTCCCAAAGCAAAAAATGGACAGTGGAGATCAATTTGGACAACCAACACCTCAAAAACGTCCAAGGGCAATTGTGGGATTTTCTAGGATTAGGGTTATTTTTTTATGATTCTAGATTGTTCATAGGAGTAGTATAAATAGGGTGTGAGTCTGTTCACAACCCTTGTTCCAGTTTCTAGCTAAACTTTATGTAATTCCTTTTTTACATTAATAAAAGTTGGTTTTTGTTTATGAACAATCTAATTCCTTTTTAATTTTATAAAAAGTTGGTGTTAAGTTAAAGCTAGATTCTGAGTTCCCATTGATAATTGGTTAACTAATTTTGATTTTCAAAATTTAGTTAAGGTTTTAAGATTTTGGAAGATTTTGATAGAATCTGTCCAAGGATTCTTGTGTTTAGAATTTATTGTAATTGGTGTTAGGGAGATTTAAAAAACGTGTTTGGAAGGGTTCAAAAGGTTTTGGAAAGTTTAAAAAAGAAAAAAAAAAAAAAAAAAAGAAACAGATTATATAATATTTTGTGTGTTCTTGTTTTTGTTTGAATTGTTTTAAACAGGGAAGAAGAAGGTTGATTCAGTTCTGCTCCAACCCGAGTTGGATTGGAGGAGGGTTATACACCCTCTAGGGTCTTGGATGTTAAGACCCTAAGGTAACTTTCTTTTACCTTAAAATTTCAGAAAAGTGCAACTCCATATGATCTTATTTGATTTTGTGACTACGTGTGTTAAAGCCTGTGGATTTATGATCTTTTATGTGTTTATGCATGGTTGATGTTATTAGAACCATTTTGGTTGAGTTTTGTATGGATTTGATTTGTTAAAACGTTTTTAAAGTTTTTTTAAGTAGTGTTTGGCAAAGGGTTTTAGCAGGGAACATCATCATCATTAGGTATTGATTAGGTGTTAGGAGTTTGGAAAAAGGTTTGGGACAGATTGTTAACTAGTTATTAGTTAGTTTGGAAGAAGTTTTGAGCCTTTTGGTGTGTTAAAAAGAGAAAGTAAGGTAGAAAATCTGCATGTGCCATATTATGCTTATTTGTGTTAAGTTTTTATGCATGATTATTGATTTCTGTTGAGATTTAGGATAGAAGTGCTATTGGAATTGCTTGTGCACTAGTTTGTGAGTCTGTATGCCAATTTGGAAGCATTGAAGATCACTTGATTGCTAGTTATAAGCTTTAGAGTCCACTGGTCTAGCTATTCTGTCACAGAGAACTTCATAAGCCTATTTGTGCATCTGTTTGGATCATTTGGTTGTACTAGTTGTTTATTTCTGCTTAGTATTTGACTTCTTGAGCTCAAAGGAGCTCAAGAGTGCCCAACTGTCCAAATAAAGCTACCAAATAAGCCTAAAAGATAAGTCCTCTTGGCAAAAATCTCAAGCAAAGAACACTAAAGCAATCTGCTTGTGTTCATTTATAATCTGTCACGTCTTTGGATTAATTTAGTTTAATCCTTTGTTCAAAAAGGTGTTATTGGATTGTGTTTAAGCTAATTAGAGGTCAGTGTTTGATTTGGCAAAAGTTTAAAAAGCAAAAAAAAATAAAAAGTAAAAAAAAAAAGGGTTATCTAGACTCGAACCCGTGACCAACCGTTCAACACACCAACAACTTAACCAATGCGCCCTGGGGACTTTGACTGATGAGTTTGGTTTTGTTTTCTACTTAACACCTTTTCCTTTTGTCTTATTTTAAATAAAGCCGTAGCTTTTTGTGAGCTTTTCAGCTTATTTAATAAGCAATTTCGTCTTCTTTTATTTTTCTTAGGATTAGATTAGCATTAGTGATTTTTCTGGCCAATTTCCTTATTTTTTGAAGGCCTACTAATTCTAAGGATTTGGTAATGGATGGATTAGATCTATTGATTTGGTGGAAGAGATGGGGAAGATGGAGATTAGGTGTAGAGAGAGAAAGGAGAGGATGGAAAAGTAGAGAGAGAAAGTAATTAGATAAATGATTAAGTGTTAAACAATGAATGACCAACCCCCTCCTAACATGCTAGGAGGGGTATATATATAGCCCACCCTACATGTGGGCTATATGGACTATATACTTACAAAGTGGATCACGAGCCCATTACATAATTATCGTTGGAGCGACCGATCCTTCACAAATACGTAAAACGTATTTCCAACAATCTCCCCCTAAGGGAGGTCGCTCCAAGTTACAAAGTTCTAAATATACTATGGCTCGTGATCTATGCTAATAATGATGTGACCGAGACTTTCTTTGGGAAAACACATTTCCAACAATCTCCCCCTAAGGGAGGTCACACCATTTTACAAAATCTTAAACCTAGCATCTATGCTTGAGTCTTCGATCTTGTTCTTGTGAATATGCTTGAAGTGATCTTTGACTTTAGTTCTTGAGCATGTTTCCTTGCCTTGACCTTGTGCATTCATCACTTGTGAAATTTGCCTAGTTGTGACTTCATGTTCCACATACTTATACCTTTAAATTCTTGAAAGCTTCAGAGTTTGATACAGCGGAAGACTTAACCTTCAGACTTTCTTGAATTTGTTGAAGTACTAATTGTATGTAGTATAAGCATGTGGTAACGACTTCTTCTGGATTGTACACCGCAATGCCACCTTTTTGTTACACTGCATAAGACAGTTAGCAACAAAACATATACACGGATGAAATGGCCTTGAACATTTCATTCTAATTTGGTAGCATTTTACCTCCGGCCGGTGAAGACCGTTGGACGATATTAAATATCGTACTTGTGGCAGGTAGTTTCAATTAAGAACCTCCTTGACAAGATTTCGCGGGTAAACCCGTTCTCTTTACTCGACCGTCCAAAGCTGACTGCGAACGTAAAGAGTGAATCATTTGGATAATATTATCCGCATGATTTGAAGCCGTCAATTCATGTTCCTGGAACAAGTGAAGTTCAATTAAGAACCGCACCATCGTTGCTTTCCAGTTGTCACTAGCTTGATTCATATAGAATCTTGCAAGTTACCTACCAAGTGCTGTTTGATGTTAACACTAGAAGGATTTCCACTCGTCACTGTGATCAATAAAGAGTCACTCTGAGTGTTCTGGCAAGATCATATGATAATGCGTAGAGGCCTGGAACGTGTTTAAATTCATTTAAGAATTAAACCACTGTTGCTTTCCAGTTATCACAAGTTTGATTCATAAAGAATCGCACAAGTCACCTACCATGAGCTTTTTGATATTCGCTCAAGAAGGATTTCCATCTTCATTGTAAATACTTTCGTATTACTCGGATGTTCAGGCAAGATCATGAAGATTTTGCGTAGGACTCTTAAGATCTTTCTTACTTTTCACATTGTGTGAAGAAGCAAGTGAATATGAAAGTGTGTCCTAATGAGATATTTGATGATCTCAAATGGCTCTAGACTCGATCGTGCATTTTGGATTTTAGTGATCGGAGGCTGGAGAGGAGTGCCACCTTTTCAATACCAATTTATTCGGAGTGAATAAACCAGTAGATAATGTGTTGATCTCCGTGTGATTAAAACAAATATCTTTTAAGAGATATCTGAGTTAGCTGGGATGGGTTGTGCCTTGCATCACTGGGTCCATGATGTCTATCTTCAATATCAAGAATCATTAAAATGATCTCAATAGCATATGAATTGACCCGGTTTCTGCCTAAGGTTGTAAGGAGGGCTTCTTTCTTTACACCCTTTATCTTTACAATTCTTTTTCATTCTTCAACCCCTTCAATGCTTACCAATACGTCATAACTAGCACCTTGTTGTGATTGTTCCAGTGCTAACTTAAGTACTTGGTCGGCATTCAGCTACGTTCACAATCTTTCTCCATCTTTCCTAAAGACTACTATTTCTAGCTATGGAATGTCCTTGGGAAGATTCCTCCGGTTCTAGAGAAATCATTGGACTTTAACCTATCCTACCATCCTTATGTCACCACAATCGTCACCGTCGTGAATAGAGATGTTTTGGGTAAGTATAAATCATCATGAAATCCATTCTGAAGTGCAAATCCATTTTGCTCCCCCTTAACATATGCTACGATATTCGAAAACATTTCGCACATGTCGGGATGAGCTAACATGTTAAGTCAAACCATTTGTGATTGATCATATCCCATATTAAATCACATTTTCTCCCCCATATTAAAAATATTAACCCAATCGATGTTTTTAATATCAATTGATTTAATAGTATTTTAAGAAAATTTGGGAAGAAAAATGCAAATCCAATTATCTTCATGATTTGAACAAGCTCCCCCTCAAATTAATGAGGGTGTACTTGAAACGTAAATTAAATACCTTTTAAACACAAGTGTAAGGTATTTATTACGTGCAAAGATCAGATATAATAATGAATTCACAAGATTAGCAATGTACGAGGTTGGACCTGAATAATGGAGAACAGCATATGAAAGAAGCACATGGTTCTTGTTCACGAATGTTGGTCGCCTCGTCACGTCCCCGAGAAAATTAATTCTCGTTGTTGAGTCAAAGCTTTCCGGTGAAATGCTTGACTTGATTATGAAAAGCGGGTTGCTATCTGAAATAATAGCAAACCATTTTGAGCATGTTTTAAATGTTTTAAACTTCTGCTCGAACTTTATTTACAACCCCGTGTCATTATTGAATGACATTTCTAGGTTCGTAAATATTATCGATTCCAGAAGACATGCTCTTTTTATCAAAACATTTTTGAACACACAATTTTGAAAGATTTAGAAAAATCTTTGAAAAATTCTTGAAAAATTGTGTTCAAAGTTTTGAAAACCAATTACTTGAGCTTAAGATTTGGAATATCTTAGGAACGAGCTCAAGTCCGAGAAGTTGTAAACTTCTCGTTGTTAAGGATAAGTTTATCATTGGCGATAAACTTTCCTTTTATCTGAAGAACGAGTCCTAAGCTGACATTTACTTAGAAGTCGTGTTCATGAGCTTGAAAACTTTGACTGTTTTAACGGAAAGCTCATGACCGAGAAAGGTGAATTTCTCGTTACGAGGAAAAGTTCTCTTATTTAAAAGATACACTTTCCTTTCTGAGCTTAAAACTTTGAATGTTTTAATACAAGCTCATGACCGAGAAAACTGAATTTCTCGTTATGAGGATAAGTTTATCATTAATGATAAACTTTCCTTTATTTGAAGTACGAGTTACAGTCTGACATTTAACTGTAAGTCATATACACGAGCTTAAAACCTTTGAATGGTTTTAATGTAAGCTCGTGTCCGAGAAAATTTAATTTCTCGTTGTAAGGATAAGTTTATCATCGGCGATAAACTTTCCTTTATTTGAAGCACGGGTTACCATCTGATATTTAATGATAAACCATAATGCATGAGCTTAAAAAACTTGGAATGTTTTTGATATAAGCTCATGCCCGAGAAAAATGAATTTCTCGTTTTTAGGATAAGTTTATCATCGGCGATAAACTTTCCTTTCTTTGATGAGCGAGTTACAGTCTGTTATGTGACTGTAAGTCCTTGATTGCAGCTTAACCATGAATCCCCTGAGACATTTGTTTCTCTGATATCTGCTTCTTCAGCAACCAAACTCTAAGAGTGTCCTTAGTTGAACGGGATACAACGATTGGACCGCTTCGTTCTTTTGGAACATCAACTTTGGTACCTGCATTCTCATTAGAAGTTTGTATACTTTTGCATGGGTTAGAGATATCTATTTTTGAAGCACGTGGGGGTTCACAGTTGGCTTTACTTGTGTCAGAGGTGGCCTGAGGGGATGATTCACTTGTCTTAGTTGGCAAACGTTTCCTTTTATAGAAAATCTTAAGTTCAGGCTTAAGTGATGTATCATCCTTTGCAATTTTCTCCCTAGTAGTCTTCGTAGAATCAGAGACTATCCTAGTTAAAGGGCACTCGTTTCCTACAAGAGTAAAAGTTCTACCAGTGGGGCGCCACATTTTACCAATGGGTTTGATTTTAGCGACCCACTGGGATTTAAGTCTAGCACGGGAGTTCACCTCATCAAGTAATTTCTTGACACAAGCATCATGATTTGCCGTAAAGACACATTTTCTACATGTTTTACAAGTAGCATATTTCATGTCTGAATAATTCCTAGATGATTGATCGATGCTCCTAGAAGATGGCATGCTACGGTTAGCAGTGTTGGATAATCTAGAAGGCATCTGACTAGGTTTGAAATTGCTATCTCTTACATGTGTCTTTTGCTTAGCTTCCCTAAAACCAGGTTTATGGCAAACGTCATTTGAACTAGTTCTAGACGTGGTCTTGGTATTTTTAGGGAAACTAGAGGCAATCATATGATTTGGTCTTGCTAAAGCTGGAGTGATCACATAGGGCCTAGTTGCTGGAGTGACTGGTCTAGAAAGATGAACCAAATCAACTTGGGAGGCAAACCGCGGTCTCGAGGATTGTGGTCGCTCGGATCTAAATGCAGTAGGTTGTCTGACAATCGGTTGTCTGACGAACTGATTTGTAGGCGGTTTCCCCAAGATTGATGGTTTTTCAAGCTTAGTATCCACACTAGGTCCTCTAGTTTTCCTTAACTCGTTTTTCAACGCAGCTATAGCAAAAACCTTTTCCTGAACTTGAGCTTTTAAGGTCTCATTCTCTTTGAGCAATTCATCTTGGGATGCCAACTTAGATTCAAGCAACTTAATTTGTTTCAAAAGATTATCCTTTTCAGCTTTAGAATCTAAAACTATTTGATCCAATTTTCGTTCAAGAACAACGTTTGACTTTTCAAGTTTTTCAAAATATGTTTCATATTTCTCCGTTTTCTTTGAAAATTCAATTTTGGCATCCTCAAGCTCTTTGGATTGCTGAGCGAAAATGGTTGCAAGCTCTTCAGACCTAGACACAGAATTGGTTAATGAAGCAGTCGTAAAACTATTAGCAGGATTGTTAATTAGCGCATTCATTTCAGACAACATATGAAGAATATTATCTGTACCTGACATGCTACTTGGTTCCCGTTTTCCTCCTGATTCTTTTCTCTTGTGGCTGCTTCTTGTATCGTCTTGCAATATATGCAATTTTCCCTCTTAAAAACAGCCTATTCGGAAAAAAAAAAAAAAAAAAAGCCTATTCGGAAAAAATAGCCTATTCGGAAAAACAGCCTATTCGGAAAAACAGCCTATTCGGAATATTCAGCCTATTCGGAAAAACAGCCTATTCGGAAAAACAGCCTATTCGGAAAAAACAGCCTATTCGGAAAAACAGCCTATTCGGAATATTCAGCATATTCGGAAAAACAGCCTATTCGGAAAAAAAAACAGCCTATTCGGAAAAACAGCCTATTCGGAATATTCAGCCTATTCTGAAAATACCCTTATTCGGAATAAACTCTATGCAGAATAACCCTTATGCGGAAAAACCCCTATTCGGAATGTTTTCTTCAATTCGGAATATATTGGCAATTTGGCTTATTCGGAAAAACTGTTGTCTATTCGGAATGATGGCAATTCGGAATATTTCCTAATTTTGGCTATTCGGAAAATTGGTGTCTATTCGGAAAAATTAGCTATTCGGAAAGTTTTTGCTATTCGGAAAAAACGGCTATTTGGAAAAAAAAATTCTTCTATTCGGAAAAATTCTTCTATTCGGAAAAAATTCTTCTATTCGGAAAGATTCTTCTATTCGGAAAGTCTATGCGGAAAAATTTCTTCTATGCTGAAAATCCTCCTATTCGGAATCCTATTCGGAATAAACTTTCTATGCTGAAAATCCTCCCTATTCGGAATCCCTATTCGGAATATTCTGGAAAAATAGTTTCCGAGACTTAAAAAGTAGCTATTAACTCCGATTTTTGATCCAAAACCACAAAAAGTTTTATGATTTTTACCAAAATAAGCTAAACCCAATCCTTATCAATCAATCCCAATAACAAAAACACCAAAAATAACAAGATTCAAGAATGATTTTTTCTAAAGATCACTAATTGATTCAAAAACTAAAAAAGCAACACAATCAATTGAAGGGGTTTTTAATCAAATCAATAGATAAAAAAAAACGCAAATCCTAAGATTTAACCATGGCTCTTGATACCAATTGAAGGCCTACTAATTCTAAGGATTTGGTAATGGATGGATTAGATCTATTGATTTGGTGGAAGAGATGGGGAAGATGGAGATTAGGTGTAGAGAGAGAAAGGAGAGGATGGAAAAGTAGAGAGAGAAAGTAATTAGATAAATGATTAAGTGTTAAACAATGAATGACCAACCCCCTCCTAACATGCTAGGAGGGGTATATATATAGCCCACCCTACATGTGGGCTATATGGACTATATACTTACAAAGTGGATCACGAGCCCATTACATAATTATCGTTGGAGCGACCGATCCTTCACAAATACGTAAAACGTATTTCCAACATTTTTCCATTTATTATATTATTTTTTATCATTTATTTTATAGACGTATTTTATTAAATCCATAAAAAATACCAAAAACAGTTTTAATTTTTAGGAAAAATAGTTTTTAGTTTTTAAAATATATTTTTGAGGTTTACATCAAGTTTTGGTTTCAAAAACATTTATTTTTAATTTTATAATATTTTAAGGTTTTTTATAAACTTTTAAGATTTTTATAAAATTATTGAAAAAGGTTTAGAAGCTATAATTTGTGTCTTTCTCTTAATTATATTATTTAGGATTTTTATAAATTTTTTATTTTAAATTTTAGAAACTTTTTATTTTTAGCATTATTTTATTATTATTTTATTATTTAAATTTCAAAATTTTCTTTTACTTTATTTTTCATTTTTCTTAAGTTCTTTAGCATTAATTAGGATCATTTCCATTTTTAGAATAATTTTTAAGCTTTTAGATTTATTTTTATAATTATTTTAAGTTTAATTAGTTTTTATTTATTTTAAATCATTTTTAGGGTTTTAAAAATAGTTTTAATAGGTTTTAATTTTTAGAAAATTACTTTTTAGTCTTCTAATAATATAAGTTAAGTGATTATTCAATAAAATCATATTTTAGACATTTGAATTAGTTAAATTTAATTTTAGGGCTTTAATTAGCATTTAAAATTAATTATTTAATTAATAAAAGGTTTTAAAATATCTTTATTGGATTTTTATTTTTATTTATATTATTTTAGACTTCTTTTTAGCCTTTTTGATATTTTGTTTTTGGTTTTAATAAATTTTTAATTTGGGTAGTTTTTCACGGCTTTACGTTTTCGTCTTTTTCGTCGTAGTTTAATTTTATCGTAACCGTCTTCTCATCCCCATTCTTCTTAATATTAATCTCAAAGAAATACAAGTTAATTCACACACAAATACCTCCTTGGGAAACGAACTTCTTCTCTCATTTTATTTGATTGTGGGTCATTACTTGTGGTTTTCCTAAATCACTCGTCGATACTTACCGCTCATATTTAGTTGCTTGTTTTTCCTAAAGCAAGTTATCTAAATTTTCCACGCAATTGCCCCTTTGTGAGCCTTAAGAACTTTCAAGAGCTCGGTTTTTTCATTATTAGCAAGATCTTTTGCAATAATAACCGGCAACTTGTCATCACCTTCCAAGAATGCATATTCAAGGTGAGAAGGAAGATCTTTCAATTCAAGGATAGGCGGTTCCTCGATTGTTCAAAATGATTGTAGTAAATTTAGATAACTTGCTTTAGGAAAAACAAGCAACTAAATATGAGCGGTAAGTATCGACGAGTGATTTAGGAAAACCACAAGTAATGACCCACAATCAAATAAAATGAGAGAAGAAGTTCGTTTCCCAAGGAGGTAATTGTGTGTGAATTAACTTGTATTTCTTTGAGATTAATATTAAGAAGAATGGGGATGAGAAGACGGTTACGATAAAATTAAACTACGACGAAAAAGACGAAAACGTAAAGCCGTGAAAAACTACCCAAATTAAAAATTTATTAAAACCAAAAACAAAATATCAAAAAGGCTAAAAAGAAGTCTAAAATAATATAAATAAAAATAAAAATCCAATAAAGATATTTTAAAACCTTTTATTAATTAAATAATTAATTTTAAATGCTAATTAAAGCCCTAAAATTAAATTTAACTAATTCAAATGTCTAAAATATGATTTTATTGAATAATCACTTAACTTATATTATTAGAAGACTAAAAAGTAATTTTCTAAAAATTAAAACCTATTAAAACTATTTTTAAAACCCTAAAAATGATTTAAAATAAATAAAAACTAATTAAACTTAAAATAATTATAAAAATAAATCTAAAAGCTTAAAAATTATTCTAAAAATGGAAATGATCCTAATTAATGCTAAAGAACTTAAGAAAAATGAAAAATAAAGAAAAAGAAAATTTTGAAATTTAAATAATAAAATAATAATAAAATAATGCTAAAAATAAAAAGTTTCTAAAATTTAAAATAAAAAATTTATAAAAATCCTAAATAATATAATTAAGAGAAAGACACAAATTATAGCTTCTAAACCTTTTTCAATAATTTTATAAAAATCTTAAAAGTTTATAAAAAACCTTAAAATATTATAAAATTAAAAATAAATGTTTTTGAAACCAAAACTTGATGTAAACCTCAAAAATATATTTTAAAAACTAAAAACTATTTTTCCTAAAAATTAAAACTGTTTTTGGTATTTTTTATGGATTTAATAAAATACGTCTATAAAATAAATGATAAAAAATAATATAATAAATGGAAAAATAAGGAAATTGGCCAGAAAAATCACTAATGCTAATCTAATCCTAAGAAAAATAAAAGAAGACGAAATTGCTTATTAAATAAGCTGAAAAGCTCACAAAAAGCTACGGCTTTATTTAAAATAAGACAAAAGGAAAAGGTGTTAAGTAGAAAACAAAACCAAACTCATCAGTCAAAGTCCCCAGGGCGCATTGGTTAAGTTGTTGGTGTGTTGAACGGTTGGTCACGGGTTCGAGTCTAGATAACCCTTTTTTTTTTTACTTTTTATTTTTTTTTTGCTTTTTAAACTTTTGCCAAATCAAACATTGACCTCTAATTAGCTTAAACACAATCCAATAACACCTTTTTGAACAAAGGATTAAACTAAATTAATCCAAAGACGTGACAGATTATAAATGAACACAAGCAGATTGCTTTAGTGTTCTTTGCTTGAGATTTTTGCCAAGAGGACTTATCTTTTAGGCTTATTTGGTAGCTTTATTTGGACAGTTGGGCACTCTTGAGCTCCTTTGAGCTCAAGAAGTCAAATACTAAGCAGAAATAAACAACTAGTACAACCAAATGATCCAAACAGATGCACAAATAGGCTTATGAAGTTCTCTGTGACAAAATAGCTAGACCAGTGGACTCTAAAGCTTATAACTAGCAATCAAGTGATCTTCAATGCTTCCAAATTGGCATACAGACTCACAAACTAGTGCACAAGCAATTCCAATAGCACTTCTATCCTAAATCTCAACAGAAATCAATAATCATGCATAAAAACTTAACACAAATAAGCATAATATGGCACATGCAGATTTTCTACCTTACTTTCTCTTTTTAACACACCAAAAGGCTCAAAACTTCTTCCAAACTAACTAATAACTAGTTAACAATCTGTCCCAAACCTTTTTCCAAACTCCTAACACCTAATCAATACCTAATGATGATGATGTTCCCTGCTAAAACCCTTTGCCAAACACTACTTAAAAAAACTTTAAAAACGTTTTAACAAATCAAATCCATACAAAACTCAACCAAAATGGTTCTAATAACATCAACCATGCATAAACACATAAAAGATCATAAATCCACAGGCTTTAACACACGTAGTCACAAAATCAAATAAGATCATATGGAGTTGCACTTTTCTGAAATTTTAAGGTAAAAGAAAGTTACCTTAGGGTCTTAACATCCAAGACCCTAGAGGGTGTATAACCCTCCTCCAATCCAACTCGGGTTGGAGCAGAACTGAATCAACCTTCTTCTTCCTTGTTTAAAACAATTCAAACAAAAACAAGAACACACAAAATATTATATAATCTGTTTCTTTTTTTTTTTTTTTCTTTTTTAAACTTTCCAAAACCTTTTGAACCCTTCCAAACACGTTTTTTAAATCTCCCTAACACCAATTACAATAAATTCTAAACACAAGAATCCTTGGACAGATTCTATCAAAATCTTCCAAAATCTTAAAACCTTAACTAAATTTTGAAAATCAAAATTAGTTAACCAATTATCAATGGGAACTCAGAATCTAGCTTTAACTTAACACCAACTTTTTATAAAATTAAAAAGGAATTAGATTGTTCATAAACAAAAACCAACTTTTATTAATGTAAAAAAGGAATTACATAAAGTTTAGCTAGAAACTGGAACAAGGGTTGTGAACAGACTCACACCCTATTTATACTACTCCTATGAACAATCTAGAATCATAAAAACATAAGCCTAATCCTAGAAAATCCCACAATTGCCCTTGGACGTTTTTGAGGTGTTGGTTGTCCAAATTGATCTCCACTGTCCATTTTTTGCTTTGGGAGGAAGTATTCCATCTTGGTCGTTCAAATGGGACACGTCACAAGTCTTGGAGCCCAAGGATTTCCCTGATTGGTTGATTGGGTTTTTGGGGGTAGGGACCACACGTGGTGGAATTGGGGTGTTTGAGTGTGGGAAAGGATTTGAGGTGTGGGAATTACACGTGTGTTAGGTTAATTGGGTTTTAACCCAAGTTAAGTGGATGTAAAAACTGGGGAGTAAAAAAGATGTACAGTGCTCCCTTTGATCCGAAAATGGGGGAAAAAAGGTGTTAAGCGCTTTTTTTCTTTTTTTGAATGTTTTAGTTGCCACTTTTGGTCCTTATGTTTTGAAGTTTTTGGCAAACAAAGTATTTTGCCCTAAAAACGATTTCTGCCTTGTTAATAACTTTCCATACTTGACACTTTTGGCACACAGCTTTCCAAAACTCTTTCAAAGGATTAATTTTGCCATTTCTTGATTTTTAAAGGGCTGATCTTGGACTTCTTTGATCTTCAAAGGTCTTCAACATAACTTTGACTTTATGAGGGACCATAATTGGCAATTTGAATTTGTTGAGGGACTATTCTTGCCATTTCTTCAAAGTTGAAGGACCTTTTTGCAATTTTGACAAACTTAAGGGACCAAACTTGTAATTATTAATATACAAGGGTTTTAAGTGTCATTTCTTCATTCTTGGAGGATCAATCTTGTTTTGTCTTCAAGTCTTCAAGGGTATTTGATGAAAATTCCATGATTAGGGCCCGGTTCATTGTACGGCTTCGTTTCTCGTGTTCGTTTTTCCTTGTATCTTGTGATCTTTTGTCTTTTTCACGATATCCATACCTAAAATACACAAGTAAACAAACACAAGCATATATATGGTATTTTATGACATTTTTATGCATTTAAAGCCCGAAAAGAACGATGAGATCATGTATAAATGCCATCTCATCACTCCCCCATACTAAGCCATTGCCGTGCCCTCACGCAATGCTAGAATAAAGTATCTAAGCATCACCAAAGTTCAATTTTATTAACCTTTATTCAAAAGTAAAAGACTTGCAACGTACTACGAGATTGTGTAAAGACATAATGTATGATTTTCATCACCAAAATGTGACTTTTAGGGTCTAAGAATAGAAACAAGTTAATGTCCCTTAGAGTAAATTTCGTCATCCTTGATTGTCATACATTCCATGCTAAGTGCAAAAACAAGATCATTGTTGGTACAAGTCACAATGCTAACACTACTCATACGTCCAAATTGTGTAATACTTTTTCTCCCCGCAATCCTAGTTATTATAAAAGGAAATGGGTTACTAGCATTTTTTATCTATTTGTCATGGATCACAAGTGATTCATATTGACTTATTTGAGTAGTTATTAGTCCGAAAGCAAAGTAGCACGATTTGATCAATAGTTAGCCGAAGGACAAAATCTTTTAAAACGGCTTCTCGTGTATCTCCTTAAGTTCATATCTTGGCATAACTCGTTTCACGATTTGAGACCTTTCTCGGACCGATATTTTGCATGTACTTCATACTTCAAATCTTGGGAAGACGTTCTCGAAATTATGGTCTTCTCTTCATATATTTGGAATTTCTTCACTTGACGTTTTTTGAGAGATTCTTCATATAGGACCACGACTTCATCATTTTTCTTCAATCTTTACTTTGGATTTTGATATACAACGATCCGCCTCCTTTTCGGACTTGGATATTTTTATCCTCATACCTTGTTAGGGTCTTTTTGGATAGACTTTCTCCATTATTTAGGGGAGTAATAGCTTCTCGTCGTGTGTCTCGATCCTTCATATTGATTTTGGAACAATGATACTTCACATCATCTTTGGATCTTTAGCAAAAATAGAGCTCCTCATGCCTTGTTAGGGCCTTTTTGGATGATCGCCAATCTTCGCGTCCCGCTTCAATAAGTTATGCCTTGGCTATGAACTCTATTCAACCCCGAGCAACTTTTAAACGATCTTGCGCTAGAGGCTAAGTAACTTTTCAAATCGTACGACCTTACTTATTGCAATTATGATTTATTCCTAATGCATTGATCTTATGGGAAGAAAAAGCCACAATTAAAAACATATGAGTTTTTGAAAGAACACTTTCATGTTCTACGTTTAGCATGATCACTTGTCTAACTCTATCATTTCTCGTTCTTCACTATATAAAGACCTCTAATTAAAGAGACTCGTGAATACTTAGCCGTGCAAGTCAAAATTAAGCCAAATTTGGATTAGCTTTCATTAAGACTATATCAAATCAAAGTTTTGGGTTTTCAAGCCACCTATAGGATCTTGCACTTTCTTGGACTTTTTCAAGTTTAGAGAATGCGTTTTATAGTTCCCTTGATAAGTGACTTTCTAGAATCAATTATAGGAACTTGCGAAAAGTTCTTGTTCTTAACCCGAATGAATTAAGACTTTCGCGTTTTAAAGCTCCCTATATAAAAGTCTAGCAAAACTTGAATTGAGCGGGTTAAGGAATGTAAATGGCTCCAAATGCCCATCAAGTCAAAAATTAACTCTTATTCTACCCATCGGAAAATATACATTCGTGTCTTAAAAACACTTATGAAAACTAAGAAAAATTTTAAAATTTGGCCATTTTTAGCCTTATTAGCAAAACAAAACATTGAAAGTTGGAAAACGTGAGGGCGTAGCAAAGCAAGTACCTATTCACCCCCCCATACTAAAAGTAAACATTGTCCTCAATGTTTCGAGTCTAAAGGTGGAGCACCCCCATACTAGAGACGAAGAATCGAATGCTTAGGATCTAGCATGGAAAGGGTGATCAACAATATATCTAAAGCCGTTTATTAATTATGCTAAAAGATAATTGTTAGAACAATAAAGGATATGTCATGGATTCGTGAAAAACTTCTTCAAACGAACGATGGGGGCTCACGTAAACGAACACGAGAGTCTTCAATCGTAGATGATGATGATGATCTAGATAACACAATCACAAACAACCACGAGACAACGAGTTGGAAGGGTACAAGTCCCCTTATTAGTGAACATAAAAGCATAAAGATAAGCATGGGATCTCCCCCACGAGGCACCTCGTTTTTGATTACCGAGTCATGAGCTCGACTCGATCCCCTCAATATGTGAACATTTAGGGATATCATGGTGTGGTCAATTTTTGATGGGGCTTACATGATAAACAAGGCCCAAAAAGCAACCGGTATAAAGGACTAAGTCCTTAGATGATGCAAAATACCGGGGTCGAAGATGGCGTTCTCGTTTCCATTGGGAAAACAAATTAACACCACTCCAACATGTGCCATAAACTCAAAGAGTTTGAAGAAAATAGATGAGAAGTAGAAAGGTTAGTGATGAGATGGCATTTATACATGATCTCATCGTTCTTTTCGGGCTTTAAATGCATAAAAATGTCCTAAAATACCATATATATGCTTGTGTTTGTTTACTTGTGTATTTTATGTATGGATATCGTGAAAAAGACAAAAGATCACAAGATACAAGGAAAAACGAACACGAGAAACGAAGCCGTACAATGAACCGGGCCCTAATCATGGAATTTTCATCAAATACCCTTGAAGACTTGAAGACAAAACAAGATTGATCCTCCAAGAATGAAGAAATGACACTTAAAACCCTTGTATATTAATAATTACAAGTTTGGTCCCTTAAGTTTGTCAAAATTGCAAAAAGGTCCTTCAACTTTGAAGAAATGGCAAGAATAGTCCCTCAACAAATTCAAATTGCCAATTATGGTCCCTCATAAATTCAAAGTTATGTTGAAGACCTTTGAAGATCAAAGAAGTCCAAGATCAGCCCTTTAAAAATCAAGAAATGGCAAAATTAATCCTTTGAAAGAGTTTTGGAAAGCTGTGTGCCAAAAGTGTCAAGTATGGAAAGTTATTAACAAGGCAGAAATCGTTTTTAGGGCAAAATACTTTGTTTGCCAAAAACTTCAAAACATAAGGACCAAAAGTGGCAACTAAAACATTCAAAAAAAGAAAAAAAGCGCTTAACACCTTTTTTCCCCCATTTTCGGATCAAAGGGAGCACTGTACATCTTTTTTACTCCCCAGTTTTTACATCCACTTAACTTGGGTTAAAACCCAATTAACCTAACACACGTGTAATTCCCACACCTCAAATCCTTTCCCACACTCAAACACCCCAATTCCACCACGTGTGGTCCCTACCCCCAAAAACCCAATCAACCAATCAGGGAAATCCTTGGGCTCCAAGACTTGTGACGTGTCCCATTTGAACGACCAAGATGGAATACTTCCTCCCAAAGCAAAAAATGGACAGTGGAGATCAATTTGGACAACCAACACCTCAAAAACGTCCAAGGGCAATTGTGGGATTTTCTAGGATTAGGGTTATGTTTTTATGATTCTAGATTGTTCATAGGAGTAGTATAAATAGGGTGTGAGTCTGTTCACAACCCTTGTTCCAGTTTCTAGCTAAACTTTATGTAATTCCTTTTTTACATTAATAAAAGTTGGTTTTTGTTTATGAACAATCTAATTCCTTTTTAATTTTATAAAAAGTTGGTGTTAAGTTAAAGCTAGATTCTGAGTTCCCATTGATAATTGGTTAACTAATTTTGATTTTCAAAATTTAGTTAAGGTTTTAAGATTTTGGAAGATTTTGATAGAATCTGTCCAAGGATTCTTGTGTTTAGAATTTATTGTAATTGGTGTTAGGGAGATTTAAAAAACGTGTTTGGAAGGGTTCAAAAGGTTTTGGAAAGTTTAAAAAAGAAAAAAAAAAAAAAGAAACAGATTATATAATATTTTGTGTGTTCTTGTTTTTGTTTGAATTGTTTTAAACAGGGAAGAAGAAGGTTGATTCAGTTCTGCTCCAACCCGAGTTGGATTGGAGGAGGGTTATACACCCTCTAGGGTCTTGGATGTTAAGACCCTAAGGTAACTTTCTTTTACCTTAAAATTTCAGAAAAGTGCAACTCCATATGATCTTATTTGATTTTGTGACTACGTGTGTTAAAGCCTGTGGATTTATGATCTTTTATGTGTTTATGCATGGTTGATGTTATTAGAACCATTTTGGTTGAGTTTTGTATGGATTTGATTTGTTAAAACGTTTTTAAAGTTTTTTTAAGTAGTGTTTGGCAAAGGGTTTTAGCAGGGAACATCATCATCATTAGGTATTGATTAGGTGTTAGGAGTTTGGAAAAAGGTTTGGGACAGATTGTTAACTAGTTATTAGTTAGTTTGGAAGAAGTTTTGAGCCTTTTGGTGTGTTAAAAAGAGAAAGTAAGGTAGAAAATCTGCATGTGCCATATTATGCTTATTTGTGTTAAGTTTTTATGCATGATTATTGATTTCTGTTGAGATTTAGGATAGAAGTGCTATTGGAATTGCTTGTGCACTAGTTTGTGAGTCTGTATGCCAATTTGGAAGCATTGAAGATCACTTGATTGCTAGTTATAAGCTTTAGAGTCCACTGGTCTAGCTATTCTGTCACAGAGAACTTCATAAGCCTATTTGTGCATCTGTTTGGATCATTTGGTTGTACTAGTTGTTTATTTCTGCTTAGTATTTGACTTCTTGAGCTCAAAGGAGCTCAAGAGTGCCCAACTGTCCAAATAAAGCTACCAAATAAGCCTAAAAGATAAGTCCTCTTGGCAAAAATCTCAAGCAAAGAACACTAAAGCAATCTGCTTGTGTTCATTTATAATCTGTCACGTCTTTGGATTAATTTAGTTTAATCCTTTGTTCAAAAAGGTGTTATTGGATTGTGTTTAAGCTAATTAGAGGTCAGTGTTTGATTTGGCAAAAGTTTAAAAAGCAAAAAAAAAATAAAAAGTAAAAAAAAAAGGGTTATCTAGACTCGAACCCGTGACCAACCGTTCAACACACCAACAACTTAACCAATCCGCCCAGGGGACTTTGACTGATGAGTTTGGTTTTGTTTTCTACTTAACACCTTTTCCTTTTGTCTTATTTTAAATAAAGCCGTAGCTTTTTGTGAGCTTTTCAGCTTATTTAATAAGCAATTTCGTCTTCTTTTATTTTTCTTAGGATTAGATTAGCATTAGTGATTTTTCTGGCCAATTTCCTTATTTTTCCATTTATTATATTATTTTTTATCATTTATTTTATAGACGTATTTTATTAAATCCATAAAAAATACCAAAAACAGTTTTAATTTTTAGGAAAAATAGTTTTTAGTTTTTAAAATATATTTTTGAGGTTTACATCAAGTTTTGGTTTCAAAAACATTTATTTTTAATTTTATAATATTTTAAGGTTTTTTATAAACTTTTAAGATTTTTATAAAATTATTGAAAAAGGTTTAGAAGCTATAATTTGTGTCTTTCTCTTAATTATATTATTTAGGATTTTTATAAATTTTTTATTTTAAATTTTAGAAACTTTTTATTTTTAGCATTATTTTATTATTATTTTATTATTTAAATTTCAAAATTTTCTTTTTCTTTATTTTTCATTTTTCTTAAGTTCTTTAGCATTTATTAGGATCATTTCCATTTTTAGAATAATTTTTAAGCTTTTAGATTTATTTTTATAATTATTTTAAGTTTAATTAGTTTTTATTTATTTTAAATCATTTTTAGGGTTTTAAAAATAGTTTTAATAGGTTTTAATTTTTAGAAAATTACTTTTTAGTCTTCTAATAATATAAGTTAAGTGATTATTCAATAAAATCATATTTTAGACATTTGAATTAGTTAAATTTAATTTTAGGGCTTTAATTAGCATTTAAAATTAATTATTTAATTAATAAAAGGTTTTAAAATATCTTTATTGGATTTTTATCTTTGTTTATATTATTTAAGACTTGTTTTTAGCCTTTTTAATATTTTGTTTTTGGTTTTAATAATTTTTAATTTTTGTGGTTTTTCTACGGTTTTACGTTTTCGTCGTAGTTTAATTTTCACGTAACCGTCTTTCATCTTCTCATCCCCATTCTTCTTAATATTAATCTCAAAGAAATACAAGTTAATTCACAACACATATACCTCCTTGGGAAACGAATCTTTCTCTCATTTTATTTGATTGTGGGTCATTACTTGTGGTTTTCCTAAATCACTCGTCGATACTTACCGCTCATATTTAGTTGCTTGTTTTTCCTAAAGCAAGTTATCTAAATTTACTACAATCAAGGAGATTTGTAGATTTTTTTCTACCTAATACAATCACAAAATCCAAAAAAAAGTAAAAATAATCAAAAACCACAAAAAAATTGGAAAATTTAAAAACACCAAAAAGAATCTTCTTTGCTCATCCCCACGTTTTACGTGACGTTTATGCTTACTCGTAATCAAGCAAGACGTGCATGTAAACGAAAAAACCGAAAGGAGTCCACACCTACTCCTAATCTTTCTAGTGAGGAGTCTCCTATTGACGAACCTATCGTAGAAGAAGAACCAACCATGGCGAATCGAACTATGATGGAGTTACTTCAAGCACCCACCGAGTGTTATGGAGAGGCTACTGTGATTCCCTCTATCCTTGCGGAGAATTTTGAAGTGAAAACGGGTTTCTTGTCGATGATCCAAAACAACAAAATCCGTGGTGATGAAAAGGACAACCCGCACAACCATATCCGCCAATTCAATCGTCTTACCGCCACTTGCAAATTTAAGGATGTTGCTAATGATTCGATTAAGATGATGCTTTTTACGTATTCCTTAGCGGGGCACGCTAAAATTTGGTTAGAGAAAGAGCCACCCAATTCTTTATTGACGTGGAAGGATCTCGTTTCAAAGTTTGTGAACCAATTTTTCCCGCCCTCTAAGACTACACATTTGAAAAACGAGATTTCAAAATTTTCACAAGAATTTAATGAGAGTTTTTCAACGGCTTGGAATAGGTTTAAGGAAATGTTACATGAGTGTCCTCATCACGGTTTTTCCGACTTGCATCAAATTGACACGTTTTACAATGGTTTAAATGATCATGAAAGGGATTATCTAAATGCCGCCGCGGGTGGTAATTTTTTGTGTAAAACGGTTGAGGAAGCGTTGTTGATAACTGAGAATAGATCTAGGTTTATAGTCCTCGTAACACATCGAGTGTTTGTAAGGCTTTGTCTTCGGCTTCACCTACATTGTCCAATACCATCTATGCTTGCCAAATTGAGGCGAACTTGGAAAACAAAATCTTTGATAAGCTTAAAGGTCTTTTAATTGATTTCAAAGTTGGTGAACAAAGTGCTCCCGCTACGGCTAAAGCGGTTGAGGTTTCATGTATGTATTGTGGTGGAGGTCATGATTTCTCCGAGTGCATTACCAACGATGGTAACACTTCGAGTGCCTACGCGGCCACGGGAACTTACAACCAAAACGGTCAAGTTACCCGCTCCAATCAATTGACTCCACCGGGTTTTGCTCCCAATCAAAATGCTAACAACAACTATCGAAACAAACAAGTTGGTTTCTGAAACTATGAATTTTAGTCCAATTAATTAATGTTCGCTTTTCCTCGATTCGACTCGAATTTGATTTTCGGTTTTACGTATCGACTTTATTTGTTTTTGGTAAATAATATTTTTGGTATTTTAAACTAAAAGTCTATTTAAAAACTATTTAATCTAATTAAAAATTAAACTAATTTAAATGACAACTAATCTATATAAACTAATTTTGAAAACGAAATTTAACTTCTAATAAAACTTTAAAATTAAATGAAAACTTAATAAAACTGATTTTAAAACTAAATTTGAAAACTTAAAATAAATCTATTTTAAATAAAAGTAAATTTAAACTAATTTAAAATTTTTTTAAAAATATTTTTTACCTTTTTTAAATTTTATAAAAACTGATTAAAAATTAAATTCAACTTTTTTAATTAAAACTTAATTAAACTAAAAACACTTAATTAAAGCTGCCAGACTTAAAATCCTTTATTAAATAAACTATGCAGTTATAAACACAAAAGACCTATAGATGAGATGGTTATGCTGTATGACTTGTATGCGAGAGGTCCTGGGTTCGAGTCCTGATGAGATGGCATTTATACATGATCTCATCGTTCTTTTCGGGCTTTAAATGCATAAAAATGTCATAAAATACCATATATATGCTTGTGTTTGTTTACTTGTGTATTTTAGGTATGGATATCGTGAAAAAAGACAAAAGATCACAAGTTACAAGGAAAAACGGACACGAGAAACGAAGCCGTACAAAGAACCGGGCCTTAATCATGGAATTCTCAACAAATACCCTTGAAGACTTGAAGACAAACAAGATTGATCCTCATTAATTGAAGAAATGACACTTAAAACCCTTGTATATTAATAATTACAAGTTTGGTCCCTTAAGTTTGTCAAAATTACACAAAAGGTCCTTCAACTTTGAAGAAATGGCAAGATTAGTCCCTCAACAAATCAAAATTGCCAATAATGGTCCCTCATAAAGTCAAAGATACAATGAAGACCTTTGAAGATCAAGAATGTCCAAGATCAGTCCTTGAAATATCTCAAAATGGCAAAAACAACCCTTGTTAACCTTTTGAAAAAGTTTTGTGCCAAATCTGCCAAAGTGTGAAACTTATTTGCAAAGGGAATAGAGTTTTGTTGCTGAAAAACGTGTTATACATGTTTCATCAAAATACAAGGACCAAAGTTGCCAAAGTGAAACATTTAAATCAAAAATGCGCCAAACAAGTTCCACTCCACCAAAAATGGATCAAAGGGGTCCACTATTCATGTTCTTCCACCCAGATTTTACTTTTACCCAACAAAGGGTTAATCCAAATTACCTTGACCAAAAAGTAATTAACCCTCACACGTTTACATCCCACACTTGAACTCACCCATCACATCACCATGGACCCCACCCCCAATTCCCCCTCAACCAATCAGAATGAAACTTAACCCCCAAGTTATCCTACGTGTCCAAATCAACAGCCTAGGATCCTTGCTTCATTCCAAAGCTAAAATGAACAGCCTTGATCACTTTGGACAGCTCACACCAAGGATTCGTCTAGAAGAACCAAGGGCATTATAGAGAAATCACATCTAGGGTTTGTGAATAGTGTTAGCCAGGCATTTGCCTATAAAAGGAGACCTCAACATGTGAGAGTCCCTTTGTTCCAGTTTTAGGCTATCAATCTTTGTAATTCCTTTTTAAAGTAATAAAATTTGATTTTCTGAATTTTGAGAAATCTTGTTCTTATTTATTAAAAGTTGGTGTTGGAATAGCCTAATTCTGAGTTCCATTTATATGATTGAAGGTTTTTGAGGCAAGGTTTTAGTTGATAAAGCTTGTGCATCAAAAATCAGAAAGTGCTTGTTTATTTGATCTTACCTTATTGTTTGTTCATCTTAGCAGCTTGGAAGCTGGTACTTGTTCTGCTAGTACCTCAGCTCAAACAATCCAGGGCCTGGATGTAGGTCTTGGAGGTTTGCACCCTTCTCCTTTTTCAATTTCTCTTTTATTTTCTGAATTTTTGGTGAATTTGCATGTTTATGGTTGAATCTGTGTTATTGTGGTTGATTATTGTTGATTTGGCTTGGATTGATGTTATTGAGGTGTTATTGATCTGATTTGTGGGTTGAATCTTCATAAGCCTTTGAAAATTTGTGAAATCAAGTTTTAAAATGGTGTTTGGGATTACTGCATAAGTTGGATTTTTGGCTTGTTAAGTGTTTGTTTGTTGGTTGCTAGTGTTGGTATCTGTTGTTTAGGTGATATTGTTCATCTGTTTGCAGGTTTTGAGGTTTTGAACACATTGATTCTTTAATTGGCTATAAAATCTTCATAACTTGGTAAAATTGGCTAGGATTTTGAGGACACCTAGATCTAAGCATAGGTTAGGGCTAACAAGTGCTAAATCATAGTTAATCACACCAGGGTAGAAGGATTTGAGGCTTGAAATTGGATCAAGTGTCAAGTATATCAGCAAAACTTGTCTGCATATTGTTCTTGGTTCATCAGAAACATTTTGTGCTTTGATCTTGCTATTTACTTTGATTCAGTGTTTGATTCTTGTTGCTTTGTGTTTATTGTTAGTTTATATAGCTTGTGTATGCATCCTGTTAAGTTTGGTTGGCTTATTGTGGCTAAATCTGCTTATTAAGTGCTTAACTGCTTATTTGCTTATCTGGTGCATATCTGGTAACTGTTTGGCTTATTGTGGCTTATTGTGTGGATCATTTTGTGATTTTATTGTTGCTATTGACTCCTTGTGATTCACTGATCACAAGGGTGCCTTTGTTTCCAATTGAATCAAACCAGAACTCTCAAATAAGCTTGGTCAATTAGTCAAAGCAGTGGGAACTCCTTTCCCCTGCTGGTTGCCACTGATAGTGCAATTTTGGTGTCAGCTTATCAATAAGCTATAATAGCTTATTCCAACCTGCAACAACTTTGTTTTTGTAATAGGTGCTCATATTTTGACCCATTTGTTCATACTGGAGCATTTGGGTGGTTGACTTTTAGGTTTGATTAGAAAACCAACTCCTTTGACTTTTACATAAGTTCATTTGTGCTTATTCTGGCTTATTGGTTGTGCTTATTGGATTTTTGTTGATTGATTTTGCTTATTGAATCCATTTGAAAGCTTTTGCAAGTTGAATCAAGTCCTGAGGTGCATTATTTCTAAGAAACGACTATTTTGTCGTTTTGTGGATTTTTGCTTTTCTATTTTCTGGCTTATTGAGTGTGCTTATTGGAAATTTCTTTTGACAGATCTCTTAAGCATCCTAAAAGAGGGTTGTGTGTCAAATTAGAGCTTATGGCATTAGCTTATGGCTTAATGGGCTGAAAAGCCCAATAAGAATAAGCTTTGTGTTCAATAAGCTGTGATAAGCTCACATTCAGCTTTTGGGCCTTTAGTGTTTTGTTCTTAGAATTGAATTTTAAGTCAGATAGGGCTTTTCCAAGTCAATTGGGCCAAGTTTGACTTTTTGGGCCCAAAAGCCCATTTATGTTAACTGAATTTGGATTTGGCCCATTTGAGGGCCCATTAGGGGTATTTTTGTAATTTCACTTTGATTTTCTGATTATTTAGGTTAAATAAATTAGTTTGTAAGTTTTTAGAATTTTTTATAATTTTTGGATTTTTAATATTATTTTATTATTATTTTATTATTATTTTCAAAATTTCAGATTTTCCAACTTTTTACATTTTTCTTAGGTTTAATACATTAAAATTGGAATTTAGAAACTTTTAGAATAATTTTATCTCTTTTAGATTAATTTTTATAATTATTTTAAGTTTTAATAGTTTTTAAATCGTTTTAAATAGTTTTTATTAGTTTTAAAATTTCTAAAATTAGTTTTTAATCTTTTTAGGTCATTTTAGAGGTTTATCAATTGAAAAATCTTTATTTGGGCTTTTTGATAATTTATTTAATTTTTAGGACTTTAATTAGCATTTAAAAATTGAATATTGAATTATTTAAAAGGTTTGAAAAAGTTTTGATCATTGGTAAACTCTTAGTTTATTATTTTTGATTTTTTGTGAATTTTTTGGTAATTTTTAGAATTTATTTTTATTTTGGTGATTTTTAAGGTTCTACGTTTTAACTTTCTAGTAGTGATTTTTTGTTGATTTTTATTTTTACGTCTTCGTCATCTTCTTTTCTAATCCCCTTCTAAACCAATCATTAATCACAAACTTTTGACAAATTTCTCACACACATATACCTCCTTGGGAAACGAACTTGGAATCCATTAGGGTCATTAGTGTTGATTTTCCTAAATCATCACTCGATACTTTCCCTATTTACGCTCTTTTCCTAAAGAGTAGCAAAACTCTACAATCATTTTGGCGTCGCTGCCGGGGAGGTGTGTCGTGATTAATTTGCATTGTTGTTTTTAATATTAACCAAATAGTATTTGTATTAGTAGAACTTTACTAATACGTATTATCGGTTTTCTTGGTTTTTCTTGTACAAATATTATTAATATATTGTATTAAGTATCACAATCAATATACAATATCTCCAAAAGTGTGAAAACACAACCTTAATTGGGATTTCATCACTCAATTATTGTATTCGAATCTCAAACAAAAAGAAAAAGGCAAAAATTGATAAATACTTTCGTGAAGCTCGATTTTGAAAGATACAAACTATAAGGTGGGTATAAGGCGGGTATTATAAAATATACCCTAAGGAAAAAGGCTCTTAAGTGCTTCGCGCCGCCTCGTTTCCCCGCTTGCTTGTGAGTATTTTGAGATTGAAGGCTAATCGAGGGTTTTGCCGCCCAAAGTATTATTACGTATACTATATTTGCTTGGTTTTATTTGTGATTAAACCCTCTTAAACAACTTGGTTTTCACCAAAGTTCTAAAGTCATTCGAAGGCGTTCACTCCACGTGATCGTTTTCCTTCCTTTGAGGCTTCTTTAATCAAGAGTTTGATTCGAGGAGAGATTTTGTAGATTGTTGTCTACGAAGATACACCAAAATTCAAAAAAATTAAATATCATCAAAAACACAAAAAAAATTGAAAATCCACAAAACACCCAAAAAGAATCTTCTTTGCTCACCTCCCATTCTTCGTGAAGTTTATGATCATTCGTAATCAAGCAAAACGAGCTCGTAAACGTCTTCAAAAGCAAGCCAATCAAGAGTCGTTGATTGAGGAAGAATCTCCAATTGTTGAACCTATTGTAGAACAAGAGGTCGTGATGGCTAATCGTACTATGATGGAGTTGCTACAAGCACCCACCGAGGGTTTTGGAGAGGCTATTGTGATTCCCGCTATCCTTGCGGAGAATTTCGAAATTAAGACGGGTTTAATGTCGATGTTGCAAGCAAATAAGTTTAGAGGTCACGAGAAAGACAACCCGCATTACCACATTAGGAATTTTAACCGTCTCACCGCCACTAGCAAGTTTAAGGATGTTCCACATGACGCCATTAAGATGATGTTGTTTCCATACTCGTTGGATGGACCCGCAAAAATTTGGCTCGAGAAAGAACCGCCAAATTCGATTTTGACATGGGCCGATCTCGTTTCTAAGTTTGTGAACAATTTTTTTCCACCATCTAAAACAACACACTTAAAAAAATGAGATTTCACGATTTGTGCAAAGAAATAATGAAAGTTTTTCAATGGCATGGGAACGATTTAAAGAGATGTTACACGAATGTCCACACCATGATTTTACGGAATTGCATCAAGTGGATACTTTTTATAATGGGCTTAATGATCATGAACGAGATTATTTGAATGCCGCCGCGGGTGGTAATTTTTTGTGCAAGACGACAAATGAGGCTTTACAAATCATTGAAAATAGATCTAAGGTTTATAACCCTCGTAACACACCGAGTGTTGCCAATATGGGTTCGTCATCTTCGTCACAATCGTCTCGTATCATTAATGCCTTACATGATGAAGCTAATGAGGAAAATCGGTTTTTTGATAGATTTGCTAATCTAATGTCCCATTTGAAGGCTCAAGAAGCTTCCAATTCCGCTTCGGTTAAAGCGGTTGCTAAGAGTTGTTTATCTTTTGGGGGGGCTCATGATCTTTCCGAGTGCATTACCGCGGATGGTAACACTTCGAGTGCTTATGTAGCAACGGGAACTTAAAACCAAAACGGCCAAGGTTCCCGCCAAAATCAAGCTCCACCAAATCAAAATGTTAACAATTATCGAAACAACAACCAAGGTAATTACCAAGGCAACACACGCAATTACAACAAGGGGAATTATCAAAGTGGGAATGGACAAATTTCTAATCAAAACCAAAACCGTGATTTTCAAAACACTACACAAGGTTTTCAAAATGCTCACACTAAAAATTTGCAAGGAGAATTTTTGGATTATGCAAAAGCAAATGATGCTAAATTTGATAACATGCAACGTGAGATGATTAGCTTAAGATCCGAGTTGAAAAACGAGCTAAAAAATGAACTTGCTAATGAACTTAAAACTCATGAAAACAAAATGGAAGGAAATTTTCAACGTCTTCAACAAAATCAACAAAAGATGGAATTAGGACAACATGAGATTAAGCAAGAGTTATTAAAAGCGGATGCTAGGCAATCAAAATTTGAGGACCGAATGGCTAAGATGTTTGAAGCAATCATGTGTAAACCCTCTTCCTCGGGTGGTCTTCCTAGTGATACCATTGCAAACCCGAAGGGAGAAGTGAAGGTTATTACTACACGAAGTGGTAAAACTTTCAAGGAACCAATCTCTCGTCCAAGTACTTCTACGGAGAAGAAAATCGAGAAAGAACCCGAGGTGATGGTCGAAAAGGAGCATATTACAATCCCACGAAGTACCGCTCATGCCACACCTACGGTTGAACCAATACCAATTGTGGAACCCGAGTTTCCAAGGCCGTTGCCAAATGACCAACCCACACCACCTTTACCCTACCCTTCGAGACGAAACAAAGAGAAAATGCAAGAACGTAACAAACAACAAATCGAGCTTTTTATAAAATGTTTCAACAAGTGCATTTTGATGTGAGTTTAGCCGACGCGTTGTTGTATATGCCTCGTTTCGCTTCCACTTTTAAAAGTATGATGAGCGATAAGGAAAAGCTTTCAAAGCTTGCTAATTGTTCTTCGGTTTATCTTAACCGCATACCGGAAAAAGTTGGTGATCCCGGAAAGTTTCTCATTCCTTGTGACATACAAGATATGAAAGAATGCCTCGCCTTGGCCGATCTTGGTGCGAGCATTAATTTGATGCCATTTTCCATTTGGAAATCGCTTTCGCTTCCGGCTCTCATTCCTTCGAACATGTCTATCGAGATGGCCGATCATTCTACGATTATGGCATGTGGAGTAGCATAAGATGTTTTCGTTAAAGTGGGGAAGTTCTACTATCCCGTTGATTTTATAGTAGTTGACATCCCCGCGGATCCTCAAGTTCCTCTAATTTTAGGTCGTCCATTTTTAGACACTTTGAGATCGCTTATCGATGCTCATGCGAGAACTATCACTTTGAGATTCAACGAAGAGGAACTTGTTATAAACGCTACTCAAAACTCGAAACCTTCTCATGTTTATGCAATCGCTACCATCAATCACATTGACATCGTTGATGAGGTTTGCGATGAGTTTTCACAAGAAGTGTTAGGTTTTTCCGATAGCTCGTCAAGTGGCAATCCCACTATTTTGGATCCGATTCTTGCTAATTCCACACCAAATCTCACTCCATTCCAAGGAGGCGATTTCACTTCAAATGAAACCGACAATGAAGATGAGGTGTTGATTAGTGATGATATTTCTATTCCACCATTTCTTTCGCCGATGGAAGTTATGAGTGTTGAACCAAAATCTTCAATCGAGGAACCACCTATCCTTGAATTGAAAGATCTTCCTTCTCACCTTGAATACGCATTATTGGAAGGTGATGACAAGTTGCCGGTTATTATTGCAAAAGGTCTTGCTAATAATGAAAAAACCGAGCTCTTGAAAGTTCTTAAGGCTCATAAAGGGGCAATTGCGTGGAAAATATCCGACATTAAGGGTATTGACCCAAAATTTTGTACTCACAAGATTTTAATGGAGGAGGACTACAAACCCGCAATTTAAAGTCAAAGAAGGGTGAATCCCAAAATTCACGATGTCATTAAAAAGGAGGTCCTTAAACTCCTTGACGCGGGAATGATTTATCCTATATCCGATAGCCCATGGGTGAGCCCAATCCATTGTGTCCCTAAAAAGAGAGGAATGACCGTTGTGCCCAATGAAAACAACGAGTTAATTCCCACTCGTGTTGTAACCGGTTGGAGGGTGTGTATTGACTACCGAAAGTTAAATGACGCCACTCGTAAAGACCACTTTCCTTTTCCCTTCATGGATCAAATGTTGGAGCGACTTGCGGGAAATGAATTCTATTGCTTTTTAGATGGTTTTTCCGGTTATTTTCAAATCCCTATCGACCCTCGTGATCAAGAGAGACTACGTTTACGTATCCTTATGGAACGTTCGCTTATCGTAGGATGCCTTTCGGACTTTGTAATGCACCCGGTACGTTTCAACGGTGTATGATGGCGATTTTTCACGATATGATCGAGAAGTCGATGGAAGTGTTTATGGATGACTTCTCGGTGTTTGGTAATTCGTTCACGTCATGTTTATCTAATCTCGAGCAAATGTTAAAACGTTGTGAAGAAACCAATCTTGTGCTTAATTGGGAAAAATGTCATTTCATGTGTAAACAAGGAATCGTCTTAGGACATAAGGTGTCGAAGGCGGGGATTGAGGTCGATAAAGCTAAGGTAGACGTCATCGCCAAGTTACCTCATCCCAAAACCGTTAAGGGAGTTAGGAGTTTCCTAGGCCACGCGGGCTTCTATCGTCGTTTCATCAAGGACTTTTCGAAAATCTCTCGTCCTATGACACACCTTCTCGAGAATGATGCTCCTTTTAATTTCAATGAGGATTGTGTTAAGGCTTTTGAAACTCTCAAAAGGAAACTTACCAAAGCTCCCATTCTTGTTGCTCCTAATTGGGAATTACCCTTTGAAATCATGTGCGATGCAAGTGATTATGCTATAGGGGGCGTCTTAGGGCAACGTTATGACAAGCATTTATGTCCTATCCACTATGCTAGTAAGACGATGACCGAGGCTCAATTAAAATACACCACAACGGAAAAGGAATTCCTTGCCGTGGTCTATGCTTTTGAGAAATTCCGACCTTATCTCGTCTTGACTAAAATCATCGTGTATACCGACCATTCGGCTATCAAGTATCTCTTAGCTAAGCAAGATGCTAAGCCGAGATTGCTTCGTTGGATGCTCCTCCTCCAAGAATTTGATGTCACCGTGCTTGACAAAAAAGGAGCCGAGAATCTAGCGGCCGATCATCTCTCTCGTCTAGAAGATCCTCACATAGATGTTTTCGAGAACAAGGAAATTACCGAAACATTTCCTCTTGAGACTCTCGGTGTAGTGAATTCTAAAGACACCACCCCATGGTTTGCCGACATTGCAAATTACCATGCGGGCAATTTCATAATCAAGGGTATGACGACACAACAAAAACGAAAATTCTTTCGTGACGTCAAGTTCTATTTTTGGGACGACCCTTACCTCTTTCGGATTTGTGCGGATCAACTCGTTCGACGTTGTATGTTTGGTGCCGAAGCTTCTAATATCCTTAGAGCTTGTCACGAGGGACCCACGGGTGGTCACCACGGTGCTAATCTCACGGCTAAGAAAGTGTTCGATGCCGGTTTCTTTTGGCCTTCTATCTATCGTGATGCACACGCACTTGTGAAGTCGTGTGATTCATGCCAACGTCAAGGAAAATCGTCTCAACGTGATGAAATGCCGCAAAACATATTTCAAGTGTGTGAGATTTTCGACATATGGGGAATAGAATTTATGGGGCCGTTCCCATCGTCTCATGGCAACAAATATATCCTCGTCGCGGTGGACTACCTTTCTAAGTGGGTGGAAGCTAAGGCTTTGCCTACTAATGATGCTCGTGTGGTAGTGAAGTTTTTGAAGCAACTATTCTCTCGGTTCGGAACCCCTCGTGCTATTATAAGCAATCGTGGAACCCATTTTTGTAATGACCAATTCGAAAAGGTTCTAAAGAAATATGGAGTTACTCATCGTCTTTCTACGGCTTATCACCCGCAAACGAGTGGGCAAGTCGAGGTTTCGAACCGAGCTTTAAAGAGGATTTTAGAGAGGTCAATTGGAGAAAACCGTGCTTCATGGTCCGACAAACTTGATGACGCTTTATGGGCCTTTAGGACCGCTTATAAGACACCTATCGCTTGCACTCCTTATAAGTTAGTCTATGGGAAGAATTGTCATTTGCCCATTGAGTTGGAGCATAAGGCATATTGGGCCCTTAAGCATGCAAATTTTGACTTGAAGACCGCGGGAGATCACCGGAAAATACAATTGAATGAATTGGATGAATTAAGGGATAATGCTTATGAAAATTCATTAATTTTTAAAGAAAAGACTAAAAAGTTTCATGATTCAAAGATTAAAAACCGGGTTTTTAACGTTGGTGATCAAGTGTTGCTTTTTAACTCTCGTCTTAAGATATCTTCCGGGAAATTGAAATCTCGTTGGTCGGGTCCGTTCACCATTACACAAGTGTTTCCATATGGGACCATTGAGCTAGCTCAAGATGATGGTCCTAATTTCAAAGTGAATGGACATAGGCTTAAGCACTACTTTGGTGGGGAAATTCCTTCAATGGTTGCCCTCGACCAAGTCACCTTCCCCAATGATAATTAGCATTGAGGGGATCGAGTCGAGCTCATGACTCAGTAATAAAAAACGAGGTGCCTCGTGGGGGAGATCCCATGCTTATCTTTTATGCTCACTATTTACTAATAAGGGGACTTGTACCCTTTCAACTCGTTGTCTCGTGGTTGTTTGTGATTGTGTTATCTAGATCATCATCATCATCTACGATTGAAGACTCTCGTGTTCGTTTACGTGAGCCTCCATCGTTCGTTTGAAGAAGTTTTTCACGAATCCATGACATATCCTTTATTGTTCTAACAATTATCTTTTAGCATACTTAATAAATGGCTTTAGATATATTGTTGATCACCCTTTCCATGCTAGATCCTAAGCACTCGACTCTTCGTCTCTAGTATGGGGGTGCTCCACCTTTAGACTCGAAACATTGAGGACAATGTTTACTTTTAGTATGGGGGTGAATAGGTACTTGCTTTTCTACGCCCTCACGCTTTCCAACTTTCAATGTTTTGTTTTGCTAATAAGGCTAAAAATGGCCAAATTTTAAAATTTTTCTTAGTTTTCATAAGTGTTTTTAAGACACGAATGTATATTTTCCGTTGGGTAGAATAAGAGTTAATTTTTGACTTGATGGGCATTTGGAGCCATTTACATTCCTTAACCCGCTCAATTCAAGTTTTGCTAGACTTTTATATAGGGAGCTTTAAAACGCGAAAGTCTTAACTCATTCGGGTTAAGAACAAGAACTTTTCGCAAGTTCCTATAATTGATCCTAGAAAGTAACTTATCAAGGGAACTATAAAATGCATTCTCTAAACTTGAAAAAGTCCAAGAAAGTGCAAGATACTATAGGTGGCTTGAAAACCCAAAACTTTGATTTGATATAGTCTTAATGAAAGCTAATCCAAATTTGGCTTAATTATGACTTGCATGGCTAAGTATTCACGAGTCTCTTTAATTAGAGGTCTTTATATAGTGAAGAACGAGAAATGATAGAGTTAGACAAGTGATCATGCTAAACGTAGAACATGAAAATGTTCTTTCAAAAACTCATATGTTTTTAATTGTGGCTTTTTCTTCCCATAAGATCAATGCATTAGGAATAAATCATAATTGCAATAAGTAAGGTCGTACGATTTGAAAGGTTACTTAGCCTCTAGCGCAAGATCGTTTAAAAGTTGCTCGGGGTTGAATAGAGTTCATAGCCAAGGCATAACTTATTGAAGCGGGACGCGAAGATTGGCGATCATCCAAAAAGGCCCTAACAAGGCATGAGGAGCTCTATTTTTGCTAAAGATCCAAAGATGATGTGAAGTATCATTATTCCTAAATCAATATGAAGGATCGAGACACACGACGAGAAGCAATTACTCCCCTAAAGATCATGGAGAAAGTCTATCCAAAAAGACCCTAACAAGGTATGAGGATAAATATATCCAAGTCCGAAAAGGAGGCGGATCGTTGTATATCAAAATCCAAAGTAAAGATTGAAGAAAAATGATGAAGTCGTGGTCCAATATGAAGAATCTCTCAAAAACGTCAAGTGAAGAAATTCCAAATATATGAAGAGAAGACCATAATTTCAAGAACGTCTTCCCAAGATTTGAAGTATGAAGTACATGCCAAATATCGGTCCGAGAAAGGTCTCAAATCGTGAAACGAGTTATGCCAAGATATGAACTTAAGGAGATACACGAGAAGCCGTTTTAAAAGATTTTGTCCTTCGGCTAACTATTGATCAAATCGTGCTACTTTGCTTTCGGACTAATAACTACTCAAATAAGTCAATATGAATCACTTGTGATCCATGACAAATAGATAAAAAATGCTAGTTACCCATTTCTTTTTATAATAACTAGGATTGCGGGGAGAAAAAGTATTACACAATTTGGACGTATGAGTAGTGTTAGCATTGTGACTTGTACCAACAATGATCTCGTTTTTGCACTTAGCATGGAATGTATGACAATCAAGGATGACGAAATTAACTCTAAGGGACATTTACTTGTTTCTATTCTTTGACCCTAAAAGTCACTTTTTGTGATGAAAATCATACATTATGTCTTTACACATCTTCGTAGTATGTTGCAAATCTTTTACTCTTCAATAAAGGTTAATAAAATTGAACTTTGGTGATGCTTAGATACTTTATTCTAGCATTTCGTGAGGGCATGACAATGGCTTAGTATGGGGCAGTGATGAGATGACATTTATACATGATCTCATCGTTCTTTTCGGGCTTTAAATGCATAAAAATGTCCTAAAATACCATATATTTGCTTGTGTTTGTTTACTTGTGTATTTTAGGTATGGATATCGTGAAAAATACAAAAGATCACAAGTTACAAGTAAAAACGGACACGAGAAACGAAGCCGTACAAAGAACCGGGCCTTAATCATGGAATTCTCAACAAATACCCTTGAAGACTTGAAGACAAACAAGATTGATCCTCATTCATTGAAGAAATGACACTTAAAACCCTTGTATATTAATAATTACAAGTTTGGTCCCTTAAGTTTGTCAAAATTACACAAAAGGTCCTTTAACTTTGAAGAAATGGCAAGATTAGTCCCTCAACAAATCAAAATTGCCAATAATGGTCCCTCATAAAGTCAAAGATACTATGAAGACCTTTGAAGATCAAGAATGTCCAACATCAGTCCTTGAAATATCTTAAAATGGCAAAAACAACCCTTGTTAACCTTTTGGAAAAGTTTTGTGCCAAATCTGCCAAAGTGTGAAACTTATTTGCAAAGGGAATAGAGTTTTGTTGCTGAAAAACGTGTTATACATGTTTCATCAAAATACAAGGACCAAAGTTGCCAAAGTGAAACATTTAAATCAAAAATGCGCCAAACAAGTTCCACTCCACCAAAAACAGATCAAAGGGGTCCACTATTCATGTTCTTCCACCCAGATTTTACTTTTACCCAACAAAGGGTTAATCCAAATTACCTTGACCAAAAAGTAATTAACCCTCACACGTTTACATCCCACACTTGAACTCACCCATCACATCACCATGGACCCCACCCCCAATTCCCCCTCAACCAATCAGAATGCAACTTAACCCCCAAGTTATCCTACGTGTCCAAATCAACAGCCTAGGATCCTTGCTTCATTCCAAAGCTAAAATGAACAGCCTTGATCACTTTGGACAGCTCACACCAAGGATTCGTCTAGAAGAACCAAGGGCATTATAGAGAAATCACATCTAGGGTTTGTGAATAGTGTTAGCCGGGCATTTGCCTATAAAAGGAGACCTCAACATGTGAGAGTCCCTTTGTTCCAACTTTAGGCTATCAATCTTTGTAATTCCTTTTTAAAGTAATAAAATTTGATTTTCTGAATTTTGAGAAATCTTGTTCTTGTTTATTAAAAGTTGGTGTTGGAATAGCCTAATTCTGAGTTCCATTTATATGATTGAAGGTTTTCGAGGCAAGGTTTTAGTTGATAAAGCTTGTGCATCAAAAATCAGAAAGTGCTTGTTTATTTGATCTCACCTTATTGTTTGTTCATCTTAGCAGCTTGGAAGCTAGTACTTGTTCTGCTAGTACCTCAGCTCAAACAATCCAGGGCCTGGATGTAGGTCTTGGAGGTTTGCACCCTTCTCCTTTTTCAATTTCTCTTTTATTTTCTGAATTTTTGGTGAATTTGCATGTTTATGGTTGAATATGTGTTATTGTGGTTGATTATTGTTGATTTGGCTTGGATTGATGTTATTGAGGTGTTATTGACCTGATTTGTGGGTTGAATCTTCATAAGCCTTTGAAAATTTTTGAAATCAAGTTTTAAAAGGGTGTTTGGGATTACTGCATAAGTTGGATTTTTGGCTTGTTAAGTGTTTGTTTGTTGGTTTCTAGTGTTGGTATCTGTTGTTTAGGTGATACTGTTCATCTGTTTGCAGGTTTTGAGGTTTTGAACACACTAATTCTTTAATTGGCTATAAAATCTTCATAACTTGGTAAAACTGGCTAGGATTTTGAGGACACCTAGATCTAAGCATAGGTTTGGGCTAACAAGTGCTAAATCATAGTTAATCACACCAGGGTAGAAGGATTTGAGGCTTGAAATTGGATCAAGTGTCAAGTATATCAGCAAAACTTGTCTGCATATTGTTCTTGGTTCATCAGAAACATTTTGTGCTTTGATCTTGCTATTTACTTTGATTCAGTGTTTGATTATTGTTGCTTTGTGTTTATTGTTAGTTTATATAGCTTGTGTATGCATCCTGTTAAGTTTGGTTGGCTTATTGTGGCTAAATCTGCTTATTAAGTGCTTAACTGCTTATTTGCTTATCTGGTGCATATCTGGTAACTGTTTGGCTTATTGTGGCTTATTGTGTGGATCATTTTGTGATTTTATTGTTGCTATTGACTCCTTGTGATTCATGATCACAAGGGTGCCTTTGTTTTCAATTGAATCAAACCAGAACTCTCAAATAAGCTTGGTCAATTAGTCAAAGCAGTGGGAACTCCTTTCCCCTGTTGGTTGCCACTGATAGTGCAATTTTGGTGTCAGCTTATCAATAAGCTATAATAGCTTATTCCAACCTGTAACAACTTTGTTTTGTTAATAGGTGCTCATATTTTGACCCATTTGTTCATACTGGAGCATTTGGGTGGTTGACTTTTAGGTTTGACTAGAAAACCAACTCCTTTGACTTTTACATAAGTTCATTTGTGCTTATTCTGGCTTATTGGTTGTGCTTATTGGATTTTTGTTGATTGATTTTGCTTATTGAATCCATTTGAAAGCTTTTGCAAGTTGAATCAAGTCCTGAGGTGCATTATTTCTCAAAAACGACTATTTTGTCGTTTTGTGGATTTTTGCTTTTCTATTTTCTGGCTTATTGAGTGTGCTTATTGGAAATTTCTTTTGACAGATCTCTTAAGCATCCTAAAAGAGGGTTGTGTGTCAAATTAGAGCTTATGGCATTAGATTATGGCTTAATGGGCTGAAAAGCCCAATAAGAATAAGCTTTGTGTTCAATAAGTTGTGATAAGCTCACATTCAGCTTTTGGGCCTTTAGAGTTTTGTTCTTAGAATTGAATTTTAAGTCAGATAGGGCTTTTCCAAGTCAATTGGGCCAAGTTTGACTTTTTGGGCCCAAAAGCCCATTTGTGTTGACTGAATTTGGATTTGGCCCATTTGAGGGCCCATTAGGGGTATTTTGGTAATTTCACTTTGATTTTCTGATTATTTAGGTTAAAATAAACTAGTTTGCAAGTTTTTAGAATTTTTTATAATTTTTGGATTTTTAATATTATTTTATTATTATTTTCAAAATTTCACATTTTCCAACTTTTTACATTTTTATTAGGTTTAATACATTAAAATTGGAATTTAGCAACTTTTAGAATAATTTTATCTCTTTTAGATTAATTTTTATAATTATTTTAAGTTTTAATAGTTTTTAAATCATTTTAAATAGTTTTTATTAGTTTTAAAATTTCTAAAATTAGTTTTTAATCTTTTTAGGTCATTTTAGAGGTTTATCAATTGGAAAATCTTTATTTGGGCTTTTTGATAATTTATTTAATTTTTAGGGCTTTAATTAGCATTTAAAAATTGAATATTGAATTATTTAAAAGGTTTGAAAAAGTTTTGATCATTGGTAAACTCTTAGTTTATTATTTTTGATTTTTTGTGAATTTTTTGGTAATTTTTAGAATTTATTTTTATTTTGGTGATTTTTAAGGTTCTACGTTTTAACTTTCTAGTAGTGATTTTTTGTTGATTTTTATTTTTACGTCTTCGTCATCTTCTTTTCTAATCCCCTTCTAAACCAATCATTAATCACAAACTTTTGACAAATTTCTCACACACATATACCTCCTTGGGAAACAAACTTGGAATCCATTAGGGTCATTAGTGTTGATTTTCCTAAATCATCACTCGATACTTTCCCTATTTACGCTCTTTTCCTAAAGAGTAGTAAAACTCTACAATCAAGTCCCAGGACAGATGATATTTTGTGCAATTTTTTTACTTTTTAGCTTTTATGAACTTTGAGAAACTAACCCCAACAATATATATGATAAACAGTAAATATCGACTAAAAAAACTGAATAAGCAGGTAAAGAGGTAAATAAGCTATAAAAACTTAATAAGCTGAAAAGTTTAAAGGCACAGTAATTCGAGATCAAACTAAAAACTAGACAAACCAAACAATAAGCAAAAGACAAACCAAATAAGCAGTTAACATAAGCAATAAGATAATAAGCTGATAAATCTAAAATAAACAAACTACAAATCCTATTATCAGATATAACTTAACTCTACTCAACTCAGAATTTCAAAACAATTCAGCAAACTACAACTAGAACAAGCAGAATAAAAAGAAACAGTGACAAAATCAAACAGTAACATCTAAACTTAAACAAGCAGGTATATCAAATAATTATTAACCAAAAATAAACTTAAACACAATAACATCAACATAAGCAGATTATCAATTAAATTAAAACTAAACTTAAACAAGAAAATTAAAAGGAGAGAATATTAAGACCTTGTGGAGAAACCGTTGTGACGAAGATCGGCGCTGAGCCGTCGTATCAACCGAAAACAAACACCGTCTTCATCATCTCGACTCTAACAACTCGAACCAAAAAACTTTTCGAACCAAATAGCACCAAACGAACCAAACGAAACTTCTAATCCAGTAACAAACAGTGCTCGAATCCAAAAAAATACCAAAGAGAATCCGAACAGTAACTTTTATAATTTTCCAATTGGGAAAATTAATTTATCACTTTTTTTTTTTTTAATAATAATAATACGGATGACAGTAATAATATAAAAACAGTACTGGAAAAAAAATGAGACGAAATTAAAATCAAATATCAACTTTTCATTAATTTAAAATAAAGATTACAAGTGCTGGAAATTAAGAAAAATACAAGATTGAATTAAAACCCTAATCTAATTTTACTAAAAATAAAATAAAGAAAAGCTGCTCTCTAACATTACAGATTAAGGGGGTTTTATAGGAGAACCCCGAACCTTCTAGGTTCTCCTTGGTGCCCACGGTGAAGGATCACAACCATTCATTCTTCTTTTCTTCTTCTCTCTTGATTCCAACGGCTGTGATTGATTTTGGTATCCACGGATTGCCAGCATGGAATGGAGATTGGTGGATTTGTGCCACGTCAGGATGAGAGGACCACATGGTGATTGATCCGTTTTTCTTGGGGATTAATTTCCTTTTGATGTGAATTAGATGAATATGTAAAAACCCCCAAAATTTCGTGAGTAATTTTTGTGTTAGGGTTTGGGAATAATGTGGTGGCTGTGTAAGTTTTTTTTAAGAAAAATGAAAAAATGGTGAGAGTGTTCTTTTCTTCGGATGTAACAAAATGTGGGGTGGGGTTAAAAAAAGTTTTATTTATTTGGGAAGTGGGGTAAAAGAGGCGTGTATAGACACGTGGGGGGGGGGGAAGTTGCCTGGTCAGTTGACCATTTCTTGGTCTTATCGAAAGGTTGGGGAGGGGTATAATCGTGTGTGGGTGAGGCGCAGGAGAGTGGGAAAGTTTATTTTTTTTTAATAAAAGTGAAATGGGGGGTAGCGTGTAAGGGGGTTACACGTTTCAAGTTTGACTGAGAATTTTGTTTTGGTTGAATGTGAGGGATTGGGGGATTAGGATAAACGTTTATTGTGGGAAGGGAAAATTGGGATAACTTTGACCAGATTTTTTAAATGAAATTGCAAAGTGAAATCTTTCACTTCTAGCGTCCCTTGTTTGTCAAATGGGCCAGGCCCAACTTAATATTACTTCCACCGTCCATTTTGTTGCTAAACCTTTTGGGCTTTTGGCCAAATTGTTATTTTAACCGTCCATGGGATTGTAATGGGCCTTAATGGGCTTGTCATTTTTTTACAAGCAAATCATAACCTCCAAATGGGCTTTTGAGCCCGTTAACACGAATATGGGACCCACTTGGCTCAAATATCTTCCATAAGACCAAATCCGCTTAATCGAGCTCGATTATTTCATCAAATTCAAGTGGACTTTGCTGGTTTTCGTAATCTTGGCACACTTTTGGTCTTTTGATCTTGTCTTCGACTCTTTCTTGAATTTTCTTCGACATTTGACCGTGAAATCCCGTGTTTTCTTTCCTTTTGATCATTTGTACCTATTTTAACACAAGAACACAAAACCACGCGTAATTCCGATATTTATGATAATAAACACATGATTCGGTCTTGTTTTTCCTTGATTTTAGTGGCAAAAGGATAAGTGTTTACACACTTATTAAATCCCCTACACTTGACCATTGCAATGACCCCATGCAATGCATTATTTCAAAGCATAAAGTCACATTTTTCTCATTAATAATCCATCTCGACCTTTATTACTATTACTACTACTACTACTGCGATAAAAAGATAAAAATTTTAAAACAAGACAAAAGTTATAAAAATTTATTAGCTTGAAAATTATTGATGGAAGAAACTTGTAAAGAAATCTAAGACTTGAATTAGGGCTTTGGTGTCATGAATATTAATCACCCTCAAGTTTCACGTTCCCCATACCAAGCTCAAAAACGAGATCATTGTTATTACAAGTTAGCACAACTAACACTTACTCATGTGGTTTAGTTAATCACTTAGACCCCCTTATTCCTACGGTGTATCTCTTGTATTTTATTTTTGTCTTCAATGATCACGAGGATGCATTTTTGACTTATTTCGATAATTTATTAAGGCCGAAAATAAAGTGGGACGATTTAATCAATAGTTAGCTATAGGACAAAATCTTTTAAAACTGCTTCTCGAAACCTCAAAAAGTTCATATCTTGGCATAACTCGTTTCACGATTTGAGACCTTTCTCGGACCGATATTTGGCTTGTACTTCAAACTTCAAATCTTGAGAGACGATCTTGAAATTATGGTCTTCTCTTCATTTTGGTATACATCTTCATTAGGAGTGTAAGATGCTTCAAACGTTGACCACGACTTCTTCATTTATCCTCTTCTTTATTTAGGATTTTGATATACAACGATCCGCCTCCTTTTCGGACTTGGATCTATTTATCCTCATACCTTGTTAGGGTCTTTTTGGATAGACTTCTCCATGATCTTTAGGGGAGTAATTGCTTCTCGTTGTGTGTCTTGATCCATCATATTGATTTGGATTAATGATCTTGACAATCTCTTAGGATCTTTAGCAAAAAAAAGTGAATCCTCATGCCTTGTGAGGGCCTTTTTGGACTCGGGTATCCTCATGCCTTGTTAGGGCCTTTTTGGATAAGCCAATCTTCGCGTCCCGCTTCAATAAGTTATGCCTTGGCTATGAACTCTAATTAATACCGAGCAACTTTTAAACGATCTTGTGCTAGAAGCTAAGTAACCTTTTAAATCGTACAACCTTATTTATTGCAAATATATTTATTAACAAGTAATGGGAGAAAAAGCTCATAACTAACTCACATAATTTAATGAAAGAATACCGAACTTATAATTAAATCTATCAACTCTCGTTCTCCACAATTTAAAATCTCAAGGAAAGAGACTCGTGGATGCTTAGCCTAATAAACCAATTAAGGTCCATATGGTTAAGGATACTAGCTAGAGTAAACTTAGATAAGTAAACTCGGGTTGAGTCAAAATATTCACGACGGGCCTAATATATCAAAGATATCAAAACTTGTTAAAACCATTATATTTAATTATTTATTTTTGACTTTATTCTTAAAATAGAAAATATAAGATGCGATGATAAAAGCAAAGAAAATAAATACAACTAGGCCAAAATAGATCAAAAATTCGAAAAACGTTGAATTTTTTTTTAAAAATTTTCAGGTAAAATGGGGTCAAATTCATGGAAAAGGCCACTAAAATTCGATAGAAGGCCCCCCTACACTTAATATAAACATTGTCCTCAATGTTTAAGCATGTGGAAGAATAAACTCCCCTACACTTAGGACATTGAGTACGTTGTTTAAAATCAAGCTAAGGAAAGGACAACTAAAGTGATTACATTTATTCGTTTTATTTATATACAAGATAGAATCACAATAGCAAAAACTTATCGAAGGAAACCGGGTACACGGGAAACACGGGAACACGGGTCGCGTCAAAAGTACCAAAAATGGATCATTAAGCACATGTCCCTGCACACAACATCACAACACAAACAACCTACTTGGCTCCCCCTACACTTATTGGTGAAAATGGGTGAAAGGTAAAAAAGGGTGGAAAAGGGTAAAAAATCTAACCTAGTTATACGATGCTTGATTTTTTCTTCACGAGTCTCTAGCTCGACTCGAATTCCCGAATGTCATCATTCAAATGGGAAAATCATGGAACAACCGAGATTTCCAAGGGAGGAAAATCTCTCCATGATAAAGGTGAAACAAAGTCATACAAGGCATACCCCATAAAAATCCACCCGGGGTCAAACACATAATTTCCATCACAAAAGGAAATAAACCCCGAGGTGGTACGCAAATCATAGAAAAGTGGGGTATCCTTAGGCAAAACTCTCTTACTAGGAAGGGTAAGGTGGTATGGCAATGAAAGCACAAAAGTCTCTATTCCCGGATCAAATACCGGTTCCTTAATGGGAAAATAGCAAGAGGTGTCGATATTTAAGCTTAAAATATCATCAAAATCCATAGTGGGAAAGTCATCCTCTTCCAAACTTGATGTGAAAACATAAGTATCGTCGGAGTCATAGGAAAACTCTTCCTCATGAGGAAAATAGGTATTTAGAAAGATATCTAAATCCTCCTCAAATGGAATAACCTCTAAAGTAGGTAAGATCTCTAAGAGTGGAGGATCCTCCTCAATAGTCATGACTTCTAAAATTGGAGTATAAAAGTCAAAAGGAGTCTCCATGGAAGAATCACTCATAGAGCTATGAGGTGCATTAAGCTCATGGGGTGGGTTATCAAAACTAATGAGATCACTTAAAGAAGTGTCATCATCGTAGGTATCAAAGATTGGGGTATAAATGGGTGGGTCAAAAGTGGGTGGATCAAAAGACGAGTCGTCTAAGCCAAAGATAGTGTGATCACTTGAAGAAGTGTCATCACTATAGGTATCAAAAATAGGAGTTTTAAAATTTTGAGGCTCTAAGGGAAGGGATGAGTTTATCACAAAATCATTTTGAGTAGACTTTTCAATTCCAAAAGGATTAATAAAAATCTCTTCATTATCATAATTAAGAACATCAATCATATTGACCGATTCTTTTCCATTTGATTTCGTTGTGATTTTTCCCATTTTAAAGACTTGTTGTTCATCCCTAACCCTAAGAATTAACTCCCCTTCGGCTACATCAACTAAGGCTCTTCCGGACCTTAAGAATGGTCTACCAAGTATTAACGGAATACGAGGATCCATCTCATAGTCGACGACGACAAAGTCCACGGGAAAAGGGAATGTACCGACTCTTACAAAAACATCTTCGGCAATACCAACGGGGTATGCGAGAGTTCGATTAGCTAACTCTAAAGTCATACGAGTCGGTACAAGGTCGGGTAATGACAATTGTTTCCAAACCGAAAGTGGCATAAGATTGATGCTAGCGCCGAGATCCGCTAAAGCCATACAATCATCGATTTGAGGAAACGAGCAAGGTAACACGAATCGTCCGGGATCTCCTAGCTTTTCGGGAAGCTCTTTGAGAAGAACCGCGGAACAATTCTCATTTAAACGGGTGTTAACGAGCTCAACCATTTTTTCTTTCTTATTAAGCAAATCTTTAAACATTTTCACAAATTTTGGCATTTGAGCAAGTGCTTCAATAAGGCTTACGTTAACATTCACATTGGAAATCATTTTCAAAAAATTAGAGACATGAATGTCATCTTTGGTGAGCACTTTAGTCTTGCCTAACCTAGATGGATAAGGAATATTAGGCTTAGGTTGAGAAGGAGAAGGACTCGCTTCTTGAACAACCGTAGGAATAGGCTCTTTCGGAAATGGAGGACTAGAACTAGGAGTGGTAGTGGGGGGAATCACCAGAGGGGGAGTAGGATTACTCATTATGACCTTCGGGCCTTGTCTCTCCTTTATGGGCGAAGAGATGGAAGGTCCCACTAAATTGGCTCCACTTCGAGTATTGATAGCACTCACATTAGCACGAGGGTTAATCTCGGTATTTAATGGTAAGGCACCTTGGGATCTAAGGGTTTGCAACATAGTCAAAAATCTCTTATCGTTGGACTCTTGCATTTGTCTAGTAGATGCTTGCATAGCTTGCATGATTTTCTCATGTTCAGTCAATTTTTGTAGAACCAAGTCCATTTGAGGGTTTTGCATATTCATTTGATTGAACCCTTGATTGTTAACCCCTTGATTAGGAAAACCTTGGTTTTGATATTGAGATTGAAAACCGTTGTTATTGTAAAAACCTTGATTATTTTGAAACCCTTGATTTTGACCATTAAAATTCCCTTGATTAGCATTCCCTTGAAAATTACCCATTTGAGGACCTTGGTTCCTATTTTGGTATTGGGTATTTTGGGCGGGTGGGGGTGGTCTTTGAGGTGCTACAAAACCCGGGGGAGCCAAATAATTAGAACTATTGTAAGACAAATGGTTAACATCAACATTAGGTTTAAATTGAACCCTCTCATTAGCATTAAAAGCACAAACTTGTTGTTGTTGATTATAAACCTTGTCACAATTGAAATATGAATGTGGTCCACCACAAGTCTCACACGTTTCACTATTATCTTTCACGGCATGCACATGAGTGGTGAGGGCGTTGGTTCTTAAAGCGAGTTTTTCAACAAGTGAAGTAAGTTTATTAATTTGATCATTCACCTCATTATTACTCGTACTAGCACTTGCCATATTAGCCCTAACACTTTTGGTTTGCACTTTTTCCTTGTTCTCAATAATGGCCCAAGCCTCGTTCATGGTTTTCACAAGAATATTGCCCCCCGCGGCACTATTAAGTGAGTCTTGGTCATTTAGAGTCAAACCATTGTAAAACGTATTTATTTGATGCACTTTGGTGAAACCGTGTTGTGGACATTTTCTCAAAAGCTCTTTAAATCGATCCCAAGACTCACTAAAAGTTTCCCCATATTTTTGCTCAAAATTGATTATCTCATTTCTTAAAGCGATGGTCCGTGATGGTGGGAAAAAGAAATTAATGAACTTGGTTTCTAAGTCGATCCATGTGGTAATACTTTGGGGTGGTTCTTTATCAAGCCAATACCGGGGTTGTCCCTCGAGGGAAAAAGGAAAAAGTTGTAGGCGAACGGCCTCTTGTGGCACCCCATTGTATTTGACGGTATTTGCTAATTAGATGAATCGTTTGGTATGAGCGTGTTGGTCATCATTAGTACGACCTAAAATTGGTGTAGCGGAAACCATTCGAATAAAATCCGGTTTAAGTTCAAAATGATTAGCTCCAATGGTCGGCACCACAATCGCGTCATCGTTTCCTTCAACGTGAGATTGAAGAATCTCAATCATTGGTCGATTATCCGTTGCCATCGTTACGTCGAAAGCTCGATTCTCGGGATCGCCTTGAATGACGGTCGTTTTTCTTCTTCTTCTTTTTGGAAGAATTAGAAGTATTTGGTACACCACTCGGTATGCGCGCGAGTGCGCATACAATTAAAACTTTGGAATGAGGTAGGTGACCTCGGTCGACTTTGAGAGGAAAAGGATTTTCCCTCTCGAGGAGCAATAGTAAAAAGATACAAAAATATATACTTAGGTACTAATTGAGTCGGCAAACCAATAATCGGTCGTCCCTCTCAATATACGCACAAGCAAGCGGGGAAACGAGGTGGCACAAAGCACTTAAAAACCTTTTTCCTTAGACGGCCTTTTATAGCGCGTCGCCTTATACCCACCTTATAGTTTGTATATGTCGAGTTCAAACGTCTTACTAGTATTTATCTATTTTGCCTTTTTATTTCGTTTAGGATTCGACTACAATAGTTAGGTGATGAAATCCCAACTAAGGCTTATTTGAAAAGTAGGTAGGTTATTGTGCTACGTAATATATTATAGTAAAAGAAAAATCTTTTTGTATTTTTTTAGAAAAATATGTATTCACAAGAAAAATCGAAAGAAATCGAACTAAAAAATAACACTAATACGTAATATTTTTTTGTGTAATACTTTTAGGAAAAAGTATTACTTTTGGATTTTTTAATTTTTTTTGGTGCAATTCTTAGTAAAGAAATTGCTTTTCTGATTTTTTAATTTTTTTTGTATTTTTAAGTTTTTGATTTTTTTGAATTTTTGATTTTTTGTGCAAGAAAATTAACGTTCAAGAAGAACGGATCCCAAAATCCAAACGTCTTCACGACAAATCGTCAATCGTACGAGCGAAGCGGCAGCGGCGCCAATTTGAAACTATGAATTTTAGTCCAATTAATTAATGTTCGTTTTTCCTCGATTCGACTCGAATTTGATTTCCGGTTTTACGTATCGACTTTATTTGTTTTTGGTAAATAATATTTTTGGTATTTTAAACTAAAAGTCTATTTAAAAACTATTTAATCTAATTAAAAATTAAACTAATTTAAATGATAACTAATCTATATAAACTAATTTTGAAAACGAAATTTAACTATTAATAAAACTTTAAAATTAAATGAAAGCTTAACAAAACTAATTTTAAAACTAAATTTGAAAACTTAAAATAAATCTATTTTAAATAAAAGTAAATTTAAACTAATTTAAAATTTTAAAAAAAATATTTTTTACCTTTTTTAAATTTTATAAAAACTGATTTAAAAGTAAATTCAACTTTTTTAATTAAAACTTAATTAAACTAAAAACACTTAATTAAAGCTGCCAGACTTAAACTCCTTTATTAAATAAACTCTGCAGTTATAAACACAAAAGACCTATAGATGAGATGGTTATGCTGTATGACTTGTATGCGAGAGGTCCTGGGTTCGAGTCCCAGGACATATGATATTTTGTGCAATTTTTTTACTTTTTAGCTTTTATGAACTTTGAGAAACTAACCCCCACAGTATATATGATAAACAGTAAATATCGACTAAAAAAACTGAATAAGCAGGTAAAGAGGTAAATAAGCTATAAAAACTTAATAAGCTGAAAAGTTTAAAGGCACAGTAATTCGAGATCAAACTAAAAACTAGACAAACCAAACAATAAGCAAAAGACAAACTAAATAAGCAGTTAACATAAGCAATAAGATAATAAGCTGATAAATCTAAAATAAACAAACTACAAATCCTATTATCAGATATAACTTAACTCTACTCAACTCAGAATTTCAAAACAATTCAGCAAACTACAACTAGAACAAGCAGAATAAAAAGAAACAGTGACAAAATCAAACAGTAACATCTAAACTTAAACAAGCAGGTATATCAAATAATTATTAACCAAAAATAAACTTAAACACAATAACATCAACATAAGCAGATTATCAATTAAATTAAAACTAAACTTAAACAAGAAAATTAAAAGGAGAGAATATTAAAACCTTGTGGAGAAACCGTTGTGACGAAGATCGGCGCTGAGCCATCTTATCAACCGAAAACAAACACCGTCTTCATCATCTCGACTCTAACCACTCGAACCAAACAACTTTTCGAACCAAATAGCACCAAACGAACCAAACGAAACTTCTAATCCAGTAACAAACAGTGCTCGAATCCAAAAAAATACCAAAGAGAATCCGAACAGTAACTTTTATAATTTTCCAGTTGGGAAAACTAATTTATCACTTTCTTTTTTCTTTTTTTTTTTAATAATAATAATACGGATGACAGTAATAATATAAAAACGGTACTGGAAAACAAATGAGACAAAATTAAAATCAAATATCAACTTTTCATTAATTTAAAATAAAGATTACAAGTGCTGGAAATTAAGAAAAATACAAGATTAAATTAAAACCCTAATCTAATTTTACTGAAAATAAAATAAAGAAAAGCGGCTCTCTAACATTACAGATTAATGGGGTTTTATAGGAGAACCCCGAACCTTCTAGGTTCTCCTTAGTGCCCACGGTGAAGGATCACAGCCATTCATTCTTCTTTTCTTCTTCTCTCTTGATTCAGACGGCTGTGATTGATTTTGGTATCCACGGATTGCCAGCATGGAATGGAGATTGGTGGATTTGTGCCACGTCAGGATGAGAGGACCACATGGTGATTGATCCGTTTTTCTTGAGGATTAATTTACTTTTGATGTGAATTAGATGAATATGTAAAAACCCCCAAAATTTCGTGAGTAATTTTTGTGTTAGGGTTTGGGAATAATGTGGTGGATGTGTAAGTTTTTTTTTAAGAAAAATGAAAAAATGGTGAGAGTGTTCTTTTCTTCGGATGTAACGAAATGTGGGGTGGGGTTAAAAAAAGTTTTATTTATTTGGGATGTGGGGTAAAAGAGGCGTGTATAGACACGTGGGGGGGGGGGAAAGTTGACTGGTCAGTTGACCATTTCTTGGTCTTATCGAAAGGTTGGGGAGGGGTATAATCGTGTGTGGGTGAGGCGCAGGAGAGTGGGGAAGTTTATTTTGTTTTAATAAAAGTGAAATGGGGGGTAGCATGTAAGGGGGTTACACGTTTCAAGTTTGACTGAGAATTTTGTTTTGGTTGACTGTGAGGGATTGGGGGATTAGGATAAACGTTTATTGCAAAGTGAAATCTTTCACTTCTAGCGTCCCTTGTTTGTCAAATGGGCCAGGCCCAACTTAATATTACTTCCACCGTCCATTTTGTTGCTAAACCTTTTGGGCTTTTGGCCCAATAGTTATTTTAACCGTCCATGGGATTGTAATGGGCCTTAATGGGCTTGTCATTTTTTTTACAAGCAAATCATAACCGCTAAATGGGCTTTTGAGCCCGTTAACCCGAATGTGGGACCCACTTGGCTCAAATATCTTCCATAAGACCAAATCCGCTTAATCGAGCTCGATTATTTCTTCAAATTCAAGTGGACTTAGCTGGTTTTCGTGATCTTGGCACACTTTTGGTCTTTTGATCTTGTCTTCGACTCTTTCTTGACTTTTCTTCGACATTTGACCGTGAAATCCCGTGTTTTCTTTCCTTTTGATCATTTGTACCTATTTTAACACAAGAACACAAAACCACGCGTAATTCCGATATTTATGATAATAAACACATGATTCGGTCTTGTTTTTCCTTGATTTTAGTGGCAAAAGGATAAGTGTTTACACACTTATTAGTTTAAAAAACAATTACAAAAGGAACAACTATGTGAATCAAAGGGCTAATAACAATCAAGTTTCAAACAAAAATCAAAACAATGATTTTCAAAACAGCAACAAGGGTTTGCAAACTTTGAAAGATCTTCTAAATGATATTGTTGAATACGCAAATGGAAACGATGCTAGGTTTGATAATATTCAAAGAGAGATCATTAGCCTAAGATCCAAGTTTAAGAATGACTTGAAAAAGGAGTTGAAAAATGAGTTAGCAAATGAGCTTAAGATCCATACAAACAAAATGGAGGGAAATGTAACTAGGTTACAACAAAACCAACAAAAAATGGAACAAGGGAAACATGAAATAAAACAAGAGATGATTAAGTCCTAGAAGAGGAAATCTATGTTTAAGGATAAAATTTCATCCATGTTTGAGGCTATAATATGCAAACCGTCTTCGAGTAGTCTTCCTAGCAATACCATATCGAACCCTAAGGGATAGATGAAAGTGATTACCACACGAAGTGGTAAGACACTTAAGGAACCGACTCCTCAACCAATTTCTCCTACGGAGGAAGCAATTGAGGAAGAACCCGAGGTGGTGGTCGAAAAAGAGCATGTCCGAATCCCACGAAGTACCGCTCATGCCACACCCACGGTTGACCATTTACCACATTTGGAACCCGAGATTCCAAAGGCTATGCCTATGCCTCAACCCACACCACCTTTGCCGATGCTTTGGTCATGATTCCTCGATTTGCCGCTAACTTTAAGAGTATGTTGAACAACAAGGAGAAATTGAAACAATTGTCTAGTTGTTCATCGGTTTATCTTAACCGCATACCTCAAAAAGTCGGTGATCCCGGTAAACTCTTGATTCCATGTGCAATCCAAGATATGGAAGAATGCTATACCTTGGCCGATCTTGGTGCTAGTATTAACTTGATGCCACTTGCAATCTTCAAGTCGCTCAATCTTCCTAATCATACTCCTTCACTAATGTCTATCGAGTTGGCCGATCATTCCACGATTCCCGCATGTGGATTGGCGGAAGACGTTTTTGTGAAAGTGGGAAAGTTCTATTATCCGGTAGACTTTATCGTTGTCGATATTCCCACGGATCCTCAAGTTCCTCTCATTTTAGGTCGTTCATTTTTAGATACGTCTATGGCTTTAATTGATGTGCATCCTAGAAAGATCACCTTACGTTTCAACGACGAGGAACTTGTTATAAACGTAACTCAAAATTCTCCAATTTCTCATGTTTATTTTGTTGCTACCATAAGCCGCGTTGATATGATCGACGTTGTTTGCGAGGAATTTTCACAAGAAGTTTTAGGTTTTGGTGATGATGAAAATAGTGGAAATCCCACTATGCTTGATCCCATTCTTGATAACTCGACACCAACCTTCACTCCATTTGAAGGTGGTGGTTTTACGTTGGAAGAATTTGATGTTCCACGTACTTGTAACGAAGACCTCGACAATGATGAGGACTTCTCGATTATCAAGGATTTTCTTAACGATTTCCCATTTCCTCCACCCGAGGAGGTTATGAGTATCGAGCCCAAATCTTTAATTAAGGAACCACCAATCCTCGAGTTGAAAGATTTACCTCCTCATCTTGAATATGTATTTTTAGAAGAGGACGACAAGTTGCCGGTTATTATTGCGAAAGATCTTTCGAATGATGAAAAAACCGCACTTGTCAATGTTCTAAAGGATCACAAAGGGGCAATTGCGTGGCAGTTATGCGACATTAAGGGGATCGATCCCAAATTTTGTACCCACAAAATCTTAATGGAAGAAGATTACAAACCCGAAATCCAGTGTCAAAGGAGGGTGAACCCCAAAATTCACGACGTCATAAAAAAGGAAGTCCTAAAACTCCTTGATGCGGGAATGATTTACCCTATTTCCGATAGTCCTTGGGTGAGTCATATTCATTGTGTCCTAAGAAGGGAGGAATGACCGTTGTGCCAAACAATGCCAACGAGTTAATTCCAACTCGACTCGTGACCGGATGGAGAGTGTGCATTGACTATCGTAAGTTGAATGACGCCACTCGAAAATACCATTTTCCCTTGCCCTTCATGGATCAAATGTTAGAGCGTCTTGCGGGAAACGATTTCTATTGCTTTTTAGATGGTTTTTCCGGTTACTTCCAAATCCCCATCGATCCTCGTGATCAAGAAAAAACTACGTTTACGTGTCCATATGGAATGTTTGCTTATCGTAGAATGGAATTCGGACTCAGCAATGCACCGGGAACCTTTCAAAGGTGCATGATGGCTATTTTTCATGACATGATCGAGAAGACGATGGAAGTCTTCATGGATGACTTTCCGTGTTTGGTTGTTCGTTCACTCCGTGTTTATCTAATATTAAGATAATGTTGAAACCTTGTGAGGAAACCAACCTTGTGCATAGTTGGGAAAAATGTCATTTTATGGTTAAAAGTGGAATCGTCTTTGGGCACAAGGTTTCGAAAGCGGGGATTGAGGTAGACCAAGCTAAGATAGACGTCATCGCCAAATTAACTCATCCCAAAACCGCTAAGGGAGTTAGGAGTTTCCTAGGCCACGCGGGCTTTTATCGTCGATTCATTAAGGGTTTTTCAAAGATTTCTCGACCTATTACACATCTCCTCGAAATAGATGCACCATTTGTCTTTAACAAAGATTGTGTACGAGCCTTTGAAATCCTTAAGAGGAAACTTACCGAAGCTCCCATTATTGTTGCTCGCAATTGGAACCTCCCCTTAGAGCTCATGTGTGATGCTAGTGACTACGCTATTGGGGCCGTTTTGGGGCAACGTCATGAAAAACACTTCTTTCCTATTCACTATGCTAGCAAGACGATGACCGAGGCTCAACTAAAATACACTACAACAGAGAAGGAATTCCTTGCCGTGGTGTATGCATTTGAGAAATTTCCACCTTATCTCGTCTTGACTAAATGCATAGTGTATACGGATCGTTCGGCTATCAAGTATCTTATGGCTAAACAAGATGAAAAGCCGAGATTACTTCGTTGGATTCTCCTCCTACAAGAATTTGATCACAAAATCCTTGACAAAAAAGGAGCCGAGAATCTAGCGGCCAATCATCTTTCTCGTTTGGAAGATCCTCACCAAAGTGTTTACGAGCCAAAAGATATTACTGAAGCATTTCCTCTCGAGACACTTGGTGTAGTGAATTCCAAGCTTGATTCATCTACCCCATGGTTGCGGATATCGCAAGTTACCATGCGGGCAACTTCATCATCAAGGGTATGACGACTCAACAAAAACGAAAATTCTTTCGTGACGTCAAGTTCTATTTTTGGAACGACCCTTACTTCTTTCGAACTTGTGCGGATCAAATCATTCGACATTGTGTCTTTGGCACCGAAGCTTCTAACATCCTTAGAGCTTGTCACGTGGGACCCACGGGTGGTCACCACGATGTTAATCTCACGGCTAAGAAGGTCTTTGATGCCAGTTTCTTTTGGCCTACTATTTACCGAGATGCACATGTACTTGTGAAGTCGTGTGACTCATGCCAACGATAAGGAAAAGCCTCACAAAACGATGAAATGCCACAAAATATCATCTAAGTGTGTAAGATCTTTGATGTTTGGGGCATTGACTTTATGGGGTCGTTCCCATCATCTCGTGGTAATAAGTACATCCTTGTCGCCGTTGACTACCTATCTAAGTGGGTGGAAGCTAAGGCTTTGCCCATGAAAGATGCTCGTGTGGTAGTCAAGTTTTTGAAAAGCTTGTTTTCTCGGTTTGGAACCCCTCGTACGATCATAAGCGATCGTGGAACCTATTTTTGTAACGACCAATTCGAAAGGGTCCTAAGGAAATATAGAGTTACACATCGGCTTTCTACGGCTTATCACCCACAAACGAGTGGCCAAGTCTAGGTTTCAAACCGAGCGTTGAAGAGGATCTTGGAAAGATCGATTGGGGAAAGCCGACAATCTTGGTCGGATAAGTTGGACGATGCTTTATGGGCCTTTCGGACCGCTCATAAGACGCCCATCGGGTGCACTCCTTATAAGCTTGTGTATGGGAAGAATTGTCACTTTCCAATTGAACTCGAACACAAAGCTTATTGGGCCCTTAAGCATTGTAATGATGATATGGAGACCACGGGAAAACACCAGAAAATGCAATTAAATGAATTTGATGAATTGAGAGACATTGCTTATGAAAATTCATTGATTTACAAAGAAAAAACTAAAAAGTTTCATGACTCAAAAATAAAAAATCAGGTTTTTAACATTGGAGATCAAGTGTTGCTTTTTAACTCTCGTTTGAAAATATTTTCCGGCCAGTTGAAATCCCGTTGGTCCGGTCCATTCATCGTGACTCAAGTTTTTCCTTATGAGACCACCGAGCTAGCTCAAAATTATGGCCCCAATTTCAAGGTGAATGGACATAGGTTGAAGCACTACTTTGGTAGGAATGTTCCATCCTTGAACTACCTCGACCAAATCACCTTCCCCAATGATAATTAGTATTGAGGGGATCGAGTCGAGCTCATGACTCGGTAATAAAAAACGAGGTGCCTCGTGGGGGAGTCCCATGCTTATCCAATGTACATATTATCACTTTCTAATGTAGTAACGTGAGGGGATTTGTACCCTTCCAACCTTTGTTCCGTGGTTGTTTGTGATATGTGTTTTTAGATAATCATGATCTTCACGATTGGAGCCTCTCGTGTTCGTTTTAAGGGAGCACTCGATCGTTTGCTTGGAAGAATTTCTCAATATCCATGATATATACTTTGATGTTCTAACCTTAGGTTTATAGCACACTTCATAAACAGCTTTAAATTTAACGGTTACACCCTTTCCATGCTAGATTATGCATTCGACTACGTCTCTAGTATGGGGGTTTCCAACCCTTAGACTCGAAACATTGAGGACAATGTTTAACTTTAGTATGGGGGGGGGTGAATAGAACTTGCCTTGCCAAACCTTCATGCTTTCCAAAGTTTATCTTTTTGTTGCAAAATAAGGCTAAAAATGGCCAAATTTTAAATTTTTCTCATGTTTTATAAGTGTTGGAAGACACGAATGTAGATTTTCTGATGGCGAGAATAAGAGTAATTTTTTACTCGACCGTGCGTGTTGAGCACTTAGCTTCGATTCCTTAACTTTACATTAGGCTAAGTCTCTTAAATGAGGACGAGAAATGATAGAGTTAATTATAAGTTACTATGCTAAACGTAGAGTACTCGTATTCTTTCAAAAACTCTTGTGTTCTCGTTGTTTGCTTATTCTCCCTTCACTTGTAAATAATTTTTGCTTAATAAATATTGACTTAGCGGTTTAGTCATGATTGTTGGTTTCTAGTCTTTTCTAGTATCTTCTATGTAATTAAATTGGGAAGACATTAAGGTATCGCCAGGGTCACGGTTTTGAAGTATTGGCAACCCGAATAATCGAAAGCTTCACCCAATAATAAGATTTCAAGTGCTCACCTAAATCAAGCAAACAATTTGAAGCTCACAAGGCCGAAAAATCTATGCGAAAGTGAAAGTGAATCAAGCCTTAATCTTTGAAGCTTTAAAGATCCAAAATTCGCTTTTAGTGTGAGGATATACGTCTTTGGACATAATAAACACCTCATGGCGAGGTTAAATAAAAGGCAAGGCAAGACCGAAGTCATAATAAAAGCTTCATGGCGAAGTTGAATAAAAGATGGAGGTAAACCTATGATAATAAGGCCCATCCGGTAGGGGCGTATAAAAGTCATCGTAATAAGTCTCATGTTCAAAACCGTTAAAAACCGTGTTTATCGATCCTTCTTGTTTACTTAATTTTTTGACATCGTTGTCTATTAGGAGGGGTTATTAATTCGATGGTCTTGGTTATACCGTTATGACTCTATTTTTATACCTAAATCTCTATTATCGCATAAGTCAAACAATGTATCCTCGTGAAACATTCAAGACAAAATAAAATATAAGAGATACAACTTAGGAAAATGGGAGGATAAGTACGTGATTAGGGCATATGAGTAGTGTTAGCATTACTAACTTATAATGACAATGATATCGTAAGCATGTAATTGGGGTGAAAATCAAGGACGACGAAATTATTTCTAACGAAGCATTCACGTGTTCTTATTCTATGAACCTAAACGTCCCATTTTGTGATGAAAATCATACATTATGTCTAAAACACAAGTAGTAGTAATAGTAGTATTATAGCTAGTTTATCATTCAAAAAAGTGAATAAAAATTAATTTTGAAGGTGATACGATACTTTATTCTAGCATTGCGTAAGGGCACGACAATGGTTTAGTATGGGGGAGTGATGAGACTGCTTTTATACATAGTCTCATCGTCTAAAACGGGCTTTAAATGCATAAAATATCATGAAAAATACCAAATATATGCTTGTGTTTGTTACTTGTGTATTTTAGGTATGGATATTGAGAAAATGACAAAAGATCACAAGAAACAAGCAAAAACAAACACGGGAAACAAACCCGCACAATGAACCAAGCCCTAGTGTTGATTTACCAAGAATAACCCTTGAAGATTTGAAGATTGTACAAGAAGGGTCCTCCAATATTGAAGAATTGACACTTTAAACCCTTGTTTATTCATAATTACAAGTTTGGTCCTTAATGTTTGTCAAATTTACAAAAAGGGCCCTCCACTTTGAAGAATTGGCAAGAATGGTCCCTCATAAATGAAGACTTGTCAAATTCAGTCCTCCACAAAATCAACAATACAAGTCAAGACCATAATCTTTGAAGAAAATGCTAAAACAACCCTTCAAGAATCATGAATTGGCAAGAAATACCCTTGAAAATACTTTAGAAAAGTATTTGGGGCAAAAGTGTGAAAATGGAAACTTGATTAACAAAGGAATTCAGTTTTTATGCCATTTATCACAAAGTGAAAGGAATTTGAAAATTAAGGGGCTAAACTTGGCAGACACAAAGATACCTAGGCCAGTGAGGGGGTGACACGTGCCCCACTCACTCTCTCCACCAATGGGAATTCTCCAAACTGCCACCTCAAATCCCACTCAATACCTGTTTTAACTACTTAATTTATTAAGTTAAAATGGGCGCCTAACATAATTTTAAACACTAATCCGGATCAAACTCACCCACTATTCACTCAAAAACACAATTGGGTTTTTCCTAATTACATGTAATTAAACCCTATTACTTTCCAGAATTATGATTAATGGTCTCCTACCAACTCCTAAACTTGACACCTCATCAACCAAAAGCCTCACACATGATTCCCCTGCTACAAAGGTTGAAGAAAATGCCAAAACCTGCCAGCCATCCAACGTCCAAGATTTTAGCTTCAAACTTAAGCTCCTTTTGAGCCTTTGATGCAATTCCAACAGCTCACCCCTCAACAAACAGCCAAAATTCCATCACATGATTCCAAGTATTAAAAATCTGCAAGGGCAAAATGGGGACTTCATCAGCTTAGGGTTTACATTTTTTATGTTTTCTAGATAGTCATTATAGCCTATGAAAGGCATAGGACCTCATACATTGAGGCTTGCTCTTAGTTTTTCCTTTGTTCACTTTTCTGTAAATCCTCCTTCATGTTTAATGAGAAGTGTTTGAATTTGTGAAGAAAACTCATGTGCTAATCTTATTTATTGCTTGTTATTGATATATGTTTGCTATTCTTGAATCCTAAAACGTGTTTTTATAGGTGGTCTATACACGCTGATAAGGAACTTATCAAGGGGTTGTGAGCTTATAGTTTGGGGATATTCAAGGTGTGGGAACAAGTTTGCATTAATAAGACTTTTTATTTTTTTCATCTTTTTTGTTTTGATAATTGTGCTAACCTTGTTGAATCTTAGCAGCTTGTTTGTGGAAGCTTGTGCCTTGTTTTGCTAGGCACATCAGCTCAAAAATTCGTGAGTGTGGATGTACATTCATGAGGTTTGAGTTCTTGAACCCAAAATCTGTCAAAATACTTGAATTTTGTGATTTTGAGTTCTGCTATTGTTCTTGTTGTTTTTGTGGCTTAATCTTGCTTGATATTGCATAATATATCTGTTATTGTGTTTGATTGGGCTTGGGTAACATTGAATCACACTTATACTTGTTTAAATCTTGGATTGAAAAAGATAAGTGGTGTTTGGGTTAACCTGTTTAAGTGCATAAGTTGTTATTAAGTTATTGTTTGTTGTTTGTTTAAGTTGGTATCTGTTATATGCTTGGTTGAGTACTCATTGCTGCAAGTTATTGGTTTTAAAACATCAAAATCTTGATTGTGCTATAAAAGTTGGAAATCTGCTTGTTTTGACCTAAGATTTTGGAAACACTTAGTTTGTATGCATGCTTAGGGATAACAAGTGATTAAACATACTTAATATAACATGTTAAGAAGATTTGAGTGTTTGAAATTGGATTTGTGGTCAAGTGTATCAGCAAAGTATAAAGTCTACATGTTCTTTGTTCATCAGTAACATTTTTGAGGTTGAATCTTGATCTAAACATTGAATCAATGCATGAAACCTGTTTATATTTGTTCATTTAAATTATGTATAGCTTGTGTATGCATTTGGTGAAGTTTGGCTGGCTTATTTTTGCTAAAAGTGCTTATTGAGTGAAAACTACTTAATGTTCATGTCTGATGCATATCTGGTGATGTTTTGATTAAACTGTATTGATTGGCTGATTGGATTTGTGTTTTTGTTATTGTTATTGACTCCTTGTGATTAACTGATCACTTGGGTGCCTTTGCTTAACCTGAATCCACAAAAAAGTCACAAAAGACAAAAAGTCAAAAAGGTCAAGTAGTGGAAACTTTTCCCACTGCTGAACCTCTAAAACTAGCCCTTGCTAGTGTTAAACATAAAATAGCTTATTCATAAGCCAATTTAGCTTATCTAGACTTACAACAACTTATTTTTTGTGATAGATCTTCCTTATTTGACCCATTGATTTAATCTGGAGCTTATTAGGGTTTGACTTTTAAGTTTGACTAGAAAACTTATAAAGTTGACTTTTACATAAGTGCTTATTTCCTTATTCTGGTTATTTAGTGTGCTTATTGGAAAACTTTTTTTTATTATTTTGCTTAATTAAGTCATTTAAAACTTTTTGAAACTTGAATCAGCACTTGAGGTGGTCTAGAACTTAAAAACGACTATTTTGTCGTTTTGTGAAGAGAGTCTTGGCTTATTTCAGGCTTATTTCTTGTGCTTTTTCAAAATTTCTTTTTATAGATATCTTTTGTAACTTAAAAGAAGTTTGTGTGTCAAATTTTAGCTTATGGCATCAGCTTATAGCTTAATGGGCCAAAAAACCCATTAAGAATAAGCTGCTTTGAAATAAGCTAACTTAAACACATTTTCCGCTTTTGGGCCTTCAGAGTTTTGTTCTTAAAATAAAATTTTAAGTCAGATAGGAAGTTTTGGGCTTATTTAGATAACATTTTTCTTATTGGGCAATAAAAAGCCTATTAAGGGGTCTGTTTGGACTTTTGGCCATTTTTAACGCCCAATAGGGGTATTTTGTAATTTTAAATGCATTTCTGTCTTATGTAGGTTTAAATAAACAAGTTTACAACTTTTTAAAATTTTTTATAAATTTTGGATTTTTATTAATATTTTATTATTATTTTATTATTAAAAATTAAAATTTAGATTTTTACAAGTTTTTCATTTTTCTTAGTTTAAATACATTAAGTTAGGAATTTTACAATTTTTAGATTAATTTTATTATCATTAGATTAATTTTATTGTCATTAGATTAATTTTTAGAATTATTTTAAGTTTTAATAGTTTTTAATTGTTTTTAAATAGTTTTAATTACTTTTAAAATTTTCAAAAATAGTTTTAAATTTAGTTAAATCATTTTAGAGGTTTACAAGTTAAAAAAATCTCATTTTTGGCTTTTTGTTAATTAAATTGATTTTTTGGGCTTTAATTAGCATTAAAAAAATATTATTTAATTAAATAAAAGGTTTGAGTGATTTTTGATTTTTTGTAAACTCTAACTATATTTTTTGGGATTTATTGCAATTATCTAGGAATTTTTAGGGTAATTTTTAATTTTGGTCACTTTTTACGGTTTTTACGTGCACTACTTATCGTCTTAGTTTAATTCATAATCGTAACCGTCATTCTCTTCTAATCTCTTTTCTATTTTTCTTTTCTCATAATTCATAATCACATCACTAATCATTTCTTACACAACATACTAGTCTCCTTGAGAACGATCCCCACTTTTGGGTCAATTACTTGTGGTTTTCCTAAATCACTTGTGTACTTACCATAATTACCTCCTTTTCCTAAAGGTGTGTAAAACTGAACTATCAATTATTAAGATACCTAAGAATGTAATAGGTCTTCTTAGTCACAAGGAGCACAAGATGAAGATCTCAAGCACTCAAAGTCAAATGACAAAGGCTCAAGATAAAGATCACAAAAGCATGAAGGAACAAAGCCGTTACAAACAAGATCAAGACCAAGATACAAGACCAAAGAAGGAAGATATCTCCACAAGAATGTATTCGCTCAATCATCTTATGCATTTAAAGATGACCAATACATTTGGGGAGATTATTATCCCTATATTTTATATATTCGAACAAGAATGTAATAGGCCATCTTTGTCGTAAATGGTCTTGTATTGTAATAGGTTAGTCGGGTTAACCGGGCTTGGTATTTAAGATAATATTGTATAAGTTAGGGGCTCTAAGCCCAAGCACAAGCCAAGCCCGGCCCATGTTACTAAACCCACGACCTAACAAGCCTAGGGTATATATACCCTCTTCCATGTGTGGAAGAGGGTGTTGGTTCATAATTACTTTCTCTCTCTAGTTATGTTTTACAATTCTCTCTACTTTCTCTCTCTACCTTCATCTATTTCTCTCTCTAAATATCATCTTTATTGTGTGTTATGGATTGAAGTTAGATTAACACTTTGTTATAATACACATTCGAGTTACATTTTAGTACTAAGTTCCTTAGTGGTAATATTTACATATTAGGCCATTTGCATTCTTGAATATTATGTTAGTATAATAATAGTTTAGATAAGTATTTTGTATTTGGTATTTTGTATTTTGCAATTGTAGTATAAATTTATATTTTGTATTTTGTATGTTGTACTTTGAGATTTAAATGTTGTAATTACAATATGTTTTTAGATTAGTACGTATACGTATCTAGTTAATATTTTTACCTTTTTACGTGTTATTTGCCAATTAGACATAGATACCAAAATACACTTTTATTAACCAAGAACAATTAAGTCAACTCGATAAAAAAGGATTTCAATTCGAAATAAGCTGAGAAGACAACTACAACTAAAAACGGATATTAAAATCTTACCACGGTGGCAAAGCTTTAAACGGGCCAGTTCCCAATGAAGGACCCGCAATACCTACACCGGACGCGCTTTCCCTGAAATACGTCCGGAACCTCTACGGACAAATTCTCCGGAAATATGTCCGTAGGTCACGATTAGACAACAAAGGAAAAATGGGCTTTTGAGACCACAAAAAACCCACCCCCAAAGTACTATCCGAGATATGAGGAAAAACCCAGTACTTTCCTCTATAAATAGTATTCATTGCACTAAAAATGAGGTACGGTTTTATCTCTCATCTTTCCACACACACATATATCTCTGACGATAGAATACTTACTCAAACGCCAGAGTCTAATCGTGGGGTCCGTCCTCACGGTTAGGACTAACAGTATATTCTACTTGTGTAAGACATCGTAAATCACATCTCTTGATAGAACAAGATCCACTATAATCCAAGACATCTAAGAACCTTTCAACACGAGCTTAGGTCTGTGCTCGAACCCGACCGATTGTTGTACAAACAACATTTATTGGGCTTTGGTTTGATTGGGTGTGTAGAAATAAAAAATGAGAGTGTCATGTTGGGAGTTATTGTAGAGTACTAAGTACCGTTAGTTTAAGTCCAAGTACTGTTAGTTATAGTAAGTACTGTTAGTGTTAACGCGATACATGCTAAGTACCATTAGTGTTAATGTAAGTACTGCTAATAGGATACGTATGAGTATATCTTTAGTAAAGATATGTTCTGATTATATAGAGAGTATATCGTGTGTGATATACTTATCATAGTAGAATATTGAGAATATATCGTATGTGATATGTTTATCAAAATAGATTATTCTAGGGTTCCTTGCACTATAAAAGGAACATGGTACTATGAGTTATTTGTACATTTTGCCACAGTTGATTAATAGAATATCGAATAGTTAGAGTATACAGTTGTTCTTCTTTGCTTTTATAAGTTAGATTCCGCATAACTTATTAGAGTTTAGTAAGAGTCTCTTAAGTGCTCTAGAATGTTTACAAGTTATTGTGTAATCCTTAACATGATATAGATCTATTTAAAGGGATCAACAAGTGGTATCAGAGCTTGTTGAGAAACTCTGAATAAGAAGAACAAAACCCTAATCCCTCAATCAAAAAAAGTCTCACACAATGTCTCAATCTGGTGAACATCCTCCTCAGTTGGAAGAAATTCCAATCCATGAGCCAGTACCATAGGAACAACCTCAAGTTGTGCAGCCTACACCAGTTGTTCCAACTTCACCAGCTGCAAAAACTACACAGGCTGTAAAACTCTCAATTCTCAAAAGTGACAACTATGAGACTTGGGCTATGCAGATGGAACATTACATGAATCACACAGACCATACTCTGTGGCAAGTCATCAAGAATGGGAATATTCCCAAAAAGCTGCATTGCCTGCCTGATAGTACATGTTATGCTTTGCCTGTTGTCACTACTGAAGAGGTACAAGCAGAGATCATAGAAACAAAGGCCAGAATGCCTTAGCTATAACACTGTCAGAAGACATTCTACCTAGCTTTCATCATTACAAGGATGCAAAAGCTTTGTGGGAGACTTAGATTTGGAGGAAATGGCAAATCTAAGAACATGAAGAAGATTGTCCTAAAACAAGAATTTGATAACTTCTCAATTTCTAGTTCAGAAGGGATCCATAGTGGATATAGAAGGTTCAATAAATTGCTTATTCATTTAGCAGTTCATCGACTGATAATTCTTCATGAAGAAGCTAATCTAAAGTTCTTGAGAGGTGTTTCATAAGAGTGGAAAGTAATTGTAAGATATGTAAATCTTGCTTATGTTTTAGAGAGAGAAAGAGATAGAAACTTGGTAGAATTCACACACACACTTGAGAGAGAAAATAAGAAAACACCTTGTTAACTATGTGTAAAATGAGTGAAAACCACACCCTCTCCATCTAAGAAGAGGGTTTATATACCAAGCCCATAAGATGGGCTTGGGCTTACAATTAGGCCGCCAGCCCATACATCTCATGGGCTCGGTTTGGGCTTTGTTTAATAAGTGAAAATAAACTAAACTATGAGCTATTACATGGACTATTGTTGGAGTGACCGATCCTTTCTATTACGTAAAACGTATTTCCAACAATCTCTTCCTAATGGAGGTCACTCCAAACAAGGGTGTTACCCAAGTTACAATATTAAAATAAACCTAGCATACTATGCTTGTGTTGAGCTCGTAGTATTCGTCTTTCTTTTCTTTTTCTTTTCTGGTGAACATGCTGATGTGATCTTTGATATCAATCTTGAGCATTAATCTTTTGCCTTGATCTTGTGCATCCTTCTCTTGTGATCTTCGCCTCTTCGTGACACCATGTCCCACATACTTATACCTTCGTAATTCTTGAAAGCTTCAGAGTTTGATACAGCGGAAGACTTAACTTTTAGACATTCTTGAATTTGTTGTAGTAGAAAATATAAGCATGTGGGGACGACTTCTTCTCGGTCACCGCAACGCCACCGTCTTCGAATGCCGCAACATAAGTAGACACGAATGAAATGGCTTTGAACATTTCATTATACAAATCTTTGTAATAGGCCATAAAATAGCCAAAGTTATTTTTATACAAATCCTTATCGAAAATCATAATATAGGCATTTACCTTAAAAATCATTATACGAGCCAATGTCGTAAAAACATCACACAATACGTCTTATGACGTCGTATAAATTCAAATAAAATCCGTTATTTGAATATGGTTATGAAAACCAAAACACGAACATAATATTAATAGTATGACCCTGTATTGCTAGTCAGGCAATACATCGTAATTCGAAGCGTCTAATAATATTTCGTTAGTTTTGGATTATTATAAGCCGCATGACATTGTTACCTTACTAAACCAACAACGGGTAGCTAACCCGATACCAATTTTGCCCATCTAAAGTAGCGTGTCGTCACAAAGGTCACGCCATGGAAATCTTCTCATACATAAATTCGCTTACCAATCAATGTGGCACGACGGGGATCAACCGTCAAGGCGCGAACTGGGGTGATCGTCCCAAACTAGTACTATTAAATGCATAAGCGTCTACCAACTCCCGGTAGTTCACAATTCATGCTAATGGGACTTTTAGTGACATAACCTAACTTTAATAATCCATTTGATTTCATCTATCGGGTCCTTTAATCATTTATCGGGTCATACAATCGGGTCATTCAATCATTCGGGTCCAAAATCAATAAACAAACAATCGGGACAAATGGTGTCCTATTTTATAAAAACTAACATGTTATCTCCCTCGCGGGTTTATAAAACATTTATAAAAACATTTAAAAGAGTGTGAGGCTATGAACTCACGTTGATGTGGGAAGGCGGGTTATCGGCAATTCGGACGTACGGTACGCGCTTCAATCACGGAAACCTAGACAAATAATACTCGTCTTAGACTCATGTCCAATGACTTTATAAAAATAACAATTATGTATACATATGATGACTATATATATATGATGATCAAGTGGGTTTACATATTCTCGTTTACTCATTTTAGTGTTATATGTTGATAACTTTTATACTAGTTTACTAGTTTTACCCATTTACGTGTTTTAAGTCCAATAAACTTATTATAAGTTCCTTAACTTGTTTTAATCCTTGTTATACTTATTTTATCAGTATGTATACTTTCCATGTTGGGCCCAAATGGGTTAAGCCAAATAAGTTCTTTTTACAAGTTTTTATCTTATTTAGTCCAATTATTAGTCCAAGTATTAGTCCAATATGTTTACTTAGCTCGTTAATGTCCGTATGCCCTATAGTTAGGGTTTTATCGGTTTTTACTTGTTATACATGTCTATATATCAGTATATAAGTTTTATAAAGTTTTCATTAGACGGGTCCAACCATCTAAGTTTTATTTAACAAAAACGTCAATTTTTACGGCAATAGCCGAAAAAGTCTTAAAAATTATGTTTATAGTTTTATAACTTATAAAACTTAACAAGTTACCATTTTTATAATTTATACACTTATTCCACCTTTTACATATTTATATAAATAGAATCCGAAAGTTAGTGGGTTTTAATTATAATTTATACTATTAAAATTTGAGTGCTTATATAATAGTATTATTCTTTAATTTCTAAAAATCTGATTTTCATCTTTACTTTCACCAAAACTGCCATATCTTAATTTCTATATGGAGATAGAAGCTCAAATTTTTATCACATAAACTACATGATATTTGCTACATTTAACTCTTGTATAGCTACTGTTGAATCATCTTCTAAATAGTTTCTAAAAATCGTCCAAAACAGTGAACTCATATTTATACCTTAAACTTGTTTTGATCATATCTCACTCATTACAATGATTCTATTGCATGGCCAACTCTCACATGTGTACAAGACTCATAGCTTACTGTAAATACATTCTACTTCATCATTTTATCAGTCCATGACCTGTTTCTTTACTGTTTTATACAGCCATGTAAATTAAGCATGATTTTAGCCTTGTTCTTTATAGTTTTTCACCTTTTTAATCATGTTTATCAACACCAAATCCCCACATAACATTTTTATCATCATATAATCATCATATACATATACAATAGGAAATAAAATACATGTTTACATAATCAAAACAATAAGAAGATGAGGAGGACAATCTTTATACCATCATGATGATGTAGGTTGATCAAAACATGGATTTTTGATGGAGAAACTTGTGGATATCCATGACCATCTTCAAGACCACCATGCTCCATGAACTCCTTGTGGAAAATCAGCCCCAAGACACCATGAATACTCCTCCTTGGATGTTATAAGCACCACCAATCAATAGGGTTTCAAGAGGGCATCAACATGTATATGAATAACATGAGATTTTGTGGTGAAATTTAGATCAAATGGGGGTTTTGTTTAAGATATGGGACGGCATCAATGGGAGGGTGAGAGAGTTTTGAGAGTGGTTTTGCATGTTGTGAAATGGTATGTGTGAATTGCTAATGGTTTTGTGTTGGTGTGTAGCTTAAAGTGGCTTAAAGTGTAAGCTTTCTTACACTTGTAGCTAACAAGTAAATAAGATGCCACATATTGATGTGGTGTCTTATTTGTGCCGTCCCATGGTGCTAGTGGGGTGGGACAATGTATTTTGTCCCATCTCACTAGTTTACGGGTATTCCTCGATTCTAGTTTTCTCGATTTGCGTGCCCTCGGGTCGTTTTACGAAAAACGTTTTTATAAATTATGAATCAATGGCATAAAACGAATCTAATAAAAATTGTTTCATCAAAAACGGAGTTCGAAAACGTAAATACGTAATCCTAAGGTTTCCGGTTTAGTCGTAAAGGACGTTAAAATAAAATCGTAAGTCCTAATCTCTTCTCGTAAATTTGTGAGTTTATGAACCAACACAAATTTAAATCTCAAAATAATATTCATGGACAAATTTATTTTCTGAAATGTTGGACTGTCACCAAAGACGGTCTATGTAAACGTAAGCACGTAACGTTGAATCCTCCGGTTTAGACGTAGTCGACGCTACTCCAAGACGTAAATCCAAATTTCTTCCCAAAAATATGTGAGTTCATATTGTAACATTAAAATAATGTTTTTAAATAATATTCAAGAATAAAATATCAACCATAAATTGACGGATTGTCACAGCATTTACCCCTAAACAGGATCTTTGTCCTCAAAGATCATCTTACTACTCGCTTCTTATAGAGTTAAAACCATGTGGGCATTTCCTCCACATTCGGTCTTTTCTCACAAGTGTAATTCATAATACGCGAGTTTCATCAAACATAACTACGGGAATAAGATCAGGCTTAATGTTGACTTACTTTCTCTATCCATGATGTTCACGGGTTTTTGATGAATGCAACTTTTCGCCGATCTAAGCTTTACTAAGAAGAATTCAGATTTTCACTTGATAGATATTTTATCAAGTTAGATTTACGAAACATAATTCACGCAGTCCGTGAAGTCCTAGGGTAGATCCAGCTTATATGCCTTTCAAACCAATCTTTTATATCATCTCAATGGTCCCATACAACGGGGACTTATATCCCATGATTTGTCAGATCATGAATTTATTTTTCCAAGTTTAAAAATTTTGGCATAACTTCGCTACCCATTTGGCACTCTAAATCCACATTTCATATTCACATAACCTCTTGCCCACTATCGACAGTCAGTAATCAGATCCTAATTTCAACAATCATTTCAGATCTCGCGGGTCGGGTATTTTGCAAGGATAGGTTCGCCATCATAGGAAACCTTAAACCTAAAAGACATGTCCAACTCACTATGGGTGTATGTCGGATGTCTCCACCTCAACTCTTGCTTACAGATGCTCTAATATTTAGATCCTAACAAGATTCGATCTCAATCCTAATACGATGATTATCAATGGTACTCCCCCAAAGGGAAACGATTATACGGCTTATTACCAAAGGTCATTCATTCAAACATAAAATAGCACTTATATTACTTTGTATCGTTACTTTACCTCGTCCCTTCGATTTGGGGTGGTACATAGTACTCTCATCAAGGTTCGTTCTCAATGATTTCTGAGCAAATCTCTAGAAATTCGATGCGAAGCGAGGATCTTGATAAAGATGTTCGATACAGGCACACTATGTTTACATAACTCTTTTGCATTTATCATTAACGGGAATGATATTAGCAGATTTGGTCAGTCTGTCGACGATGACCCAAATCGAATAAAATTCAAATGATGACTTTTGCAATAACTTGACGTTTACTAATGTATGAGGCGATGTCTGCCTTCATAATTTGTCATTAGCACTACTTCTTCAGACAAAGATACTCTTAGTCATAAATGACATAAATAGAATACTTATACTTAGAAATTCCAACATAACTATATCTCACAATCTCCATATTTAGACAGTCACAAATGGACTTTAAAACCTTTAACGCTATCGGCTTCTCAATTTTAATGGTTCACATTAGCCGCGAACCGTTTTATAATCTATATTATCCCTTTTTACAAACATTGTTTATTTTTATATCGTTCGGCAATTTATTTTGCACCTTCATTATTAAGGGAACATATCCCAATTGGTTCTTTATCTTTTCCACATAATGCGTCGGTATCTATATTCACCTCTCATATTGTTATAATTATCATGTTCACAATCTACTCAGATATTCTTTCTATATTATGCGTTAGAAATTACGTTCACTTTCCTCATGAAATAAATATCATAACTGTATTTATTCAAGTTTCTTTCTTCATATCTTTTATGTTTCAGTTTCGTCTCAACTATCATTTTTATCAGTTTTTCTCTATCCGGCGTTTAAAGCGTCGGTAATTATTATAATTAATTAATTAATTATTAGTTAATTTTATGAAGCGTAAACGTAAAAGTTTTAAATTTTTAGTTCGACCAATTATATAAAATTTTCAAAAATAAATTTGAATTTAATTATCAAGATTTTTGCTGATTTATCGAAAATAATTAATAAGATTCGTAAATGTTCGAAAAACCTTTGTTTATACTTTGGTCAAAGTTTTCTTAGTTTGAAAAGCAAAAATTATCTTTTCAAATTTCAAGTCATCATTTAAAAGGTTTCCTCAATTCCTCTTAAGTTATCTTGAGGCATCCACAAACATTTACCCCTAAACAGAAGTTTAGTTAAATGGTTTGTGTATAAGGGAATAATCCCTTTAAAAATCCTTTGTTAAAACATTTGTCAAAACATATTTCCGTTTCATTTTGGTAAAATCCAAAGTCTTAAAAGGGCTCTTAATTTTGAAGAGTCAATTTATATTCCATTATCTATTAATCACATAGTTAAATCATGTAAAGGTTTAAGTTTTTAATCACATATCAATTATTCAAGGTTCATGTTTTTTTTAATTGTTCGGCCAATTCAGGGAAATTTATAACTAATTAATAACTCATTCTTATTCTTATAAACAAATAAATGGTCCATAATAATCACGAGCATGAATTTATCAAATTACAGCCTACACACGTGATTCACCAAATTTATGAATGCTACATGTGTATTAGTCAATCCAAACGTCACCACGTGAAACTCATAATGTTCATTACAAGTACAGGATGTAGTGATTGGAATACATAATCTTCTTCGCGGACGCGAAGTTGATAATAACAATGTCGTGGATCAAATCTTTAAAACATACGCTAGAACCTTGTAAATGATCGAACAAATCTTCCATTTCGAGTTATGGATATCGTTTTCGATTGTCAATTTACTCAGTTCATAGTAATCTATAAATATAAGGAATGATAACACCATAGCTCTTCAGGATGTCAGGCTTGGTATAATAAAATCTTTCTCCGACAACTCTCTCAGTTGTACGGTAGTTTCTTAAATTCGGATGGTGCTGACGTATAGTGCACAAGTCACAAGTGCAGCACCGGAAATATAATCAATACCAATTTCAACTTGCCTTAATAGCAAAAGTCTAGGTAATTCATTAACAAATACTTACTAAAGTTAGATAACATAAACATCTTTTAATAAATTCATATTAAGTTCTTTCTAGATTATAATATCTATAACTAGTTCACAACCATTAATGGTATAATTTCAAGTCTAAATGCAGGATATGGTCATCCATCAAGAATTATTTAGATCACTTTTGATAATCAACATCTTATCATTTAGGAGAATTCTACTCGAGTTCCCATCAATTAAGACAATGTCGTCATGTCATAATCAATCAATCCATTCCACTGGCACTATCAACTTTCCAGTTTTATTGCCGTCGATAAGATGCGAACTTCTCAAAAGTCTAATAATAATTCATAATCCTTCACAAATTCAAGGATATCTGGATACACAATTACTATCTAAAGAGTAAGGTCAACGCATAATCTATGCGAGAGAATTTCAAATCAGATACAGACGAAAACATTTAACGAATAGGAATATATCCCATGTTTTCATAATTTGAGTACGCATTCGAAAGCTCCTCGGAACGTTACCCAGGTCATTCAAATGAAATGAAATCATAAGAAATGATAAGAACGTCAATACATCCAGTCGGGTATCAACACTCGGTAATCAAATTACTTTTCCTAAGAATCTCACTACGGGAGAATTGGACAAGAAAGAATTGTCAATTGTCAAATAAGACAATTTCCACAGATGAGTAAATTCAACTCAGAAGAATAGATGCTACAGGCACATATGTAGGTGTCCCTAACACTATGTCCCTATTTTTCACTTCTTGCAGATCTCATAAAATTTATTCTTTCACAATCTTCAAAGAGAATGTAGTGTTTATTCATTAGTTTTATGGTGACTACTAGTCAGTCTTGCATGGTTCATTCCAAATTGTATGTAGGCGCGCAACTATATACAATTTCAAGATCAACGATGCAATACTCAGTTCGTCAAAATTTTACCATCATGTTTATAATAAAAACATTTTCATGCTTAATTCTTAAATAAGAATAAAAAATAAATTTACAAAGATTTTCTTTGTTATGGAAATAATTAAGTTTCCAAAGCGTCTCATAAACAACTTTATTTTGATATCAATCACTTATAAATCTCACTTTAAATAATCCTTATTGTGATGAAAATTTAATTTCCTCAAGGATACCGTTTTAACTTTATAAAAACAATGTGTGATCTACAAAAGAGTGATGAAAGCTTGTTCACCAAGAATTAACTACAATATGATAGGAAATGAGCTTAGCCAAACAATCATGAGGTTCATGACTTCCATGGCACTCAGGAATACAAAGAGAATAATCCACAACATAACTCAATTCAAGATGAGTACTTGTTCAATGGTTGCATCACTAATGCGAACATTAGGATGAAGCAATAATAGGATAGATAACATCGATACATGTAGAATTTAGCAATCAAAGGTAGTCTTTTCATTAATCACAAACAAGTCAAAATTGTACCGAAACACATTACGTGTCACTATGTCATACAATTCTCAAAACTCATCCTATCAACTGATATCTCAGTTAAGTTAGGGATTTTTAAAAGATACCACAATGAATACTAATCTACAAGAGTCATTAGGTGTTCCATAAGTCCCGAAAGATCCATTGGTCCCAATTCAGAAGAAGATTTATTCAATTTATTTCTTGGACACTGGGCATCCTCATTAGTGGACAATGGCCTAGGAACAACCCTTAACACAAATCAAATATCATTTAAAACCTCATAATTCAATCAAATAACTTAACCACTTATATTAACAATCTCATATTCCATACGGGTTAAATTTTACTTTATTCAAGTTTTAACCAATTTATACTCAATTCGATATCCTACCTCATTTTCTAATACTTTCAATCTTATTCTTCGGCCTTGTAAAGGCAATACAATCTCAATATGAATCAACACTTAATTTTCAATCCTATTAGTTCTTACAACAACAATTATCAAATGAGTCATTAATATGAAATGACTCGATCAGTCAATTAGAATTCTCGGAAAGGTATTAGTGGCATGAGGCTTTTGGGTAATGGTTCCAATAACAGCCTCAAGTGCAACATTCACCCTTTCTATTTCAATTTAAGAATTGGGTGACAACGAATCAGATGACATCTTTCTAGGTGGTAACGTTTTGTCAAACTCCACTCTATAAGAAAAGATCGTCATAACATCGATATCAGATTTAATCTCGCCAATCCTTTTTCAATATCGCAATCAACTAATATCTACATTTCTATGAATATCAACCATTTGTTGGGATCATAAATATCCTCAACTTGGTTTAGATCTAGGATAGCTAGAATTCCTACGAGAATAGCTTCGATTAATTTACTAGGGGATTTAGGGTTACTTGTGACAATCTACGTCGTATAAATACCTCGTATAAAAATCAGAATAATCATCAAACAATCATGTAATAATATTACATCATATATATATAATCCAAGTTATATATATATATATATATTAAAATAACACTTCTCAGTCTGGCCTTGTCGGTAACTCGGGAATTCTTCGGCACCGTTATAGTCAAAAGATTTTTAGACATTTTTAGGAAAATGTTTATAGTTAAAAGATTTTGAAAAGTTTTATTCAAAACCTTAGTTTTAAAAATCTTTCGTTCTCTATAACGAGAGCTCTGGTACCAAACTGTAACACCCCCAAATTTATACAACACAGTACAGCGGAAGACTAGTTGGTGTTACGGGATAGCACATTACTCACATCATAGACAACGCATAAAAATCGCGTCGTTTAATAATAAATCATTTCCATTCATAAATATCAAAGTTACATCGGTCCCAAGTCATTACATTTCATACAAGTTTTACAAAGTATTTAAATGGAAAATATTGTTTAAGTGCGGGCCATGAATTCTTGTCGTCTTCCCGAGAATTACCTTCAAGTACCTGAGATAAAACATGTTAAAAGAAAAGGTCAGCGATAACGCCGAGTGAATTCATAGAGTTTAATAAATTCCATCAATATAACTTTGGTATAAAATTAGTACCAAAAATCAATTCGTACAAATCATTGTAATAGGCCGTAAAATAGCCAAAATCATTTTATACAAATCTTTGTAATAGGCCATAAAATAGCAGTTATTTTTATACAAATCCTTATCGAAAATCATAATATAGGCATTTGCCTTAAAAATCATTATACGAGCCAATGTCGTAAAAACATCATACAATACGTCTTATGACGTCGTATAAATTCAAATAAAATCCATTATATGAATATGGTTATGAAAACCAAAACACGAACATAATATCAATAGTATGACCCTGTATTGCTAGTCAGGCAATACGTCGTAATTCGAAGCGTCTAATAATATTTCGTTAGTTTTGGATTATTATAAGCCGCACGACATTGTTACCTTACTAAACCAACAACGGGTAGCTAACCCGATACCAATTTTGCCCATCTAAAGTAGCGTGTCGTCACAAAGGTCACGCCATGGAAATCTTCTCATACATAAATTCGCTTACCAATCAATGTGGCACGACGGGGATCAACCGTCAAGGCGCGAACTGGGGTGATCGTCCCCAAATAGTACTATTAAATGCATAAGCGTCTACCAACTCCCGGTAGTTCACAATTCATGCTAATGGGACTTTTAGTGACATAACCTAACTTTAATAATCCATTTGATTTCATCTATCGGGTCCTTTAATCATTTATCGGGTCATACAATCGGGTCATTCAATCATTCGGGTCCAAAATCAATAAACAAACAATCGGGACAAATGGTGTCCTATTTTATAAAAACTAACATGTTATCTCCCTCGCGGGTTTATAAAACATTTATAAAAACATTTAAAAGAGTGCGAGGCTATGAACTCACGTTGATGTGGGAAGGCGGGTTATCGGCAATTCGGACGTACGGTACGCGCTTCAATCACGGAAACCTAGACAAATAATACTCGTCTTAGACTCATGTCCAATGACTTTATAAAAATAACAATTATGTATACATATGATGACTATATATATGATGATCAAGTGGGTTTACATATTCTCGTTTACTCATTTTAGTGTTATATGTTGATAACTTTTATACTAGTTTACTAGTTTTACCCATTTACGTGTTTTAAGTCCAATAAACTTATTATAAGTTCCTTAACTTGTTTTAATCCTTGTTATACTTATTTTATCAGTATCTATACTTTCCATGTTGGGCCCAAATGGGTTAAGCCCAATAAGTTCTTTTTACAAGTTTTTATCTTATTTAGTCCAATTATTAGTCCAAGTATTAGTCCAATATGTTTACTTAGCTCGTTAATGTCCGTATGCCCTATAGTTCGGGTTTTATCGGTTTTTACTTGTTATACATGTATATATATCAGTATATAAGTTTTATAAAGTTTTCATTAGACGGGTCCAACCATCTAAGTTTTATTTAACAAAAACGTCAATTTTTACGGCAATAGCCGAAAAAGTCGTATAAATTATGTTTATAGTTTTATAACTTATAAAACTTAACAAGTTACCATTTTTATAATTTATACACGTATTCCACCTTTTACATGTTTATATATATAGAATCCATAAGTTAGTGGGTTTTAATTATAATTTATACTATTAAAATTTGAGTGCTTATATAATAGTATTATTCTTTAATTTCCAAAAATCTGATTTTCATCTTTACTTTCACCAAAACTGTCATATCTTGAGTTCTATATGGAGATAGAAGCTCAAATTTTTATCACATAAACTACATGATATGTACTACATTTAACTCTTCTATAGCTACTGTTGAATCATCTTCTAAATAGTTTCTAAAAATCGTCCAAAACAGTGAACTCAGATTTATACCTTAAACTTGTTTTGATCATATCTCACTCATTACAATGATTCCATTGCATGGCCAACTCTCACATGTGTACAAGACTCATAGCTTACTGTAAATCCATTCTACTTCATCATTTTATCAGTCCATGACCTGTTTCTTTACTGTTTTATACAGCCATGTAAATTAAGCATGATTTTAGCCTTGTTCTTTATAGTTTTTCACCTTTTTAATCATGTTTATCAACACCAAATCCCCACATAACATTTTTATCATCATATAATCATCATATACATATACAATAGGAAATAAAATACATGTTTAAATAATCAAAACAATAATAAGATGAGGAGGAAAATCTTTATACCACCATGATGATGTAGGTTGATCAAAACATAGATTTTTGATGGAGAAACTTGTGGATATCCATGACCATCTTCAAGACCACCATGCTCCATGAACTCTTGTGGAAAATCAGCCCCAAGACACCATGAATACTCCTCCTTGGATGTTATAAGCACCACCAATCAATAGGGTTTCAAGAGGGCATCAACATGTATATGAATAACATGAGATTTTATGGTGAAATTTAGATCAAATGGGGGTGTTGTTTAAGTTATGGGACGGCATCCATAGGAGGGTGAGAGAGTTTTCAGAGTGGTTTTGCATGTTGTGAAATGGTATGTGTGAATTGCTAATGGTTTTGTGTTGGTGTGTAGCTTAAAGTGGGCTTAAAGTGTAAGCTTGCTTACACTTGTAGCTAACAAGTAAATAAGATGCCACATATTGATGTGGTGTCTTATTTGTGCCGTCCCATGGTGCTAGTAGGGTGGGACAATGTATTTTGTCCCATCTCACTAGTTTACGGGTATTCCTCGATTCTAGTTTTCTCGATTTGCGTGCCCTCGGGTCGTTTTACGAAAAACGTTTTTATAAATTATGATCAATGGCACAAAACGAATCTAATAAAAATTGTTTCATCAAAAACGGAGTTCGAAAACGTAAATATGTAATCCTAAGGTTTCCGGTTTAGTCGTAAAGGACGTTAAAATAAAATCGTAAGTCCTAATCTCTTCTCGTAAATTTGTGAGTTTATGAACCAACACAAATTTAAATCTCAAAATAATATTCATGGACAAATTTATTTTCTGAAATGTTGGACTGTCACCAAAGACGGTGTATGTAAACGTAAGCACGTAACGTTGAATCCTCCGGTTTAGACGTAGTCGACGCTACTCCAAGACGTAAATCCAAATTTCTTCCCAAAAATATGTGAGTTCATATTGTAACATTAAAATAATGTTTTTAAATAATATTCAAGAATAAAATATCAACCATAAATTGACGGATTGTCACATTGCAGGTAGATTTAATTAAATTCTCCTTGACAAGATTTCGCGGGTAAACCCGTTCTCTTTACTCGACCGTCCAAAGCTGACTGCGAACGTAAAGAGTGAACCATTTGGATAAGTTATCCGTATGATTGAAGCCGTCAATTCCGATTCCTGGAACAAGTTTGATTCATTAAATAATCGCACCATCGTTGCTTTCCAGTTTCACGAGCTTGATTCATATTGAATCTTCCAAGTTACCTACCAAGTGCTGTTTGAGGTTAACACTAGAAGGATTTCCACTCATCACTATGAACACTAAGGTATCACTCTGAGTGTTCTGGCAAGATCACTAAGATATTGCGTAAAGGCCTGGAACGTGTTTAAATTCAATTAAGAATAAAACAATTGTTGCTTTCCAGTTATCACAAGTTTGATTCATAAAGAATCGCACAAGTCACCTACCATGAGCTTTTTGATATTCGCTCAAGAAGGATTTCCATCTTCATTGTAAATACTTTCGTATTATTCGGATGTTCAGGTAAGATCATGAAGATTTTGCGTAGGACTCTTAATATCTTTCTTACTTTTCACAGAGTGTGAAAAAGCAAGGAATTATGAAAGTGTGTCCTAATGAGATATTTGATGATCTAAAATGGCTCTAGACTCGATCGTGCATTTTGGATTTTAGTGATCGGAGGCTGGAGAGGAGTGCCACCATTTCAATACCAATTTATTCGGAGTGAATAAATCAATAGATAATGTGTTGTCTCCGTGTGATTAAAACAAATACCTTTTGAGAGATATCTGAGTTAGCTGGGATGGGTTGTGCATTTCATCATTGGGTCCATGTTGTCTATCTTCAATATCGAGCATCATTAAAATGATCTCAATAGCATATGTGTTGACCCGGTTTCTGCCTAAGGTTGTAAGGAGGGCTTCTTTCTTTACACCCTTTATCTTTATAATTATTTTTCATTCTTCAACCCCTTCAATGCTTACCAATACGTCATAACTATCACCTTGTTGTGATTGTTCAAGTGCTAACTTAAGTACTTGGTCGGCATTCAGCTACGTTCACAATCTTTCTCCATCTTTCCTAAGGACTACTATTTCTAGCTAAGGAATGTCCTTGGGAAGATTCCTGTGGTTTTGGAAGAATCATTGGACTTAACCTTTCCTACCATCTTTATGTCACCACAATCTTCATCGTCGTGAAATAAATGGGTTTTAGGTAAGTATATGTCACCATGAAAATCCATTTTGATATGCAAATCCGTTTTGCTCCCCCTTAACATACGCCACGATATTCGAAAACATTACGCATATGTCGGGAAGAGCCAACACATTAAGTCAAACCATTTGTGATAATTTCCCATATTAAATCACATTTTCTCCCCCATATTAAAAATATTAACCCAATCGATGTTTTTAATATCAATTGATTTAATGAGATTTTAACAAAGGTTTTGGGAAGAAAAATGAAAGTCCGTTTTATCTTCATGATACCAAATGTATGAGATATGATACCGATTTGTGACATGATCACATATTCACCATATTAGAAAAAAATTGACAAGGTTGGACCTGATTGATGAGAACATCATATGATAAGATCAAATGGTTCTTGTCAGCATATGTTGGTCGCGTCGTCACGTCTGAAGTCATCTCTTGACACCATGTGTATGATTGGTATTGTTGTCTTGACACCAGTTTGTGAACTTGGCACTTTCGGCATCGAAGATTCTGAATGCTTGACAATTGCTCCCCCTCAATTGTTGACCCGTGTTCTATCGAAAGAGTTGTAGTCGTTGATTGAGTAGTCGCATCGTCGAGTGTGTAGATACCAATTGTAGATTTCTATGGTTGTAGAGATGATAGCTTCATAAAAACAAGATTTCTCTTGTTGTAACAAATAAATGCACTGATGCGTATATTTATCCGTGTTAGACCAAGTTATAAAGTAAACTTGATCCCTTACAAGGTTTTAAAGTAAACCTTGCCCGAGAAAATTAATTCCCGTTGTGAGCCAAATCTTTCATAAGAAATACTTGACTTTAATGTGAAAACCGGGTTGCAGTCTGAAATAACTACAAGCCATATAGGCATGTTTTATGAAATATTTATAACTTTTGTACGAACTCTATTTATGGCGCTGTGTCAATATTAATCAACATTTCTAAGGTCGTAAATATTATCGTACCAAAAGACATGCATTTGAAAAATAAAGTAAAAATATTTTTGGATTTTTCTAGATTTTTCAATTTTTATGGTTTTTATATGGTTTTATATTTTTGTATTTTGCCTTTCTGGATAAAAATGTAAACAATATATACAGATGATCACCAAGGATACGGAGAATAGTTTACCACCACTATTCTTTCGCTTCATCTACCAGTTCCTTTAGAGTCTCAGGCGAGAAAGTTCTCATTCCTAGTTTGTCGGCCAAAAATTCCATTGGAGCGCGATCTAAAGCCTTTGTGAAAATATCCGCCAATTGATACTCAGATCGGACAAAGTAAAGCTCGATCACTCCATTTTCCACTTGCTCCTTGATGAAATGGTAGCGAATGTCAATGTGCTTTGACCGGGAGAACTGAACGTTGTTGCAGCATAAGGCAATTGCACTCTTTTTGTCACAGTACATCGGAATTTTGTTGAAACCTAGACCATAGTCGGTTATTTACGATCTCATCCAAAGAATTTGAGCACAGCAACCGGACATAGCTATGTATTCTTCTTCCGTACTTGAAATTACAGCGCTTTTCTGCCTTTTCGATGCCCAACTGATTAGTCGATCTCCTAGTAGTTGCAAAGTTCCACTTGTGCTACGCCTTGTATCTTGACAACCCGCGTGATCCGCATCTGCATATGCCATTAGTGCGACCTAATAGTCCTTCGAATACCAAAGTCCCCGATTAATGGTTCCTTTAAGATACCGAAAGATTCGTTTCACAGTAGCCAAGTGTAACTCAATAGGTCGAGTTTGATACCGAGCATACCTACATATAGCAAACTGAAGATCAGGTCGACTAGCTGTGATATACAGGAGAGTACCGATCATTCCACGATAAAGTGTCGGATCAACGGCAACTCCATGTGGATCTGCATCAATCTTAGTGTGTTCCACCATTGGAGTATCCACGGGGTCGCAAGATTCCATCTTATATTTCTTAAGAGATTCAAGGGTATACTTGGATTGATTGATAAAGATGCCTCTGGGACTCTGAGATATCTGTAGTCCTAAGAAGAATGATACCTTGCCCATCATTGGCATCTTAAACTTGGAAGACATGAGTGTCCCAAACTCGTTGGATAAGGTTTGGGTCGATGCTGCAAATATAATATCATCAACATATATTTGTACCATAATCATATCTTTACCTCGTTTCTGAATGAACAACGTGGGATCCACCTTGCCTTTAGCGAAGCCTTACGTAATGAGGATTTGTGACAGTAGATCATACCATGTGCGTGGAGCTCGCTTCAACCCATAGAGAGCCTTATTAAGCTTGTACACATGATTAGGATATTTAGGATTCACAAAACCATCCGGCTGTTGAACGTAGACCTCTTCCTTCATTTCACCATTGAGAAATGTCGTCTTCACATCCATCTGATAGACGATTATATTCATGTGGGCTGCATAAGCAAGGAATAATCTAATAGCTTCCAAACGGGCAACAGGTGCAAAGGATTCCATAAAGTAGATGCCTAATAATTGCTTGTATCCACGAGCTACTAGTCGAGCTTTGTTCTTCAAAATTCTGCCTAACTCATCGAGTTTCACCTTGTAAACCCATTTCAAAGTGAGTAACTGCACTTGATTCGGACATGGGACAAGTTCCCATACTTCAAGACGTATAAATTCATTAAGTTCTTCTTGCATAGCTTTTATCCAACAGGATTGAGTAAAAGCTTCTTGCCATGTCTTAGGTTCAACTTCAGTGAGAAAAGCATCAAAATGACAAAACATTGCATTTTCTTGTAACTGACTTCGTGTGGATTCCGGACGATTAGGGTCACCAATAATAGAATCTATAGGATGAACCTTTGTCCACTTGCTGTCATGTTCACGAATACGTGGATTGGAGTAGACCGTAGTAGGAGCTTCCTCTGAGGTGGACGACCCAGATTGATTAGAATCGGGAATAGGTACACCAAAGAATGGAAGTTTACGCATTTGAGCGAATTCCAAATCGTGATCATCATCATCCTCTTCATCATCAATAGGCATGACATGGGTAGTTGAAACATGTGTTGGTTGAGAATTACACGTTGAAGGTATATCTTGACCAATTGTAGGTGCATATGTGTCTGATTGTGCTTCGGTTGCTGGAGCGACAACTTCGGTAACTGGAGCTATTACCTCAGGTTCTGGAGCAACAATACTTTAAGGAGTAAAGAATTCATCAAAGAACGGTTGAAACAACGTATCCCATTCAGTCCTAGTAGGTGGTATAAATGATAATGAAGTAGGGTTATTTGGGACAAGACCAGAACTAATGTTATTGGGTCCCATTTCATGAAGTGCGGGTTCAGAGCTGCTTTGCTCAGAAGCCATTGCTATCAGCTCATCAAAATCAACATTCATAGTTTCGAGGATCTTACGAGATTTACGGTTGTTGATTCGGTATGCCTTCTTTGTAGGTGCAAAACCAATGAAAATACCAATATCAGCCTTGGGTTGATGTTTTCCCAAATTGTCACCATCATTATTTGGATAGCAAAGAGAACTAAATACATGAAGATATGATAAATCTGGTACTTTTCCATGGAGAAGCTCATAAGGTGTTTTACCATGGCATTTTCGAATTAGTGACCGGTTTTGGGTGTACACTGCTGTAGATACTGCTTCTGACATAAAAACAATGGAGCCTTTGCGTAAATTAACATCGTTCGAGCAGCTTCCATAAGTGTGCGATTTTGCCTTTCAACGACACCGTTTTGTTGTGGAGTGCGAGCAACTGATGTTTCATGAGATATGCCAACTTCTTCATAATAATCACGCAAAATTTGATTCATAAATTCGGTTCCAATATCTGTACGAATGCGTCGGACAGTAGTGTTGAGACACACTTGAATCCTCTTGAGAAATCCGATGATGAATATAGGTGCCTCATTTTTTTAGTAAGAAATTTCACCCATGTAAACCGAGAGTAATCATCCACAATGACGAGGATGTACCTTTTACCACTAAGACTTTCAACACGCACTGGCCTACAAAGATCCATATGCAACAGATAAAGTTTCTCTTGGTTGGTATCTTCAGTCTTGGTTTTGTATGATTTCATTGTGCTTTCCCCATTGTACACGCGGAACACAAATGATCCTTGTGAAATGAAAGTTTAGGAAGACCACGAACAAGTTCGTGTTTCGCCAAATGATTAATAGCGTCAAAGTTAAGATGAGATAACTGTCGATGCCATAACCATGACTTAGTCTTTGATGCTTTGGAGAGAAGACATACGGGAGAAGCGGCCTTCATGTCTTGTAGAGACAAAGTATACAAATTATTCCCTCGAGTACCTTTCAATAAACCAACCCCTTCCAAATTACGAATGAAGCAGGTATGCTCTCGAAAAGCAACTTCTAGGTTTGCATCACAAAATTGTCCCACAGAAAATAAGTTGTGACCGAGACCTACCACATAATACACTCTCGAAATTATAACATTCCCAATATGATATTCACCGTAACCCATTATCTTTGCAATATGATCATTTCCAAATCGAACCGTACCAAGAAACTTGCTGACGAAATTTCTGAGCTGAGAGCGATCTCTGGTCATATGCTTGGAGCAACCCGAGTCCAAATACCAGAGAACAATTTGGACCACCTATTTTCAGTAACAACAACAGACAATGCATTGGAAACTATTGGTTCCATAGTGTTAGCAGATACAAATGTAATATTATCATAATTGCTAACATTTGTGTGACCCTTAGATTTCCTGCGTTTTCTAATGTGAGTTTTAGCACTAACAGGTTTTACTATTCCAACTTTCTTAGGTTTTGGATTATTAACGGGCACTAGAGTGGGAGTAGACCTATTTAAAGGGCACTTGGTTCCTACGTTAGTGTTGGTGTTCCTAGTTAAAGGACACACTGGTGTTTTGGTAGCCTTGGTACTCCTAGTTAAAGGGCACTCTTTCTTCGCTTTAGTGGGAGTGATCCTAGTTAAAGAGCACATATTTCCTACTATTGTGAAAGTTCTACCAGTGGGGTGCCATATCCAACCAACTTGGGTTAACACTTTCCCAGTTGGTTTCCATTCTAATCCATTTTTCTGGGCATTCATCTCATTCACATGGTCAATAAGGAAAGAATCATGACGACTAGAAAACATACATTCATTGCAATTCCAACATTTCAAATTAGAATTCACAGTAGGCTTAGATTGCTGCACAACCGCAGAGCCTTTAGGTTTAGCTACATGATTCTTTTTATTCAAAACAGAAATAACATTCCTATGGTAGGCTTCTACTTTCTTCTTCTCTTGATTACTAGATGGGGGCAAGATCCTATCATTCTTCTTGTTTCTTTTAAGCTTAGATCTTTGAGCCTTAGTAGTGGTGATTACTCCTGTAGAAGGCAACACGAGAATATTAGAAGATAGTTTTATTTTGCCTTATCGTTAGTGACCAATGTTTGAGATGGTTTAGTCCTAGGGCCCTTATTAAATGGTGTGACGGCTATAAGGTTCCTTTTGATTGCACTAGAGGACGATGCTGAGACAGTGGCTACGTTATCCACAACATTCTTACCTTTTAGAGTACGAAGTGTTTCCTTTAACTCAGCCACGGCCAGATTTTTATCACAAATTTGTTCCCTCAAATCAGATATTTCCACCGACTTTCGATTCAATTGTTCAATCAAAGATTGATTTTGTGAAGTGGTATTAGCACATGCGGGCTTTACTGAATCGAAGAGTTGTGTATTTTTCTGTTTTAAGTTATCAACTTTGGACAAAATCTTGGAAACTCGATTATCTAGATCAAGTTTTAAGTTCTCAGCGGCGTCAAGTACGTTCACACAGTTAAGCTCCTTAGGTTTCTCTATGTCTATCGGCAATGATTTAGCAACCTTGTCACTTGGCTGACGCTGTTTTGATTCTAAATTAAATAGAAAATTCTTTTGAAAATTTGCCTCATCTATATTAACACCTTCGAATGAAGTTTCAAAGATCTCTTGAATAAATTGTTTCTTGCATTCAAGCGAAATACAATGTTTTTGGATCTCATCAAAACTTTTTGAAAGCAAAGTATAAGAATCTTGAAGCTTTAAAAATTCAGCGTTAGATTTGTGACAAGTAGTATCTACCACATTATCCATAGATTCAACGTTTTGCACAATAGAATCATTATCAACACTTTTATTCACACAGAGGGAAACTATATCATGAGAAATCACTTGCTTCAGAAGCTGATCATTTTGGCGTGAAACTCGTTCTATTTCAAGTAAACTGTTTTCATAAGCATCATCCATTTCATTGAAAACACGTCTAACTTCTTCTATTTCGAAAAGCAAATCTTGATCAACATTTCTAAGACAAGATTTAACATTGTTTACAAATGGAACAATTTCGTCTCGGAACGCAGCTCTAGTGTGCTCAAAATTCCATTCACCTTCCGTTATGGCCGAAGCCGTCGTACGTTCCAAAATGACCTTGTCAAAATCGGCTAAGTGTTGGTGTACCGCATTTAAGTTAACGGATGTCTTACTTACCGGTGGAATTAACTTCGTTAAATCCGTTTTGACAAGTGTAGGAGACGTACTAGGAGGGTTTTCATTTGACATACTTTGGGGCACAAGAACTATCAATTCAGCTAATTCCTTTTGTAAGCGAATATGTGTCTTTTTAGAAAATTGATCTTTATTGTACGTATCATAATCAAGCTTATGGAATTTTGAAAAAATTTTAGAATGAGTTTCTTCTGCAAGTGACAGTGTCTCCGCAGTACTACGAACAAAAGGTGATTCTTTCGATTTTCCAATTAGGGTCATATCATAAAGACACGGAATATATTCCTGAGCTTGTTTTGCATAACCGGTATTAGGTGGTAAATCTTGAAGACGCTTAAGTTCGAAATCTTTAAACGATTTAGTTAAAAGATGAACCATTTCAGTGGAAGCGTATTGTTTTAAAAGCCGTTGTTCCGATTCAAACTCTTAGACTCGAGAGTTTCGAAATCCATTTTAAGTTTCTGAAAATCATTGAAAACTAGCTCTTTTGCTTTTAATTCATTGGAAAGATTAGCTTTCAGTGATTATGTTTCTTTCAAGTGTTCAATCTTTTCAAAATGAAATTGGTCAAATTCAAAACATGTTATTTTCTCTTCTTGAGGGACCATTTCAAAAGTTTTGACCTTTTCTTTATGCAACGCAAGCTCAGTAGTTAGGGTGGAATTCGTATCTACGGATTGTCTGAGAGCCATATGCATTTGATCAATAATATGTTTAGGCACCATGACCAAATCATGTTGAGCATAAGATTCCATACCCGTCGTAGCATTTGGTTGAGGTTCACTCAAATGTGTAGGATTGGGTACCACATCATTTGAGTTACTAGTTCCCGAATGCTGTCCGAGGTTGTCATTTTCATGCCCAACTTGATGTTGATTATCATCATTACCAAGATTGGTTGTGGTGGGTACCTCACTGATGACATCAGAACTGTAGTGAGAGAGATTAGAAACGAGAGCAGCTTGGGTAGCGTGAATGTCATCACAATCCGAATCATATGCATCAAGATCATCTGCTTGATAAGCTGCATTAGAAGTGGAAACGAATGCAATGCCTTCATTGTCTGTTGCCCCTGGGTCTGCAAGAAATGCTAAATCTTCTGAATCCAAGATCTTTCCCTTAGACTGAGCATCAACCAAATACATCTTCTCACGAAACCATGTTGCATCCCTTCTTCGTTTTGGCTGAGTGCATTCCCTAGCCATATGACCTTGTCCTCGGCAATTGTAGCATGTCACAACCTTTTGAGGACCAATAGGGTTTCCATTTCCATTAGCTTGAGAATTCACAGCTTGAGCATTCACAGTCCTTGTAGGAGGTCCATATGAAGTTTGCCTTCCCTGAATAGGTTGCACAGTCACTTGACCATCTTGAATAGTGGCTTGTTGTCGAGGATTTGAAGAGGTGCGAAGCTGATTGTTTGTTGGTGGAAATCCTCTAGTTGCAACAAGTTTTGACAAGTAAGTAGTGAGATGTTTAGAACATCAGCTGGCGTATCATTTGGAGTAAAGACCGGTGCTTGGATTAGTGGAAGTTCATTGGAGTAGAAGGCTTGTGCTGGTTGTGCTTCAATTGGAAAATATCCTTGCTAAGGAGTATAGCCCATTGGAGAAGTGTTGGCTTGTGATGGTGATGTCTGATTTGGTGTTTGCAGTGGAAAAGATTGTTAATGAACACTTTGTTGAAATGCTTGTTGTGGCATCATTAGTGGTTGATAAGATGGTTGTTGTGGTTGTTGATAGGTGTGTGGTGGTGGCTGCTGCAAGTATGATGGTTGTTGATAAGTATAAGCCATGTTTTGTTGAGAAGCATACATGGCAAGTGGATCATGAACTTGAGTTGTAGACAACCGAGCCTCGATCACATGGCATTCGTGTTGTTGAAGAAAAGCTTGAACTTGATCCACATTGGTGTTATGCAAGTCCTTAGCCAATTTAACATCTGTCACGTACTTTTTCCATTCTAAAGGAAGAGTGTTCAAATACTTGGTGTTCAATTGAAACGTAGGAATTGCCATGCCATAGATATTGAGCTCATTCAACAATAGGTTAAATCTCAGATAGTAATCATTGAGAGTCTCCCCTGGCACATAGGCAAACTTATCAAAAGTATCATAAAGCTTACACTCTCATTCTTGTTTAGTTAACGAAGTGCCTTGCATTAGAACACGAATTCTATCCCATAACTCTTTGGCAACTTTATGTTTACTGACGAGTTTGTAGACATCTAGAGGAAGGGCTTGGAGAATGATATTTGTAGCTTGTTTATCACACTTGTCTTGTATCTTAGCATCTCCAGTTAGTTCACCCATGGTGCGAGGACGAGTAACAGCACCTTCCGTCACAGTACCATATACCAATGGTCCATTGAGCACCGATGCCCAAATTAGATGTCCATTTTCTTTGTTCAAGATATAAAGTTCCATTCGGGAAGCCCACTCCTCATACATAGTCTTTACCAACATTGGTGGACGATTATCCGTAACCGAGAGGATGGACTTATCCGTAAGAGATGTGTACTCCATTTCAATAAGTTAAGATTTACAAAGTTGATCGAACAATGAGAGAAATTTAATGTGTTTGTTGTTGTGTGTTAAAGCCGAGAAATAATGTTGTAATCCCCTAAAAATTTTCAAATACACGTTTTTGAAAAAATCTTAGAAATCTTGTCACTCTATCGGAATGCACAAAACAAGTTATGTCGCAATACTTGTCTGAATTCCTATCGCAATACTTGATCGCAATACCTATCGGAATGCAAAAACAAGTTCTGTTGCAATGTCTATCTGAATAACTATCGCAGTGCTTGATCGCAATACCTGTCGCAATGCTTGATCGCAATACCTGTCGCAATGCTTGATCGCAATACCTGTCGCAATGCTTGAGGGCAATACCTATCGCAATATTGACGAAATTTGGACAGAGTAACGTCGCAATATTGCCTTAATTCCGTCGCAATCCACGATCGCAATGAACGATCGCAATGTACGTCGGAATAAGGGGTATCGGAATACTCTTCGATCGCAATGTAGAAACCCTAGGGTTTTTGCGATCGCAATGTAGAACCCTGCTTACTTTGCGATGGATACCAACTTTGCGATGGAGACAAAAGTACCACTTTTCTTGGATAGTACACAACAAATTCGGAATTTTAAGCCTAGAAACGAATCAAACACCCAAAAAATTTGTGTTTTTTACCAAAATACCAATACCAAATCACTATAACAAGTAACTAGATGAAGTATATCAAGATGAAATCATAAAAACACAAAACAAAATTTGGTTCGTGTGATTTTGGATCAAAATGGGCGAGAGAATCAAGAACACAAATAAAAAAACCAAACAATCATCCCATGGCTCTTGATACCATTTGTAAGATATGTAAATCTTGCCTATGTGTCACACCCCACCATGGCGGAATATGGGACGCAACGCATGGATATCATCACAACAATAGCGTGTCCATAGAGAGAACTATATGAATTAGAAATGTCATAAAAGGTGACACAAATGTCATGACAATATCTCATCAATGTAGGAGCCTAGGTAAGTAGGTAACAGGCCTACCTCTTACCCAAGACAAACAAATAACACAAATAAATCAACATATAAGTTCATAGTATCACTTATTGAAACAAACAGAAAAATAAACTAAGAAGGAACGGGGATCTCCTTCTAAATGCATTCCTACGCGACTCCAATCCTAGCCACATATGTTCTCACGCTTAACCACTTTATCACCTGAAAGAGACACTAAAACACGTCAACATAATGTTGGTGAGAGTCATAGGTTTAGACTCCAACCGAAAATAGATTATAATAAACTGTGAACAACCATAAACCACTAAACATATGGACAATGTGCTACAAGTATGCATTAACAACTAACATTCAAGATCAATCATTCCAAACCAAATCCAAGGCTCTCAGCCTTACCAAACACCATGGTACCATAGGCGCCCATACACCTATGTACCAATCCCAAGGCCCCGCCTTGTCATTATCTATTGGTCCCAAAGAGGCTCACACATATATGTACCTCCCCAAGGCCCCGCCTTGTCAACATTCCCTTGGTACCAAGTCAAACCACAATAACTGAGACGGTACGTGTCCCCCGATCCAAATCATAAACACAATCAAGAATCACATAGCAATTAATCACATAAGTGTACACACAAGTCCATTACCAATCATAAAACATTCACAGCATAAGTTATAAAACGAATCAGTGTCTCTTCCATCCCATCTGGAAGTCAAAATCATTAAAAGACATGGGACTATGAAACTCACCTGATTGAGCTTCTCCAAAAGTCCGCACACTAGCAAAAAGCTAACAAACAAAAGCACACAATCAAAACATGAACCAAACACTAAGATGGCTCATGAACCTATGATGGATATCTAACCTTGTCCCATATATATACCTCATTTATATGATCTAAGCATCTCATTACACCCCTCTATAAAGCCCTTAACTTAGTTTACTTCATAACCCGTCCCGTTAACATTTTACCCAAAACAGTCCCGGTTTTTAGGTCTCCAAACTATAAGCCAAAGGCCCACCTAACCATACCCATGATCTCTGTAAAGGAAATCCTATGCCCTTACATATGTCAGCTAACTCCTCCCTTTTGCAACAACCTTAAAGCTACTGTTAAAGCCCCGATATATATATACTTCTGCCTATCCGCATATTACCGATTTTGAACATACAAAAAGTTTGTTATGATTAGGGGGTCTTACCCTAACCCATTTGCTTAGCCACCCTTCAGGTCTCTTATTTAATATATAAACCAACACCCATGCTCATTAGAGGGCTCAAGTGTACTCCTAAGTACCCCAATCACCTTAAAACGTTAAATTGAACCCGACTGATTTGAAAACTGTTTTGACCTCCGACTGTTGTAACTTGTTTTTGACCCATCTCCCTACCTCCAATTTAGTTCTCGTTTCTTTCATTTGAAAGCCACTTAAATTACCTATTCAGGAATGCTTGGATCGCAAAATAAGAGTTTGTAGAACTCTATATATGATCAAAACAAGTGACTCAAAAATATGCCCAGTTTTTAAAAACGAACTTAAACATGATTAAACCCTAATTAACATCACTAATAATCACCAATCATTATCCTAATCATCTTAATTGTTATAAAACCCATAATTACCGATCTATTAAGAACTCTAATCCATCATATAAATTGATTACATAAAACTTGAAGCCTTAATGCTATAAAACAAGAAAACTATAAGAATTAAATTAAGATTTTTACCTCAAATCTTCAAGAAAATTATTTTTGTTGAATCCCTAAATTAGGGCTTGTAAAAATTCGGCCAAAAGGGGAGAAAATTAATGAAAAACTGATTTTTGTGATATAAATATGATATTTATATGTTTTATTAAAAAGACTTTTCCAAATTTGGCTCAAGTTGGGTCTTTTGACCCATTATCCTTTCTTTTTCTTTTCTAGTCGGTTTAAAACCCGATTCATATATTTTTTTTTATTTTTTTCTTTTTAAGACTTATTAATATATTAATCCCCTACACTTGACCATTGCAATGTCCTCATGCAATGCATTAGTTACAAAGCAAGTTTACACTTTTCGCCATAATCAATCCACGTTGGCCTTTATTAAAGAGATAGAAAATTATAAACATTAAAAGTAAAGAAATCAAAAGCATACCTTGGGTTTTGGAAATGTTATGAATGATCATCATCCTCAAGTTTTCACTTTCTCCAAACCAAGCTTAAAAACGAGATCATTGTTATTATAAGTTAGTAGACTAACACGAACTCATGTGGGCCAATTACTCACTTAGACTCCCTTATTCCTAGGTGTATCTCTTATATTTTATTGTTGTCTTGAATGATCACGAGGATGCATTGTTGACTTATTTCGATAGTTATTTAGTCTGAAAATAAAGTGAACGATTTAATCAATAGTTAGCTAAAGGACAAAATCTTTTAAAACTGCTTCTCGGGACCTCATAAAGTTCATATCTTGGCATAACTCGCTTCGCGATCTGAGACCTTTCTCGGACCGATATTTGGCAGCGACTTCATACTTCAAACCTTGAGAGACGTTCATGAAATTATGGTCTTCTCTTCATAATGGAATTTCTTCACTTGAAGTTTTGAGAGATTCATACTTGGACCACGACTTCTTCATTTTTCTCCAATCTTTATTTTTGACTTTGATATACAACGATCCGCCTCCTTTTATGACTTGGATCTATTTATCCTCATACCTTGCTAGGGTCTTTTCGGATACACTTCTCCATGACTTTAGGGGAGTTTTTGCTTTTCGTCGTGTGTCTCGATCCTTCATATTGATTTTCGATAAATGATTCTTCACATCACTTTGGATCTTTAGCAACAAAATATAGCCCTCATGCCTTGTTAGGGCCTTTTCGGACTCGCCAATCTTCGCATCCCGCTTCAATAAGTTATGCCTTGGCTATGAACTCTAATCCATACCGAGCAACTTTTAAACGATCTTGGGCTAGAAGCTAAGTAACTTTTCAAATCGTACAACCTTATTTATTGCAGATAAATTTATTAGCAGGCGATGGGAGAATAGGCTTATAATTAACTCACATAAATTCACGGAAGAATACCAAACTTATAACTGACTCTATCATCTCTCGTTCTCCACAGTTTAAAATCTCAAGGAATGAGACTCGTGGATGTTTAGCCTATTAATTCAAAGTTTTGGATTTTCGAGTCGCCTATAGGATCTTGCAAATTCTTAGACTTTTTCAAGTTTAGAAATCGCATTTTAAAGTTCCCTTGATAAACGACTCTTTAGGATCAATTATAGGAACTTGCGAAAAGTTCTTGTTCTTAACCCGTAAGAGTTAAGACTTTCGCGTTTTATAGCTCCCTATATAAAAGCCTAGCAAAACTTGACTTAAACATGTTAAGGATACTAGCTAGAGTAACTTAGATAAGTAAACTCGGGTTGAGTCAAAAGATTCACAACGTTTGAAAATTAAAACCACTTTATTAAAAGATTTATTCTAACAAAGAAAGAAAATAACTATACAAAAGGCAAAACTAATAGGCCAAAATAGATCAAGAATTTTGAAAAATGTCAAAAAGTTGATTTTCCGGTTAAAATGAGGACAAATACAAGGTAAAGGCCACTTAAATTTGATAGAAGTCCCCCCTACACTTAACATAAACATTGTCCTCAATGTTTAAGCATGTGGGAGTAAACTCCCCTACACTTAGGACATTGTGCACTTTGTTTAAATCTCGCTAAGGAAAGGACAACTAAAGAGATTCCTATTTTAATATAGAGAAAATATAAAATAGTGAATCGAAAAGAGTTTAGGATAGAACCGGGAAGAAGTGAACACGGAATCACGGGTCGTCAAGAATCATCAAGAGTGTGTCTTTGAAGCTCGAATCCCTGATTAAGAGAGGAGAGGAAATAGCAAACCAAAGGGTCTCCCCTACACTTATGATAAAGAAAGCGAAAAGATAGATACATGGGTTGCCTCCCAAGAAGCGCTTGATTTTTGATTACCGAGTCGTGAGCCTGACTCGACCTTGATCATCATAGGAAGAAGCAAGAAACATATCCACCAGGATCAAAGACATAGTTTTCGTCTATCAAATAGCAGAGGCGTAAGGCGAACAAGGCAAGCCAAAGAAGGATAGGCAAGGTTCCCTTAAGCAAAGATGGAGCACGGTGGAAGCAAGGGTGAAGTGGTGCAAGCATGTCTTCAATAATTCCAAAGATTTTTCCTTTTATTTCATTAGGTGGATACTGAGATGGCTACAGAATATCAATACCGGGGTCGAACACCTTTTCCTTTAAGGGAAAATAGCACTCAGGCTCAGCAGAGTGTGAAGAAGATCCGCGAAGAAGCACAACCTCGTCCTCAGAAGGGGGATAAAGAGGTGTTAACTCATACGTGCTGCGGATATTGGTGTCGACCGGTTTCTTCTCCTTAGAAAGAATGTTCTTCAAATCTAAAGTAGGATCAAGACGATAATCTTCAAAGTCCAAAGGAGGTGCATCACTCTCATGAGGGAAGTAGGTGTTGAGAAACGTAGAGAAGTCTTACTCAAATGAGTAATCGTCTAAAGTAGGATCGAGTGATGGCGGTGGAGGATCTTCATCATGTGAAGAATCACTCGAAAGAGTATCAGCCTCATTGAAATCATCATACGTGGGCAGATCGGGATACTCAGAAGTAAGGTCATCATATTCATCCGAATCTGAGCTAGAATCATCATCATAAGCATCAAAGATCGGTGGAGAATCATAAATGGGAGAAGGTTCCAAAGTGGAGCGAGAATCATCCACATCATCATGAAAAAGTGGATTATCGATGCAAGAATCGAATAGAGGATTGTTGTAAATGACAAAGTCATCCAGCACATTAATCATATTCACTGACGCTCTTCCATAGGATTTGCTTGTAAGCTTCCCTATTTTGAACACTTGTGCATCATCCCCGACTCGTAAGATTTACTCACCTTCGGCCACATATACTAAAGCTCGTCCGGTTCTCAAGAATGGCCGACCAAGTATTAAAGGAATACGAGGGTCCATTTCATAATCAACAACGACAAAGTCGACCGGGAAAGTAAATGTGCCAACTTTGATGAACACGTCTTCGGCTATACCAACGGGGTAAGCGAGAGTGCGATTAGCAAGTTCAAGAGTCATCTTTGTTGGAGTAAGGTCGGGAAATGCTAGTGTTTTCCAAACACTCAAAGGCATCAAATTAATACTAGCCCCGAGATCAGCAAGGGCAGTAAATTCTTCAGTTTTGTTGAAAACGCAAGGCAACACAAAACGACCGGGATCTCCAAGCTTTTTTGGAAGTTCTTTAAGAATAACTGCAGAGCAGTTTTCATTTAAGCGTGTGTTGGCGAGTTCAATCAACTTCTCCTTCTTGTTAAGCAATTCCTTGAATGCTTTGACAAATTTCGGCATGTGGACAAGTGCCTCAAGAAAGCTAATGTTGAAGTTCATTTGAGAGATCATCTTCACATAGCGTGACACTTCAGCGTCATCCTTGGTTAGCATTTTGGTCTTGCCTAAACGAGAAGGATAAGGGATATTAGGTTTGGGTGGTGAAGGTGCAGGTGTAGATAAAGGTTGAGATGTTGAAGGGTCCTTCCTAGAGACATCGTCATGACGAGGCGGAGACGGTAATGGTGCACTAATACTAGGTGTAGGAGGAGTAGGGATAAATGGTGGCGGGAGTGGTGGATCGACAATGGTAATTCCACTACGAGTAGTAATAGCACTCACATTTGCTCGCGGATTGGTGACGGTGTTTGAAGGTAGATAACTTGAAGTAGAAGGTTGAGCTGTGGGAAAGAAACTAGCAAGCATATTCTTAATATCATTCGTCTGAGTGCTAAAGGAGGATTGATTATTATCTCGAAGCTCGGATCTTATCTCATTTCCTTGCTAGGTGATATCTCCTTTAAGATTGATAATTTGGCTCTACGGATTCTTGATTTGCTCACCGTGGGTTCTCATTATGGCTTCAACATCCGGATTAATGGGTGGGGTTTGTTGAGCGGGTGGGTGATAAGGATTATAAGCTCTTGATAGGATTTGGTTGCTTCTAGTGTAGTTGTTGGCGGGGTTTTGGTTTTGAGGAGAAAAACCGGGTGAAAGGTAGTTGTTTGATCGGTAACTTAGCAAATTTCTATCCCCTTGTGGTCGAGCTTGTTAATTTTCCGGTGAATAATTACCATAAGCTGCATACACATTTTCTGGATTTCCTTGAGTCGAAGGGAAATCGGTGTATGAGTGAGGACCGCCACATGTTTCACAAGGATTAGCAACCGCTTTAACTTGTTGTTGTTGTTGGTTTGAAGCGAGAAGCGTAATACTTTTGCTCATTTCAGTCATCATGCGGGTGAGTTCGGTCATATCAGGGTTTGCTGAGGTGGAGGAAACATTGACTCTCGGGTTGTTCCTTGAAGAAGCGGAGGAATCCCAGTTTTTGTGGTGAGTAGTCATGTTCTCAATTAACTCTCTACAATCCTCGGGTCTCCTTTTCATAAATGTGCCACCGGTGGCTGCATTAATCGTATCACGGTCTCGAAAAGTCAAACCGTTGTAGAAAGTATCTATTAAGGTCACAGGGAGCATGTTGTGGTTTGGACAACGATCAATCAAGACATTATATCTTTCCCAAGCATCAAAAAGAGATTCATCAGGGTCTTGCATGAAACCGCTGATTTGATTGCGAAGGCTTGTGACCATGGATGGTGGAAAGTAGCGCGACAAAAAGCGTTGAGTCATGTCATCCCAAGTGTGAATAGAATTCTTCGGGAGACGATCAACCCATTTCTCGGCATGATGTGATAAAGTATGTGGGAAGAGTTGTAGGCGAAGAACATTCATTGTGGCACCAGGCAACTTCATGCTTTGGGTGATTGTAATGAACTTGTCGAGGTGTTTGTTGGCATCATCATCAGGCATTCCGGCGAATGGATTAGTTTTCACTTGCTGAATCATGTGGTGCTTCAACGAAAACTCAGGAGCGTTGATTTGCATCGGCGCAATCGGTCCTCCTCGTCCAAACATGGTTGGTTGACAAAGCTCCTCCATGGTCCGAAGATCGTGCTGTGGAAGAACATTGTTGTTATTATTGAGGTGCGGTGGATTATTGTTGTTGTTAACACCTGACATACTTAAATCTTCTCAAGTCTCGGGCTCTTGATAATTAGAAGATCTAGTACGCATACACCTGAAAATGCAAAAGAAAAAGAAACCAAACACAAAGACAATATATATACACAATAAAGATAAAATCTTTTTGGATTTTTGAAATTTTTAATTTTTATGTATTTTTATCAATTTTTAATTTTTATGGTTTTTTTTTGAATTTTTTAAAAAAGAAAAATAACGCTCACGAATGAACGGATCCCAAAAAACAACGCGTCTCTCACAGAAAACCGTTAATCTTTACGAAAAGAGCCGGCAGCGGCGCCATTTGATAACTAGCTTTTACTTAGTTAAAAAGTTCTTTGATGTGTGTCTAATCGAATTGATTTCCGGTTCAAAGTACGACTCAGTTGATTTTGGTGAAACAAATATTTTTGGTTGATTTTAAATTTAAATGTGCAAAGACTTAAAAGTAAATGTCGTTAAAGTAAAATGACGTTATAATAAATCTAAGTCTAATTAAAATTAAATGGTGCAAAATTAAAAACTTTGAAAAGTAAAATAATTAAATGACTTGAATTTAAAGCGTGATGAGAATTAAAATTGACAAAGTATTAAAATGATAACTTAAAAATAAAACAAGAGAAAATGGAAAACAACACTACCATCGGAATGCATTCCGATAGGAATGCACTAAACCCTGATCGGAATGTGATCGGAACACCAGATCGGAATATGTCACTTCTTCAGATCGGAATACCCAAACAAATCCTGATCGGAATATGTACTTACCTGATCGGAATATGGAATAGACTCTGGTCGGAATACCAATCGGAATATGTCACCTTTTCACTGATCGGAATAACCAAGCTAGAACCCAGTTCGGAATGTAACTTACCTATTGATCGGAATGTATAGTAGAGTCCAGATCAGAATACAGAGTGAAATACCAATCGGAATGCTGTCACTAGTCCAGATCGGAATACCACTAATGCCTCTGATCGGAATGTACACAATCCCTCCAATCGGAATATTACTAAACCCTTTTCCGACCAAGCAATGGAGTGCTGGTCGGAATGTATAACCCTTTTCCGATTTGTCAGATCGGAATACGGAGGAAAAAGCACAAAATAAGCTAGAAAAGTAAGCTACTAATCAAATAAGCACACAACAAAAATCCTAATCAAACAAGTATAAGAAAAAGCTACTAAACTGAAATTTAAAGACTTTTAAAACACGAAATGAATAAGATTTACGAAAAACAACTTTTATATAAAAATAACTTTTATAAAAACTTTAAAAAACTTAAAGATGAAAACAAATAAGCTATAAGAATCAATAATCTAAAACAATCAAAAGCATAAAAACATAACCTTTAATCAAATAAGCAAGACAATAAGCATGTAAACATAAAGATCAAGCACGAAAGAAAGGTAGAATGAAAGATCAAACAAGTAAAGTAAAGGTGCAATAAAGATAAAAATTAGCTTACTTGAAAATTAAAGTGCAAGACAAGGTAACTAAATGGACAAGTAATTAAAGGTGCAAGGTAATTAAATGTGCATAAAAGTAAAGGTGGAAGAACTAGTGTCACTCTAGCCAACAAAACTAATGAAATGAAAATGAAGGCTATATATAGGAGATTAGGAAGGTGTTTAGAGGAAGCTTCCTCCCCTCCTTCCTTTCTTCTTAATTGCAAAATCAAGTCTTTAAGCTTCTTTAATCTTCTTAAATCTTCTTAATACTTGGACTTTGTTTTGGTATTTATTCGAACTCGTCCTTAATTCTTCAATAAATAAGACTCGAGTTCTTCGGCTTAAAGTAAACTTCCGTCTTTTGACTTTTTCTTCGATAAATCTTCAGAATTGGTCTTGGACTTCCGTTCTTTTCGCACTCTTGACTTCTCGACTTCATATTTCGTATTTTTCTTCAATATTAGCCCGTGAATGCCGTGTTTTCTCCACTTTTCACAATTTCGTCCTAAATCACAACAAAAACACAAACCACGCATAATTCCGACATAAAAGACATAAAATATACGTTTTGGCTCGGTTATTATTGTAATTAAGTGGTAAAAAGGATGGGTGTTTACACACCTATCAGACTTATTAATATATTATTAATAATACCTTAAGTTACCTTAATTTGTTTCAGCTCCTAAAACCTCAAAACCGTAAAACTAGTCAATTTACGCGTATACCGTAAAAAAACGTAAAATATACAGTTTAAAAAAAACCCTTGAATTTTGAAATAAACTTTTAAACTAAGTCCTAAATGACTTAAAACCATCCCAAAAAATACTCCCATGACTAAACACCTTACCTGAGACCTCTAAATGCTAGACCCCAAATCGTAAAAAAAATACGATTTACTATAATACTTATACGTATACGTAAAACACCAAAATAACACCATTTCATTTCATAGTCACTAATTTGTGAGCTCATGAACATGAAATAACCGTTCCTTGATTTACTTATGAGTACTTTATACCCATAAACGATATCCACACCAACCTCGTTTACGCAGAATAACATGTAAACACGCAAATCTCATAGTCACACATAAATTAACCTTAAAATAAGACCAAGTGACGAACCTCAAAACCACGGTTGTCACATCACTCCCTCCTAATAGAAATCTCGTCCCGAGATTTACTCATTAGGATCGTCATTATCAATTAGCTGATGATACTTGCTCCTCATAAATCCTTCCCGTTCCCACGTGAACTCTAGTCCACGTTCTAAATTCCATCTACCCATAACTACGGTATATTACCCTTTTTATCCAACGTCCTAGCTTCACGACCCAAAATCTATATCGGGTCTTCGATAAAACGAAGACTCGTATCCATACTAATATCATCTAACGGTACTTGCAAGTCAGTTCTTGCTAAGCATTTCCTCAAGTTTGGTACATGAAATCCGTCATGCACACTACTCAATTCCTCCGGTAATCTCAACCTATAAGCCACTAGCCCAATCCTTTCAAGGATTTCAAATGGACCCACAAATCTAGGTGCTAACTTCCCTCTTTTTTCCAAACCGCATCACCCCTTTCCATGGTGAAACCTTTAGCATAACTTTATTTCAAATATCAACGGCTTACGCCTCTTGTCCACATAGCTCTCTTTTTGGTTCTTTGCTATTTTCAACCTCTACTTAATCACTGCCACCACCTCAATAGTTTTCCGATCCACCTCCGGTCCAATACATTGGCCGCTTCTAACTTCATCCCACTGTAACGGTGATCCACCTCATCTCCTATGAATTAACTCCAGCAGTTTCTACTACAATTCTTATCACCATACCTAACGGATTCTATCCTCTACGGATTTTCCATCATTCGGAAGTTCTCCCAACCTTAAACACATCCAATGGTATATGCAGAATTGCATAACCAAAAGCTTCCCATAATATTCACAAGAAACATGTCATAACCACCACCTCATCCTTGCTTTCCCATGTTCGGCACCAAGTAACTAACCATCCTTCATACTAACATGTGTTACACCTTTTCTCTAGGTGGACGTTCCATTGTTCGTGACTACTAACCTCTTGCTCTAACTGTTTCTCTTCAATATCACCCCACTATCTTCACAACCTCTTGCTCCCTCGAATCATTCTTCCTCCATACTACTTTTCGCTTGTCTCTCCACAATCTTAATTTCCATACCATCTTATATCCCGTCTTCAGCCTATAATTTAGGTGTTTCCTCCTTTATTCCTTACATCCTCATCAATGGGGAATATGCCCCTCTCACCGGTGACTCTCTCTTTGTAGGAGAATTCTTCCTAATATAATGCGTTCTCCAACTATATCCAAATCTCACGCCAATGCTCTAGGCGTCTTTCTCAATTACCCCTATAGTATGCTCATACCAAACATTAGTCTATCAACGGTATACTACGCTTGCTTCCCATCGTTTCTTCCCTTGCCATAATCCTTCATAAGGCATTCCATACATATTAGGCTAACTTTTACGCAAAACCCTCTATTCCATCACATCCGTACGCAATCCTTCCAACTTCTCAACTACGTGACTTCTCATTCCTTTTGAAATATGAGATGAATTGGTTAGTATATCGACTATCACCCAACTCTCGTCGTACTTATTCCTCCACCCCATTATGTATCCCTTTCACCAACTTCGTCCTTACATCGCCCTTTCTAAGCTACTCCTATCTATGTAGGAAGTATAGTCTACGTCCCTTTTCTCCATATGATTGTCCAAGCCACGCAACATACATGTTGACGCGTTCTATGCTTTAGACAACTCAACTCGTGCAACCTACATCCTTCATCCAAACCACCCTAATACGTCATCCATATAGTTAAAGTTCGTCTCAGCTTCACTTCATTCTTCTTATTCCATGTCTCATAAACCATGCTTGCCTTTCCCAGATGGTACTTGGCCTTGCAGTTTTCTTTCATCACTTAACTCCACCCATCACCTTTTCCAAATGTTCAATCAAGATGATTAAATATGTGTTGGAGACGTTCATGATCTGTATAGATCATTCTCTACGTCTCGTACCCCAAATGCCTCTAGCATTCTAGGCAGATATAACAATCCAGCTCCACTAACTAAGTCTATCTAGTTCTTCCAAATCTTTAGTTCCCACAACGTATAAACAACCGCCTTTCTTAGTCGTTATCGTATACATCTAAATCCTTGCTCCACGTATCGTCATGCTTCGCGAATTAATCCAGTCCTTCCGATAATTCCAAGATCAGCTCATTATCCAATCCACCTCTTTAGCCTCCAAAACGCTTCCTCACCCTTCTTCACTTTGCCCCTTGCTGGTTCCACGATATGCCATCATCTCTGACTACTCGTCCTGGCCAACTTAATCCTAAAACTCACACTTGAAAATCTCACGTATAACTCCCTTTCCTAACAACTCCAAAACCAACTCATAATTCGCCTCACTCTCCTTCTTAGATTTGAGTAGATCAAGATGTCGTTGATGCTCCTGATGACAACTCGTTTATATATTTTCATGCACCCCCGGTTCATTGACTCCATGAAAACTGCTAGCGCCTCGGCGAAGCCAAAATCATAACCGTAAACCCAAAGCGTTCATACAACATCCTTATCAGTTTTAACTACGTCCTCCTTGCACCCTCTCTTAGAAGCAATACGAATAAATTTCTACCTCGTTCTACTCGCGAAAATCTACACGTATTCTAAAAGACCAATACTTCCTCTTATCATACCAATCAACCACTTTTCACAGCCAATCTACTACTAAGCAACTCAAATTTTACCTTGCATCTGTTGTAATTTCTAACAACTCTTGCTCTTAAAATCATTACATCAACAATTTCCTTGGAAAGGCACTAACTACAACTCCTCTCACTTCTCCTACTTGCTCTATTTATGGTTCTACCTCACAGAAATAGGAAAACCTACTAAATCTCAGGAAATTTTCAGAAAACTTACATGCCTTACGAACAATCATAAACACCTTTGAGGTATTCTATCCCCTTCCAACACTCTCTATGGCGTGTTACTTGTGCCAATATCCATACATTATACAAATCTCTATTCATCTCCCTTGGCACTCCTAAGAGACCTCATGACCACATTAGTTCGTCTACGAACTTTTAACTCTTTCATCCCCACTAAGGGCATTCCGACCATTCTCTCAAGGCCACCTACTTAATTGTGTAGGCGCTACCAAGTCTTTAATATGTCTACCTCAATGCTCCCAATCAATACGAACCCAAAACTACATCCTGAATCCACTAGATACGATCAACGAATCAAACCCACGGATAACTAACGACATTTCACGTGCACGAGTTAAAACAGACCAAAACCACAAAAACTCAAAAGAAAAACTCTAACATGTACCAATTCAAATGACTCATGACAACGAAAAATGATCCAAGAAACACTTAATGGCAACCAAAACATCTTATGCCCCGCGACATATTATTTAAACCGTGCACAAGATCGACTTTTCCAAAAGAATATTTTTTTTCTTTCCTCACCACATCTATGTGACTCAAACAATCTACAAACAACCTTCTAGACGATCTCAAAACTCAACTCAAAGACTAGGTATCCCGTGCATCCCAAATCATAAAAAAACTACTATTCAAAACTCAACCTTGAACCCGTCACTTGTACCAAAATTTCAATCAAGCTACTGACACCCCATGACTATACATACCAAATATTTGAAAAGTACATTCCGAGTACATAATTTTAGGCTTTTGAATCACCCAAAAAGCTTTAAAAACGAACAAGTTATGACCAAAACCGTTTTATACTAGTTTTTAAAAAAAAAAACTAAAGAATCCTCTTAATAATTAACGTAATCCTTTTTAAATGAAAAGAAATAAATGAATGTGAAATTTTCATGAACTTTGTTTAGTCTTGCATAAATAATTATAAATGACGTATATTGATTAAGCTCACTTATATAAACTATTTAAGTAGAAAGAAATTTTATTTCGCTTTATTTTAAAGAAAGTCTTTTAGAATTTGAAATAAATAAGTGTTGATTAAAAAAAATCTTATGTTACATCGTGTTTCAAACACGACTCCAAAACCTTACCCTTATTTTATCGAATACAACCAACTATCTAACTCTATAGTAGATTTCCAAGTCTATTCAATATATACCGACAAAAAGGAATGTAAGACTCAACTCAAAAGATTTCATTTTCCCAAAAGAAATCTCAATTTATTTCCATATACTTAACAGCAAGGACACCATTTTAAAACGGACACGTGAAATAGGAAACTCAAAGAATACGCCACAACGGAGGTTGAATGTCTAAAAAGAAGCGAGCTATCCACCCTCCAAAGGATACAATCGATAATTATAGGGGATCATACATATATAGGCATATCGGGATACATATACTTAAATCCGTCTAACATCTACTATACAAGCATGTACTAACCCTCTTTCATGCAATCATACTTAGGAATCCATTGAAGTTGTGGTACTTGTATAACTATGTTGGCCACCATACTTATACAATTACCCTTACCCAATGCACTCCTTCCTATGATGACACTTATAAGAATTAATACAACACATAACACATATATCCATCTACTCACATAAGCTCATAACCACATAACCAAAAAAAGTCCAAAACTCCATCCATTAAAATAACATAGTCAAACTCTTGAAATACATAAATCCATAGTCTAGCTAAAACAACATAGACTAAATCCAAAATGAAAACATAATCAGTTATAAGTCATGTCGCCCATAAGAGTGGAAACAGCTTAAAATCCTTCATATCCACCTACTCCTAATAACTCGAACCACCACATGATTCTTAGCGACGTGACTTAAACATCAAAAGAAAAATACTATACCTCAGGTACATAAAATAACTCAACAAAAGACAAAAACTACCAAGTACCAAATTATGTACTATAATGTACAATTTAAGCAAAATACAACAATGACTAGAGTGGATGATTATGGTTCAACCTTCACTAATCACAACCCGAAAAGAAAATAACATGTGGCTAAGTATGAACTACTATGGTTCAACCCATACTAGTCAAAACTTAACAAACATCACAAGTAAAAACCCATAACATCCAGAAAACTTTAATTAATATAAAATGCACACATACTCCTATGATGCCTATATGTAGGGACCCTTAAGCTATAGACTAGGTTACTAGAATAGGCAACCTAATTCTCTATAACCATTGTCTCTGATACCATTCTGTCACACCCCATCATGGCGGAATATGGGACGCGACGCATGGATATCATCACAACAATAGCGTGTCCATAGAGAGAACTATATGAATTAGAAATGTCATAAAAGGTGACACAAATGTCATGACAATATCTCATCAATGCAGGAGTCTAGGTAAGTAGGTAACAGTCCTACCTCTTACCCAAGACAAACAAATAACACAAACAAATCAACATATAGGTTCATAGTATCACTTACTGAAACAAACAGAAAAATAAACTAAGAAGGAACGGGGATCTCCTTCTAAATGAATTCCTACGCGACTCCAATCCTAGCCACATATGTTCTCACGCTTAACCACTTTATCACCTGAAAGAGACACTAAAACACGTCAACATAATGTTGGTGAGAGTCATAGGTTTAGACTCCAACCAAAAATAGATTATTATAAGCTGTGAACAACCATAAAACACTAAACATATGGACAATGTGCTACAAATATGCATTAACAACTAACATTCAAGATCAATCATTCCAAACCAAATCCAAGGCTCCCAGCCTTACCAAACACCATGGTACCATAGGCGCCCATACAGCTATGTACCAATCCCAAGGCCCCGCCTTGTCATTATCCATTGGTCCCATAGATGCTCAAACATCTATGTACCTCCCCAAGGCCACGCCTTGTCAACATCCCCTTGGTACCAAGTCAAACCACAATAACTGAGATGGTACGTGTTCCCCGATCCAAATCATAAACACAATCAAGAATCACATAGCAATTAATCACATAAGTGTACACACAAGTCAATTACCAATCATAAAACATTCACAGCATAAGTTATAAAACCAAACAGTGTCTCTTCCATCCCATCTGGAAGTCAAAATCATTAAAAGACATGGGACTATGAAACTCGCCTGATTGAGCTTCTCCAAAAGGCCGCGTACTAGCAAAAAGCTAACAAACAAAAGCACACAATCAAAACATAAACCAAACACTAAGATGGCTCATCAACCTATGATGGACATCTAACCTCCTCCCTTATATATACCTCATTTATATGCTCTAAGCATCTCATTACACCCCTCTATAAAGCCCTTAACTTAGTTTACTTCATAACCTGTCCCGTTAACATTTTACCCAAAACAGTCGCGGTTTTTAGGTCTCCAAACTATAAGTCAAACGCCCACCTAACCATACCCATGATCTCTGTAAAGGAAACCCTATGCCCTTACATATGTCCGCTAACTCCTCCCTTTTGCGCCAACCTTAAAGCTACTGTTAAGGCCTCGATATATATATATACTTCTGCCTATCCGCATATTACCGACTTTGAACATACCAAAAGTTTGTTATGATTAGGGGGTCTTACCCTAACCCATTTTCTTAGCCACCCTTCAGGTCTCTTATTTAATATATAAACCAACACCCATGCTCATTAGAAGACTCAAGTGTACTCCTAAGTACCCCAGTCACCTTAAAACGTTAAATTGAACCCGACTTATTTCAAAACTGTTTTGACCTCCGACTGTTGTAACCTGTTTTTGACCCACCTCCCGACCTCCAAGTTAGTTCTACTTTCTTGCATTTGAAATCCACTTCAATTACCTATTCAGGGATGATTGGATCGCAAAATAAGAGTTTGTAGAACTCTAGATATGATCAAAACAAGTGACTCAAAAATCTGTCCAGTTTTTAAAAACGAATTTAAACATGATTAAACCCTAATTAACATCACTAATAATCACCAATCATTATCCTAATCATGTTAATTGTTATAAAACCCCTAATTACAGATCTATTAAGAACTCTAATCCATCATATAAATTGATTACATAAAACTTGAAGCCTTAATGCTATAAAACAAGAAAACTATAAGAATTAAATAAAGATTTTTACCTCAAATCTTCAAGAAAATTATTTTTGATGAATCCCTAAATTAGGGCTTGTAAAATATCGGCCAAAAGGGGAGAAAATTAATGAAAACTGTTTTTTGTAATATAAACATGGTATTTATATGTTTTATTAAAAAGGCTTTTCCAAATTTGGCTCAAGTTGGGTCTTTTGGCCCATTATCCTTTCTTTTTCTTTTCTAGTCGGTTTAAAACCCGATTCATATATATATATATATATATATATATATATATATATATATATATATATATATATATATTTTCTTTTTAAGACTTATTAATATACTATTAATAATACCTTAAGTTACATTACTTTATTTCAGCTCCTAAAACCTCAAAACCGTAAAACTAGTCAATTTACGCGTATACCGTAAAAAAACGTAAAATATACAGTTTTAGAAAAACTCTTGAATTTTGAAATAAACTTTTAAACCAAGTCCTAAATGACTTAAAACCATCCCAAAAAATACTCCCATGACTAAACACCTTACCCGAGACCTCTAAATGCTAAACCCCAAATCGTAAAAAAAATACGTTTTACTATAATACTTATACGTATACGTAAAACACCAAAATAACACTATTTCATTTCATAGTCACTAATTTGTGAGCTCTTGAACATGAAATAACCGTTCCTCGATTTACTTATGAGTAATTTATACCCATAAACGATATCCACACCAACCTCGTTCACGCAAAATAACATGTAAACACGCAAATCACATAGTCACACATAAATTAACCTTAAAATAAGACCAAGTGACGAACCTCAAAACCACGGTTGTCACATTATGTTTTAGAAAGAGAAAGAGATAGAAACTTGGTAGAATTCACACACACACTAGAGAGAGAAAATAAGAAAACACCTTGTTAACTATGTGTAAAATGAGTGAAAACCACACCCTCCCCATCTAAGGAGAGGGTTTATATACCAAGCCCATAAGATGGGCTTGGGCTTACAATTGGGCCCGACCCATGCATCTCATGGGCTCGGTTTGGGCTTTGTTTAATAAGTGAAAATAAACTAAATTACGAGCTATTACATGGACTATTGTTAGAGTGACCGATCCTTTCTAATACGTAAAATGTATTTCCAACAGTAACGGCTATGCACTTCATCACAAGAGATGATTTGGATGTTACTCTATTTGATCATCTTTATAACAATCTCAGAGTATATTAGATGGATGTTAAAGGAATTGAGCCAGCTAAAGCATCTGTACCAAATTCTAACTTGGCTTTTGTATCAGAAGGAAGCATCGGTACATACTCTCAAAGTACCGCTGTTGGAACAAGTAGCGGTACTTTTTTTCATAGTACTACTGGTGGAACAATTTATAGTACTCACCATCAAAGTGCTGAAAACAGTCCATCAATGACCCATAATTCAAAGGGAAGGTCTCCATCATTATTCAATGAGAATGATGCCTTCACATTCTTTGCTGGACAAGACAACATACCAAGATTGACTCTTGATGATCTGTTCCAGATGGATGATGCTGAAATTGAAGAGATGGATCTAAAATGGCAAGCTGCCATGGTCTCAGTTAGATCAAATAGACTCTAAAAAAGGACTGGAAAGAAGATGAATGTTGATCTTAATGAACCATTAGTATAGACAAGTAAAAAGTTAAATTCTACAACTGTGTAAATCTTGGACACTTTTCCAGGGAGTGCAAGAGAGAAAAGGCTGAAGGTAGCAGTCATAAGTCCAATAACAGCAATAGAACCAGCCCAAGAGTCACTAAAAGTCTTCCAAAAGGAGATATTAGAAATCCCATGGTGTCCAAAAGGAACTAAAGCTTTGGTTACAGTAGATGGAGTGGTCAAATAGGCTCAAGAACATGAAGAAGAAGAAGAAGAGCATGGTATAATGGCTCTCTCTCATGAAGACACTGAGGTACATCCCTGTTCTAAAGATTGCGTTCGTAAGTTTAATAGTCTTAAGGTAGAACTAGAAGAACAATACTAAAAAGTAAACACATGTACTATAGAAGTAAATTCTTTTAAACAAGGTGTTGCTAAGTTAGAAGCAAATATAATTTTGTATCAAAAGGTTCAGCAACACTTTGAAGAGAAAAGTAGGATTTTAACTCTTCAAATGAGAGAAAAAGATGTGACTATCAAAGCTTTTGAAAAACAGCTTGTGAAAGTTATAGTAGAAAATGAAGTTTTAAAAGCTAGTTTGTTTAATGAAAGAGAAGTAATTAATCCATGGCATAAACCTTTAAAACGCATGGGTAAGCTAATTAATTCTCAAATGGGGTATTATGACAAAACAGGCCTAGGTTACATAGAGGACCAACCTGGGATAACTCTGACTAACAAGAACTTTGTAAAACCTCTGTTTTTACCCTCATTGACTTTGTCAACTGTAGTACTATTTATATTTGGAATTTATATAATTTCACTTTTATATGACTTATTAATTATCATATACCTATTGGCATACTACCTTTCATACTTATTTTATATTTATATGAACCTTTAGTCATTTATTGACTACCTTGGCAATTGACTGGCCACTTGATTGAATAATGAAATTCATCACCTCAGTACATATTTTGAAATAAACTATAACCTTACTTAATTTATTTATTAAGTACTTTAATTATTTTTATATGTACATACTTACATATATTACTTAAAAGGATTAAATACCTAAACACTTTAAAAACAATGTATATTATTTTACATTTTCACCTATTTACTTTAATAAAATAAATTAATTTTAGTAATGTATTTAATAATACACTTTCACTAAGTTATCTAAAAGCTTCAACAAAAATACCTACAACACAACAAGTACCTATAATAATATACAAAGACTATTATTATCATACAACACATGGCAAAATTTACCAAAACCCTTCCCATGTCTATACAATAACGTGTGTATGTATGCATGCATGCACTACCATCATTTGATTTAACTAGCTACAAGTAACCTAGTGTAATCATGCACTCCACTAATACCCTATACTAATGCATGCATAACCTTACTTTACTTATACATAAACCATGCTTTACTTACAAAGCCACTTACACACTCCATACATTTCACTATACATGTCATTTCTGTCCCCCATTGACTTCTCAAAAACACACGAATGGAACCAAAAAGGGGAAAGAAGAAAGTTGCTAGTTTTTGAGCATGTGTGCATTTGAAAAGTGTATCCAAGTGTATCCATGCATATCTTGGATAGATATCTTGTACAAGGTACAAAGATCCTCTTGATTCACTCTCTCTCTTGTTCTTAAGCCGAAACAAACACACAACACACAACACAAAATATTTCCAATCTCATTCCACTCATTTCTCTCTCAACTCACGGCTAAACAAGATTTACCACCATTTTTAAACCTTCAAGCTTTACTACTACTCCTATACTATGTCTTCTACTACCTAAAGGTTAATCCTAAGCTCAAACTACAAGAAACCTTGATCATTGAAGCAAGAACAAGAACCCTAGAAGACTACTTGAAGCCCTCGACATGTTTATGATTTCCTAGACCTCCATTGTTGAAATCTTGTCACTTGTTTCTACGCATTCTCATATCATTCCTAAACCTATCTAATCAAGTAAGTCCAAGTTAAAACCTATCTTTTCTAATACATTACCTTTACATATATTAATGTGTACATGTTTATTTTGGTAAAGTTAACATTTAAACAAGTATGGAAACCTTAAAAACATAAGTGAAACCCACGGCTAATTTTTATATATAACAAAACTTGATGTAAAAACTTGTCAAATTTGAAGAACACATCAACATGATCTTGTTTAACTTGAAAAATCATGAAAACCTAACCATGCAAATAATATTGGACGTGAGCTTTTAAGCTCATATTATGATTTTGAGTAATCTTGTAATGTTTAGATATAACTAGAAACATTAGATTCATGTTATTAGGTGCCTTAAAATGTTAAGATTATTATTAGGCCTCATAAGATTAGTTTAAGCTCACTATAATACCTTGCCTAGATAAATAATCATTTCCATTAAATAAATGTTTTATAAGACTTTTAGTGTCAAAAATATGATTTTATAAAGTTACATGTTGAAAATATAAATCTATAATTATTTTGGATTTAAATGATAGATCTAAGAAGTTTTGGACTAAAATACTAAATATATAAACATTGGGGTTAAAAATGGCATATATAATACTTTCGGGCTAAATTGTAAGTTTATAAAGTAAAAGGGATCTAAATAAATAAGTGTGGAAATTTGTATTTCACAAACATAAACTTTGAACCACTTTTTAAATAATGCCGAGAGTATAAGGGTGTGTTTTGAACATATCCGAAACCTTGTAGAGTTAAAAAGGACTAAAAAGAGATTACTAAAATATTAGGGTAAGTTGTGTAAACTTTGGAAAGCCTAGGGACTATTTTGGACACAAGCCGCGACCTAAAATAAACCTTAGGGACTAAATGTGTCAAGTTACTAAACTTAATAAAACCCTAAGCAACCCTAGGGACTAAACTTGCCAATAGCCGAACCCCATACAAGCCCTAGGGGGCAAAAATGTAACTTATAATAAACCTTATTATTAGCCGAAACTTTAGGGACCAAAACTGCCATTAAGTGAAACTATAATAAGCCCTAAAATAGGCCGCATACTATAAGGACCAAAATTGACACTTTATGAAACTTTAAGAAACCCTAGTTACACGTGTAACTAGGGAGGGACCAAAACTATAAACACTTGAATGATTTAGAAACCCTAGGGGTATAAAAGTAATTTAATCGCGAGTATCTGTTTATTTAAAAGGACTAAAACGTATTTTTATACAAGTATTACGAACCTTAAAATCTTATATATTTTAAATCATTATTTAAACATAAAACTTAAATAAACGTAACAATTGTTATTTTTTTCAAACCTATAACTTAATAAATATAAATCTTACGTAAACAAGGATTTTTAAATAAATGTTATACATTTATAAACCTTATTTATATATTAAATATAAATTGAAAATGGTTAACTTATAAAATAAATATATTATTATATTTATTTCCTATCACTTTAAACGTATATAAAACTATCCTATATAAATATTTAAAGTGTTTTATAAACAACGTAAGTATAAAATATTAATTAAATGAATTAATTAATTAAACCTTATTATTTATTTTATACCTAAAATGAATACTATTAGAACTTGTACTACGACGAACAAATTACAAGTATTGTAATTAAATATTTAAAATCAGTCTAAGCATGTACAGATTTATTCTGGAACTTTTATGCATTATGCTATGCATTTACTGAGACCTTATAGTTATTTAGGTCGTTGACTGTATCGTGAGCATCCTTATCAGATTTATCTTCGGACTTATTGCTGTACTACTGAGGTGAGTTCATGGCCCCACTTTATATATTGACAAACTTTTAAACCTTTTAATGGGGAAGAAAACATGCAACATATTTGATTTTATGGACATAGATTGAACTGTGAAACCTTTTATTACCATGCCTATTGTAGATGAACTGCATGACCCGCGCATCCGAAACTGTTAGAATTATTGAATTACCTGAATGTTATAAATATATCTATTTGGGATTGACCGTCCCCATCTGGGTGAGTCATGCTCACTGTGCCTCGGCCGGGACAATAGATGTTTCACATGTCAGCACTTATTTTTGTTATGGGTGCCTTGATAATGATAAGGCGAAGGGTCCTTATCTGTTAAGGACTTAACTGTCAAGTTTCAGTTTCGGGCAATATGGAAATGTAATTACTTTTAAGTATTAGTGCTTTGTGCATTACTACTTCTGGGAATATCTAATGTCCAAACTTATTTTAATTAAACCTGTGAATTCACCAACTTTATGTTGACTTTCTAAGCATGTTTTCTCAGGTAACTGAAGCAGGTAATGGTGTGCATGAAGTCAAGCATCATGATAGAATGCATTTATAGAGCTCATCTGGGGTTTTATGAATTGGGAATAAATTCAAACTTTCAAACAATGTTAAAGACTACTGTAATACTATTTGCACTTTCAATCATGTAATAAATGTAAGGATAATCTTTTATCTGTTGCTCTATATTCTGTCTGCTGTTGATCCACCTACGTGACACCCAAATATTATTTCCGCTGCGTTTGACTCAATTTAGGGGTGTCACAGAATGGTATCAGAGCGATAGTTATAGAGAATCAGAACCAAGTTTAAAATAAATATAAAAGTAAAATTTTTATATTATCTGAACTATAACTGCTTTAAAAATCTTTTGGGATTTTCGAGACTAGAATAGTTAAGCATATAGACCGTAGAGCATACATCGATTGTGTGATTGCCTGTGCATTGATTATTAACATCCGGTTAATTAATCTTATAAGTATTAACGTAACCTTTAGCATGGCGAGTGTTAAATGGCAGTATTATATAATTTTAAATTATATTTCTCAAAAATTTTAACTTGTGTAAGTTTATACTTATATCAATTAAAACTATATTACTTTCAGATTTATCATGACTTCACCTACTGATACACCTGCTGCCGTATCTCCGACGACCGTCTTGTGTGGATGGTTATCTACTAGTGACTCCGGCGATAGTCACGCTTCTGTCGACGCTGCATCCATTGAGGCGCTTATTTCTTCACCACCTGTTTCCCCCGCTGGGGAAGAGGTCCAGCCTCCTACTGCTACACCACATGTACCACTCGTGACTGTACTACGGGAGCATGCACCCGAGTCTCTGCCACCTCGTAAGAGGAGGTACGAGGCACCTCTCGATTCCACCTTTAAGATCGCTGAGGGCTCCCGGGCCAGACATGCTGACCCTGTCCAGGCCCAGATCACGGCACTTGCCGCACGCCAGGCCCGGGACGTAGCAGACATTCTTGCTCTGCTATCGGCCGGACAGACTGAGCGCACTGTTCTACAGCAACGCCAGGACCTTTTATCATGGACCGTGAGTTCAGAGGCACACGCTACCGGAGGGGTGTGGTCGACTACTTACCATTCTCTCCAGTGGTTGCTGGATGAGAACGAGTTCCTACGAGAGCAGATTTACCTACTGTAGAGTCAGCAGACAGAGACTCACACCGCTCTTATGACCATGGAGCAGACTCTTGCCATATTCTTCGACCTCTAGGATGTCCGCCATCAGGGGTTGACGTCAGAGACCGCTCATCTCCGGGGAGTTCAGCAGACTCTCAAAGACCAGTTTCGTGAGGCACTCCGACTGCTCAGGGAGACTAGGACTGCAATGACCGCGATGTAGGATGCCATGCAGGCACCGGCTGTCTCATCTCCGCCCGTGGCGCCAGCCGTATCCGAGGAGTCAGTTAGGCATCAGTAGAGTAGATGGGCTAGATCTTTTGTAAATCATGATAAGCTATTAGGTTTGCACCCGGCTATCATGATATAGGATCTCTTGTATTTGTACTTTTCTTTAGTCAGTTGTATTCCTGTACTGTACTATTTAGATTAGGTATTCATAGATGATGTACTTTAGATTTCATGTACCACCATCCCAGACAGGCGGACTGTGCTCTGTCTTGGATTAGGTTGTGCATTTTGTATTGTATTCCTATTCTAGACTTATGGCATGTACTCATTAGCTTTTGTTATATCCGTACTGTATTATATTATGAACTTTAAACAGGTTATCCAATTTGTTGCAAAGTCTATGCATGAAATTCCTTTTCGTGTAATTATATAAAACTGTGCTAACACCTTGAACTAATGATTTCATTTTTTTGTATAATTATAGAAAAATGGTAAACACTAGAACGAACCCCATCAATGCCGAGACTACTCAAAACGTCACTGCTGCCCAATTAAGGGAAATGATTGACCAAGGCATCGCATCTGCGATGGCTGCCAGCAGGAACATGGACGACAGTCAAAATTCCAACAACCGCCGGAATAATCAGACCACCAGGGGTTGCTCTTACCCCGACTTCTTGAAATGTAAACCTTCCTATTACAAGGGCAAAGAAGTAGTGGTGGAACTGATGCAGTGGTTTGAAAGGTTGGAAACGGTCTTTCGCATCAGCGACTGTGCAGAAGAGAACAAAGTGAAGTTTTCCGCCTACACCCTACTTGAGAGTGCTCTTACTTGGTGGAACTCTGTTGTTGCTACTCGTGGACACGATGCTGCCTATGCTCTCAACTGGACTGAGTTGAAGGAGAGGATGACTGAGAAGTACTGCCAAAGGGGAGAAATGAAGAAGCTGGAGATCGAGTTATGGGATCTCAAATGCAAGAACAATGACATCACTGCGTACAACCAAAGGTTCCAAGAGTTGACCCTCATGTGCACCAGGATGTTTGTGGAAGAGGATGAAAAGATTGAGAAGTACGTGGGTGGACTCCCAGACGCCATTCACGACAGTGTGCTCATATCTCGACCTACTACCGTCGAGAGTGCCATTGAGTTCGCTACTGAGTTGATAAACAAAAGAGTCCGTACCCTATCCGAGAGGCATACTGACAACAAGCGAAAGGCAGACGAGTACTTCCGTAGTCAGCACCAGCAGCATCCTAAGAAGCAGAATGTTGGGCAAGTTTACAGTGCTACTACTGCAGGAGCTAACTCGTACGTGGGCGCCAAACCTTTGTCCCCAAAATGAAACTATCATCATACTTTTGATAGCCATTGCCAGACCTGCTACAGATGTGGACAAGTTGGTCACTTTGCTAAAACCTGTCGAGTTAATGCTGTCACTCAGGCCCGACCCACTCAAAATACTGGGAACTACAACAACAGGGGTGGATACAATGCCCGTGGGAACGGGAATGGACAGCAAGAGAACCGCAACGTTACTGGAGGAAGCAACAATGAACCCAAGAAGGGAGTTATGTGCTACGAGTGTGGAGCACCAGGACACACGAGACCAAGTTGCCCTAAGCGAACAAACCAGAACAAGAACAGTGGAGGAGCTTCATCCAGAGTGTACGTGGTCGGCAATGCAAAAGCCAACCCCGATTCAAATGTCGTTACTGGTACGTTTCTATTGAACAATCGTTATGCATCTGTCTTATTTGATACTGGAGCAGACCGAAGTTTTATATCCACTGAATTTAGTCAAGTACTAGAAGTTGTCCCTACAAGCTTAGATCACCGTTACTCTGTAGAATTAGCTGACGGTAAAACTGTAGATGCTGACACTATCATTAGAGGTTGCACCTTAAATCTTTCCAAACACCCGTTCAACATTGACCTTATACCCGTAAACCTTGGTATTTTTAATGTTATTATCGGCATGGACTGGTTAGCGAGATACCGCGCAGTCATTGTTTGTGACGAGAAACTAGTCCGTATTCCGTGGGGAAACGAAACTATAATCGTTCGAGGTGACGGTTACACCGACATCGCTGACACTAGACTTAGTGTTATCTCTTGTACCAAAGCTCAGAAATATTTGTTGAGAGGATGTCCTATCTTCTTGGCCCATATTTCTCAAACAGATGAAGAAGACAAACCCGAGAAGAAGCAAATCAAGGACGTACCCATTGTCCGAGATTTTCCAGAAGTCTTTCCTGATGAGTTGCCAGGCTTACCACCGACTCGACAAGTGGAATTTCAAATTGATTTGGTTCCCGGAGCAGCACCTGTAGCTAAAGCTCCATACCGGTTGGCACCATCAGAAATGAAGGAATTAGCTGAACAACTTCAAGAGCTATCTGAAAAAGGATTCGTACGACCCAGTTCCTCACCATGGGGAGCTCCTGTGTTATTTGTCAAAAAGAAAGATGGTTCTTTTCGGATGTGCATCGATTACAGAGAGCTGAATAAGTTAACTATGAAGAATCTTTATCCGCTTCCTCGCATTGACGACCTATTTGACCAACTGCAAGGGTCAAGTGTGTATTCCAAGATTGACTTGAGATCTGGATACCATCAACTACGAGTCAGGGAGGAAGATATTCCAAAGACAGCTTTTAGAACCCGTTACGGCCATTACGAATTCTAGGTTATGCCATTTGGGTTGACCAATGCCCAGCTATTTTCATGGACCTTATGAACCGTGTGTGCAGACCCTACCTGGATAAATTCGTGATAGTCTTCATCGACGACATACTCATTTATTCCAAGAACGAACAAGAACATGGAGAACATCTTGCACAAGTACTAAAGGTACTTAAGGAGGAGCAACTCTATGCTAAGTTCTCTAGATGTGAATTTTGGATTCCTAGAGTGCAATTCCTTGGTCATGTCATCGATTGTGACGGTATTCATGTGGATCCAGCAAAGGTCGAATCTGTCAAGGATTGGGTATCTCCTAAATCACCGACGGAGATCCGCCAATTTCTAGGCCTTGTCGGATACTACCGTAGATTCATTGAAGATTTTTCCAAGATAGCCAAACCAATGACCAAACTCACACATAAGGGAATAAAGTTCGAGTGGGGAGAGAAGGAAGAATCAGATTTCCAACTGATCAAGCAGAAGTTATGCAGTGCACCCATACTGGCCTTGCCTGAAGGCAACAATGATTTCATTGTATACTGTGATGCCTCACACAAAGGCTTAGGAGCCGTATTGATGCAGAGGATGAAAGTGATTGCCTACGCTTCAAGGCAATTGAAGAAGCATGAGAAGAATTACACCACTCACGATCTAGAACTTGGATCCGTAGTTTTTGCTCTCAAAATCTGGAGACATTACCTATACGGAACAAAGTGTACAGTGCATACTGACCACAAAAGTTTGCAACACATATTGGATCAAAAGGAGTTGAACACGAGACAACGCCGTTGGATTGAGTTACAGAGTGACTATGACTGCGAGATCAAATACCATCCGGGAAAAGCAAACGTGGTTGCTGATGCTTTAAGTCGTAAAGAAACGGACCCTCCTATGAGAGTTCGGGCATTGGTGATGACAATCAGTTTGGATCTACCCAAACAAATTTTGGAAGCTCAGACTCAAGCCCAATTGCCTGAAAACCTCGTGAAGGAAGATGTCGGGGGAATGCTCAGAACTGATCTTAGCAAAGAAAAGTTAGAACCTAGAGCAGACGGAACCCTATGCCTTCACGGACGAAGTTGGTTACCTTGTTATGGAGATTTGAGGAACGTGATCATGCACGAATCTCATAAGTCAAAATATTCTATACATCCCGGATCTGAAAAGATGTATCAGGATATGAAGAAGTTATATTGGTGGCTGAATATGAAAGCCAACATCACCACCTACGTCCAAAAGTGTTTGACACATAAATCCATCTTCTCACATAAGCTCATAACCACATAACCAATAAGATCCAAAACTCCATCTATAAAAATAACATAATAAAACTCTTGGAATACAGAAATCCATAGTCTAGCTTAAACAGCCTAGACTAAATCCAAAACGAAAACATAATCAGTTATAAGTCATGTCGCTCATAAGAGTGGAAACGGCTTAAATCCTTCCTACCCATGTACTCCTAGTAACTCGAACCACCACACGATTCTTAGGGAACATGACTTAAACATCAAAAGAAAAATATTGTACCTCAGGTACATAAAATAACCCAACAAAAGATAGAACTACCATGCACCAAATTATGTACTATAATGTACAATTTAAGCAAAATACGACAATGACTAGTGTGGACGATTATGGTTCAACCTGCACTAGTCACCACCCAAAAAGAAAATAACATGTGGCTAAGTATGAACTTACTATGGTTCAATTCATACTAGTCAAAACATCACAATAAATAACATTCAAACACATCAATTATAATAAAATGCACACATACTCCTATGACGCCTATATGCAGGGACCCTTAAGCTATAGACTAGGCTACGCGAATAGGCAACCTAATTCTCTATAACCATTGTCTCTGATACCATTCTGTCACACCCCACCATGGCGGAATATGGGGCACGACGTATGGATATCATCACAACAATAGCGTGTCTATAGAGAGAACTAAATGATATAAGAAATGTCATAAATGGCGACACAAATGTCATGACAATATCTCAACATGCAGGAGTCTAGGTAAGTAGGTAACAGTCCTACCTCTTACCCAAGACAAACAAGTAACACAAACAAAACAAACATATAGGTGCCAACAGTATCACTTATTTAAATGAACAAATAAAAACTAAGAAGGAACGGGGTTCTCCTTCTATATGCAATCCTAAGGCATCCAAGTCTAGCCACTTCTATCCTCAAGCTCAACCATATTCACACCTGAAAGAGACACTAAAACACGTCAACATAAAGTTGGTGAGAGTCATAGGTTTAGACTCTAACGCCAAATCAGTTACAAGCTGTGAATAACAAACACCAATACAATAACATATGGACAATGTGCTACAATTATGTATTAACAACTAGCATTCAAGATCAATCATTCCAAACCAAAATCCAAGGCTCCTACCTTGCCAAACAACATGGTACCATAGATGATCACACTATGTACCTATCCCAAGGCCACTACCTTGTCAAACCACAAGGCCACTACCTTGTCAAACCACAAGGCCACTACCTTGTCAAACCACAATAACTGATACGGCACGTGTCCCCCGATCCAAATCATACACAATCAAAAATCACATAGCAGTTAATCACATAATGTACACACAAGTCCATCTCAACCTTAAAAACATTCACAGCATCAATTTATAAACAACTCAACATAGTGTCTCTTCCATCCCATCTGGAAGTCAAAATCAAAAGTAAACACGGGACTATGAAACTCACCTGATAGCTTCTTCACAAGTCCTCGCACTAGCAACGAGCTTTAATTTAATGGAAGATGAGAAAACCTCATTTTTAAAGAACCCTAATTGGCCACCATTGATGAATTTCGACTCGGAGATGTTATGGAGGTTAAAAACCTGATTATTATGGTTATGAGTTGGGTTTGGTTAAGTCCTAAAGGCCCCCTAATCCCATTACAAGTCCATTGGGCCTGTTTTGGGCTTTTCCCTTCTTTCTTTCTTCTTTGGTGTGTCTAAACCGACCCAAACACCCCTAAATTTGTTTTTTCCTTCTTTTATTATTAATATATGTATTAATAATATTACCTTAAATTTCCTTAATTTATTTCAGCTCCTAAAGCCTCCAAAACCTCAAAACCGTAAAACTAGTCAAATTTACGCGTTTTAACGTAAAAGTCGTAAAATATACACTTTTATAAAAATCTCAAATTTTGAAATAAACTTTATATTTAAGTCCTAAATGACTTAAAACTATCCCGAAAAATATTCATATGACTAATTACCTCATCCGCGACCTCTAAATGCTAAACCGTAAATCGTAAAAATACGATTTTCTATAATACATATACGTATACTTAGAACCACCAAATAACACCATCTCACTTCATAGTCACTACCATGTGAACTCATGAACATGAAATCATCACACATCGTTTCATTCACAAGGTACCCCGTACCGGAAACGATATCCAAACCACAATCTATACACACCAATAAGCATATAAACACGTAAAGACACGCAACTAGCACAAAACAAAACTAAGTGGCGAACCTCAAAACCAGGGTTGTCACATCACTCCCTCCTAATAGAAATCTCGTCCCGAGATTTACTCCTTAGGATCAAACACACAGACAACAAGTCACACGAGGATACTTGTTCTAAAAGAACTCCTCTCATTTCCAAGTGAACTTTAGTTCAAGTTTCAAAATACCACATGTACAAACCAAAAACAATTAAACTCATTGCCAAACTCTTGACCTCACAGTCAATAAATCTCCTAGATGACTCTTTGATAAAACAAATACTCTCATTAACACAAGTCCCAAATAACCGTACATGCAAAATGCATTCTCAAATAACCTTTACCAATCTCAATACATGAAATGTATCATGTATACAACTCATTTCCCCCAGAAAATTCTATGCTCATAAGCTAATGGTCCGATCTTTCTAAAGATCATAAATGGACCTACAAAACTCTACATCAACTCTTCCATTTTACCAAAACATACCACCCGTTACTATGGGTGAAACTCCATACATAACTTTGTCACTAAATCTAGTGGTTTCCTCCTTTTCTACATAGCATCCCTTGTTGCTCTCATTCTGTCCACAAACACCATTACCACATTAGTAGCCTCTTTTACCAATTCTAGTCCACAATGAGGACAACTCACCCTATCTTTTCATATCGTGCCTCAAATGGCATTTATCAACTTCTAGTACGATAACTATCATTATATGAAAACTCAGCCATCGCTAACGAGTTTCTGAACTACCTCTAAATCAATCACCCATGTCCAATTATGTTCATCAACTCCCTTCAGTCCGTATCCCAAACTACTTTAAATTCCAATTTCCTTACAAAGTGACCTATGACTGTCTTTCACATATCCATTAATTCTTCCAACTTCCCAACTACGTGACTTCTCATTCCTCTTGAAATAGGTGATGAATTAGTCAGTCTATCGACTATCACCCAACTCTCATCGTACTTAATCCCCCACCGCATTATGTATCCCTTCCACCAACTTCGTCCTTACATCGCCCTTTCTAAACTACTCCTATCCATGTAGGAAGTATAGTCTACGTCCCTTTCCTCCTTACGATTGTCCAAGACACACAACATAAATGTTGACGCGTTCACTGCTTTAGACAACTCAACTCGTGCAACCCACATCCTTCATCCAAACCACTCTAATACATCATCCCTATAGTTCAAGTTCGTCTCAGCTTCACCTCATCCTTCTTATTCCATGTCTCATCGACCATGCTTGCCTTTCCCAGATGGTACTTGGCCTTGCAATTTTCTTTCATCAATTAACTCCACCCATCACCTTTGCCAAATGTTCAATCAAGATGATTGAATATGTGTTGGAGACGTTCATGATCCGTATAGATCATTCTCCACGTCTCGTACACCAAATGCCTCTAGCATTCTAGGCAGATATAACAGTCCAGCTCCACTAACTAAGTCTATCCAGTTCTTCCAAATCTTCAGTTCTTGCAACATATAAGCGATCGCCTTTCTTTGTCGTCCTCATACGCGTCCAAATCCTTGCTCCACGTATCGTCATGCTTCGCGAATTCATCCGGTCCTTCCGATAATGCCAAGATCGGCTCATTATCCAATCCACTTCTTCAGCCTCCAAAACGCTTCCTCATCCAATTTACTACTAAGCAACTCAACTTTTATCCGGCATTCCTTGCAATCTCTAACAGCTCTTGTTTTTTTTATTTTAAATCACTCCATCAACGATTTGCCTTAGAAGGGCACTAACTACAACTCCTCTCACTTCTCCTACTTGCTCTATTTATGGTTTTACCTCACAGTAATAGGCAAACCTACTAAATTTCAGGAAATTTTCGGAAAACTTACATGCCCTACGAACAATCATAAATACCTTTGAGGTATTACTTCCCCTTCCAACACTCTCTATGGCGCGTTACTTGTGCTAATATCCCACAAATCTCTATTCATCTCCTTGGTACTCCTAAGAGACCTCATGACCACACTAGTTCGTCTACGAACTTCTTTCCTCCCCACTAAGGGTATTCCGACCGTTCTCTCATGGTCACCTACTTAAGCGTGTAGGTGCGACCAAGTCTTTCATACGACTACCTCAACGCTCCCGAACAATACGAAACCAAAACTACATCCTGAATCCATCAGATACGATCAACGAATCAAACCAACGGATAACTAACGACATTTCACGTGCACCAATTAAAACAAGTCAAAAACCACGAGACTCAAAAGAAAACTCAAACCCAGAACATGTATCAATTCAAAATGACCCATGACAACGAAAAATAATCCAAGAAACACCCAATGGCAACCAAAACATATTACGCCCCGCAACATATTATTTAAACCGTGCAAAAGACCGACCTTTCCAAAAGAATATACTCTTATTTATTATTGTTATTATTTTTTTTTTACCTCCCCACATCTATGTGACTCAAACCATCTGCAAACAACCTTCTAGGCGATCTCAAAACTCAACCCAAGGACTAGGTATCCCGTGCACCCCAAATAAAAATAAACTACTATTCAAAACTCAACCTTGAACCCGACACTTGTACAACAATTCCGACCAGTCCACTGACCTCCCATGACTATACTTTCTGAATATTTGAAAAGTACGTTCCGAGTACATAATTTTTGGCTTTTGAATCACTCAAAAAGCTCTAAAAACGAACAAGTTATGACCGAAACAGTTTTATATTAATGAAAGATAAAATTGTATGTGAAATCTTCATAAACTCAATTTAACCTTGAATTAATAATTATAAATGACGTGAATCGGTTAAACCCAATTATATAAACTATGTAAGTTGAAAGAAATTTTACTTCGCTTTATTTTAAAGAAAGTCTTTTAGAATTTGAAATAAATAAGTGTTGACTAAAAAGAAATCTTATGTTACATCTTGTTTCAAACACGACCTTACCCTTATTTTACCGAATACGACCAACTATCTAACCCTATACTAGATTTCCAAGTCCCCTTTTTCCATATACCAACCAAAAGAATTGTAAGACTCAACATAAAAGATTTCATTATCTCAAAAGAAATCTCAGGTTATTTCAATAGACTTAAAACCAAGAACACCATTTTTAAAACGTACACGTGAAATACGACACTAAAAAAAAATACGCTACAAGACACAGTTCAAAAGATTCAAAACGTCGTTGAAACTCCACCAAACTCCAGCACCATAAAACACGAACAAACATAAGGCACGTTCAAGTTATAATAACTAGTGAACGACCATATACCATAACTTAACACATAGTAGTATATATACATCCGCATATGTATACCTATTGAATCCCCCAAACATACTCGTTATCATACAGGTAAGTCAATCAATCGCTTTATATGCTCGTTTTTTCATACGAGTAATCACCATCTCACCGTGCCACAACAAGGCATAAAGCCCACCTCCAAAACCAAACCATATCGTGTGACCCCAAAATCACACAACACAACTATAACCCAAAACATATAACACAAAAAGAACAATAGCCATATCGTAGGTAGCCATTACATATACCCATATAAAATACGTATACCCAAATTCTACATCTCATCATATACAAGCATGTACTAACCCTCTTTCATGCAACCATACTTGGGAACCCATTGAAGTTGTGGTACTTGTATAACTATGTTGGCCACCATACTTATACAATTACCCTTTCCCCAATGCACTCCCTCCTATGATGACACTTATAAGAATCAATACAACATATAACACATAAATCCATCTTCTCACATAAGCTCATAACCACATAACCAATAAGATCCAAAACTCCATCTATAAAAATAACATAATAAAACTCTTGGAATACAGAAATCCATAGTCTAGCTTAAACAGCCTAGACTAAATCCAAAACGAAAACATAATCAGTTATAAGTCATGTCGCTCATAAGAGTGGAAACGGCTTAAATCCTTCCTACCCATGTACTCCTAGTAACTCGAACCACCACACGATTCTTAGGGAACATGACTTAAACATCAAAAGAAAAATATTGTACCTCAGGTACATAAAATAACCCAACAAAAGATAGAACTACCATGCACCAAATTATGTACTATAATGTACAATTTAAGCAAAATACGACAATGACTAGTGTGGACGATTATGGTTCAACCTGCACTAGTCACCACCCAAAAAGAAAATAACATGTGGCTAAGTATGAACTTACTATGGTTCAATTCATACTAGTCAAAACATCACAATAAATAACATTCAAACACATCAATTATAATAAAATGCACACATACTCCTATGACGCCTATATGCAGAGACCCTTAAGCTATAGACTAGGCTACGCGAATAGGCAACCTAATTCTCTATAACCATTGTCTCTGATACCATTCTGTCACACCCCACCATGGCGGAATATGGGGCACGACGTATGGATATCATCACAACAATAGCGTGTCTATAGAGATAACTAAATGATATAAGAAATGTCATAAATGGCGACACAAATGTCATGACAATATCTCAACATGCAGGAGTCTAGGTAAGTAGGTAACAGTCCTACCTCTTACCCAAGACAAACAAGTAACACAAACAAAACAAACATATAGGTGCCAACAGTATCACTTATTTAAATGAACAAATAAAAACTAAGAAGGAACGGGGTTCTCCTTCTATATGCAATCCTAAGGCATCCAAGTCTAGCCACTTCTATCCTCAAGCTCAACCATATTCACACCTGAAAGAGACACTAAAACACGTCAACATAAAGTTGGTGAGAGTCATAGGTTTAGACTCTAACGCCAAATCAGTTACAAGCTGTGAATAACAAACACCAATACAATAACATATGGACAATGTGCTACAATTATGTATTAACAACTAGCATTCAAGATCAATCATTCCAAACCAAAATCCAAGGCTCCTACCTTGCCAAACAACATGGTACCATAGATGATCACACTATGTACCTATCCCAAGGCCACTACCTTGTCAAACCACAAGGCCACTACCTTGTCAAACCACAAGGCCACTACCTTGTCAAACCACAAGGCCACTACCTTGTCAAACCACAATAACTGATACGGCACGTGTCCCCCGATCCAAATCATACACAATCAAAAATCACATAGCAGTTAATCACATAATGTACACACAAGTCCATCTCAACCTTAAAAACATTCACAGCATCAATTTATAAACAACTCAACATAGTGTCTCTTCCATCCCATCTGGAAGTCAAAATCAAAAGTAAACACGGGACTATGAAACTCACCTGATAGCTTCTTCACAAGTCCTCGCACTAGCAACGAGCTTTAATTTAATGGAAGATGAGAAAACCTAATTTTTAAAGAACCCTAATTGGCCACCATTGATGAATTTCGACTCGGAGATGTTATGGAGGTTAAAAACCTGATTATTATGGTTATGAGTTGGGTTTGGTTAAGTCCTAAAGGCCCCCTAATCCCATTACAAGTCCATTGGGCCTGTTTTGGGCTTTTCCCTTCTTTCTTTCTTCTTTGGTGTGTCTAAACCGACCCAAACACCCCTAAATTCGTTTTTTCCTTCTTTTATTATTAATATATGTATTAATAATATTACCTTAAATTTCCTTAATTTATTTCAGCTCCTAAAGCCTCCAAAACCTCAAAACCGTAAAACTAGTCAAATTTACGCGTTTTACCGTAAAAGTCGTAAAATATACACTTTTATAAAAATCTCAAATTTTGAAATAAACTTTATATTTAAGTCCTAAATGACTTAAAACCATCCCGAAAAATATTCATATGACTAATTACCTCATCCGCGACCTCTAAATGCTAAACCGTAAATCGTAAAAATACGATTTTCTATAATACATATACGTATACTTAGAACCACCAAATAACACCATCTCACTTCATAGTCACTACCATGTGAACTCATGAACATGAAATCATCACACATCGTTTCATTCACAAGGTACCCCGTACCGGAAACGATATCCAAACCACAATCTATACACACCAATAAGCATATAAACACGTAAAGACACGCAACTAGCACAAAACAAAACTAAGTGGCGAACCTCAAAACCAGGGTTGTCACACACATCAAACTTTTGGAAGGCTTTCCAACGAGCCTTAGGTACCAATTTGGATATGCGCACTGCTTATCATCCGCAGACTGATGGTCAAAGTGAACGAACCATCCAAACTCTAGAGGACATGCTACGAGCATGTGTGATTGATTTTGGAAATGGATGGGTTGACCATATTCCTTTAGTGGAATTCTCCTACAACAACAGTTATCATGCCAGCATTAAGGCTGCCCCTTTTGAAGCACTCTACGGTCGTAAATGCCGTTCGCCTGTGTGCTGGGCAGAAGTAGGTGAATTTCAGCTCACTGGACCTGAGTTAATCTAGGAGACTACTGACAAGATCGTCCTCATCAGACCGAGAATTCAAGCTGCTCGCGATCGACAAAAGAGCTACGCGGATCTGAAACGCAAACCTATGCAATTTGAAGTAGGTGACCGTGTTATGCTCAAGGTGTCACCTTGGAAGGGTGTTGTACGTTTTGGCAAACGTGGAAAACTGAATCCACGTTATGTTGGCCCTTTCAAAGTAATAGCCAGGATCGGGGAAGTAGCGTATCGTTTAGAGTTGCCCCAGCAACTGAGTCGGGTACACTCTACCTTTCATGTTTCTAACCAAAAGAAGTGCTATGCTGAAGAACCACTGGCTATGCCATTGGAAGGAGTTCAAATTGACGACAAACTCCAGTTTGTAGAAGAACCGGTGGAAATCATGGAGAGGATAGTTAAGTAGTTGAAATGCAGTCGCATCCCGTTGGTCAAAGTACGTTGGAACTCTAGGAGAGGCCCTGAGTTCACTTGGGAACGAGAAGACTCGTTCAAGACCAAGTATCCACACTTGTTCACCTGACCAATAGCTTCATCTTAAGCTTTGAGGACAAAGCTAAAATAACGGGATGGTGCTTTAAAACTTCTGTTTTTACCCTCATTGACTTTGTCAACTGTAGTACTATTTATATTTGGAATTTATATAATTTCACTTTTATATGACTTATTAATTATCATATACCTATTGTCATACTACCTTTCATACTTATTTTATATTTATATAAACCTTTAGTCATTTATTGACTACCTTGGCAATTGACTGGCCACTTGATTGAATAATAAAATTCATCACCTCAGTACATATTTTGAAATAAACTGTAACCTTACTTAATTTATTTATTAAGTACTTGAATTATTTTTATATGTACATACTTACATATATTACTTAAAAGGATTAAATACCTAAACACTTTAAAAACAATGTATATTATTTTACATTGTCACCTATTTACTTTAATAAAGTAAATTAATTTTAGTAATGTATTTAATAATACACTTTCACTAAGTTATCTAAAAGCTTCAACAAAAATACCTACAACACAACAAGTACCTATAATAATATACAAAGACTATTATTATCATACAACACTTGGCAAAATTTACCAAAACCCTTCCCATGTCTATACAATAACGTGTGTATGTATGCATGCATGCACTACCATCATTTGAGTTAACTAGCTACAAGTAACCTAGTGTAATCATGCACTCCACTAATACCCTATACTAATGCATGCATAACCTTACTTTACTTACACATAAACCATGCTTTACTTACAAAGCCACTTACACACTCCATACATTTCACTATACATGTCATTTTTGTCCCCCATTGACTTCTCAAAAATACACGAATGGAACTAAAAAGGGGAAAGAAGAAAGTTGCTAGTTTTTTAGCATGTGTGCATTTGAAAAGTGTATCCAAGTGTATCCATGCATATCTTGGATAGATATCTTGTACAAGGTACAAAGATCCTCTTGATTCACTCTCTCTCTTGTTCTTAAGCCGAAACAAACACATAACACACAACACAAAATATTTCCAATCTCATTCCACTTTTTTCTCTCTCAACTCACGGCTAAACAAGATTCACCACCATTTTTAAACCTTCAAGCTTTACTACTACTCCTATACTATGTCTTCTACTACCTAAAGGTTAATCCTAAGCTCAACCTACAAGAAACCTTGATCATTGAAGCAAGAACAAGAACCCTAGAAGACTACTTGAAGTCCACGGCATGTTTATGATTTCCTAGACCTCCATTATTGAAAGCTTGTCACTTGTTTCTACCCATTCTCATATCATTCCTAAACCTATCTAATCAAGTAAGTCCAAGTTAAAACCTATCTTTTCTAATACATTACATTTACATATATTAATGTGTACATGTTTATTTTGGTAAAGTTAACATTTAAACAAGTATGGAAACCCTAAAAACATAAGTGAAACCCACGGCTAATTTTTATATATAACAAAACTTGATGTAAAAACTTGTCAACTTTGAAGAACACATCAACATGATCTTGTTTAACTTGAAAAATCAAGAAAACCTAACCATGCAAATAATATTGGACGTGAGCTTTTAAGCTCATATTATGATTTTGAGTAATCTTGTAATGTTTAGATATAACTAGAAACATTAGATTCATGTTATTAGGTGCCTTAGAATGTTAAGATTATTATTAGGCCTCATAAGATTAGTTTAAGCTCACTATAATACCTTGCCTAGATAAATAATCATTTCCATTAGATAAATGTTTTATAAGACTTCTAGTGTCAAAAATATGATTTTATAAAGTTACATGTTGAAAATATAAATCTATAATTATTTTGGATTTAAATGATAGATCTAAGAAGTTTTGGACTAAGATAGTAAATATATAAACATTCGGGTTAAAAATGGCATATATAATACCTTCGGGCTAAATTGTAAGTTTATAAAGTAAAAGGGATCTAAATAAATAAGTGTGGAAATTTGTATTTCAAAAACATAAACTTTGAACCACTTTTTAAATAATACCGAGAGTATAAGGGTGTGTTTGAACATATCCGAAACCTTGTAGAGTTAAAAATGACTAAAAAGAGATTACTAAAATATTAGGGTAAGTTGTATAAACTTTGGAAAGCCTAGGGACTATTTTGGACACAAGCCGCGACCTAAAATAAACCTTAGGGACTAAATGTGTCAAGTTACTAAACTTAATAAAACCCTAAGCAACCCTAGGGACTAAACTTGCCAATAGCCGAAACCCATACAAGCCCTAGGGGGCAAAAATGTAACTTATAATAAACCTTATTATTAGCCGAAACTTTAGGGACCAAAACTGCCATTAAGTGAAACTATAATAAGCCCTAAAATAGGCCGCATACTATAAGGACCAAAATTGACACTTTATGAAACTTTAAGAAACCCTAGTTACACGTGTAACTAGGGAGGGACCAAAACTGTAAACACTTGAAAGATTTAGAAACCCTAGGGGTATAAAAGTAATTTAATCGTGAGTATCTATTTATTTAAAAGGATTAAAACGTATTTTTATACAAGTATTACGAACCTTAAAATCTTATATATTTTAAATCATTATTTAAACGTAAAACTTAAATAAACATAACAATTGTTATTTTTTTCAAACCTATAACTTAATAAATATAAATCTTACGTAAACAGGGATTTTTAAATAAATGTTATACATTTATAAACCTTATTTATATATTAAATATAAATTGAAAATGGTTAACTTATAAAATAAATATATTAATTATATTTATTTCCTATCACTTTAAACGTATAAAAAACTATCCTATATAAATATTTAAAGTGTTTTATAAACAACGTAAGTACAAAATATTAATTAAATGAATTAATTTATTAAACCTTATTGTTTATTTTATACCTAAAATGAAAACTATTAGAACTTGTACTACGACGAACAGATTACAAGTATTGTAATTAAATATTTAAAATCAGTCTAAGCATGTACAGATTTATTCTGGAACTTTTATGCATTATGTTATGCATTACTGAGACCTTATAATTATTTAGGTCGTTGACTGTATCGTGAGCATCCTTATCAGATTTATCTTCTGACTTATTGCTGTACTACTGAGGTGAGTTCATGGCCCCACTTTATATATTGACAAACTTTTAAACCTTTTAATGGGGAAGAAAACATGCAACATATTTGATTTTATGCACATAGATTGAACTGTGAAACCTTTGATTACCATGCCTATTGTAGATGAACAGCATGACCCGTGCATCCGAAACTGTTAGAATTATTGAATTACCTGAATGTTATAAATAGATCTATTTGGGATTGACCGTCCCCATCTGGGTGAGTCATGCTCACTGTGCCTCGGCCGGGACAACAGATGTTTCACATGTCAGCACTTATTTTTGTTATGGGTGCCTTGATAATGATAAGGCGAAGGGTCCTTATCTGTTAAGGACTTAACTGTCAAGTTTCAGTTTCGGACAATATGGAAATGTAATTACTTTTAAGTATTAGTGCTTTGTGCATTACTACTTCTGGGAATATCTAATGTCCAAACTTATTTTAATTAAACCTGTGAATTCACCAACTTTATGTTGACTTTCTAAGCATGTTTTCTCAGGTAACTGAAGCAGGTAATGGTCTGGATGAAGTTAAGCATCATGGTAGACTGCATTTATAGAGCTCATCTAGGGTTTTATGAATTGGGAATAAATTCAAACTTTTAAACAATGTTAAAGACTACTGTAATACTATTTGCACTTTCAATCATGTAATAAATGTAAGGATAATCTTTTATCTGTTGCTCTATATTTTGTCTGCTGTTGATCCACCTACGTGACACCCAAATATTATTTCCGCTGCGTTTGACTCAATTTGGGGGTGTCACAAACTTAACCAAGGGAATTTTTTATAGTTCTTGTGATTTAGAAGATACTCCTGAAAATGATAGGTATGCTGAAGGAATGAAGGCAGTTCCTCCACCTTTATTAGGAATTTACATGCCTCCTAATAATGATATAAGTATAGAGTTAGATGAGTCAAAAGCTGTTTACTGTAAAGAGTCTAATGATTTAGAGTCAAACTCTAGTACTTTGACCCAGGATGAACCTGTTGTGACCAAAAAGGTTGTCTATCCACCTCTGATGAGCACCTTTGTGCCTGAAGGACTTGTGCCTACAACTAATTTTGCTCCCAAGCAGGTGAAACCCTTTAGTAAGGCAATGAATAGCAATGCAAAACATCATGGTACTATCAAAAGGGGTGGGCTAAGTTTTAAAAACAAGTCAGATTTGCCTTTTGGATCTTCTTAAAAAGAAGCATATGTTATGTGTGTGGTATCTGAAGTCATTTTTTCAAAGATGGTACTGTACATGAAGATGGAATTGCTAAACAAAAAGCTGCTAATAAGGTCATAGAGAAAGGTCATGAGAAAAATGCACAGGGTTAAAGGCAAATGGGACCAAGAGATGAAAAACCTAAGTCGGGTCATTCTCAGAGGTTAAATAAGACCAATAAAATTAGTCATCCTCAAACCAACAAAGACTTCGTACCCAGAGCAGTACTTATGAAACAAGGTCTAGTACCTTTAAAGTCAAGTTCTCCTAGTACCGGCATACCAAAACTTGCAAGTACTGCAAGAACTAAAATAGGTACCGCTGGTCAACAGTCTAGAAAATCAAAGTTTCACAAACCTTCTAGGAGTCTATATGAGATTGTTAAGTCACCTAGAAGTAAGCCTTATGTTAAACCAGTGAAAATGTGGGTTCCTAAAGAACAAAAATCATGTGTTCAGCCAAGTACTGCCAAAACAATACTTAAGTCAAGAAAGTCTAGAAACATAGAGTCACCTTATGTTTTTTGACTACAAATCTAGAAGAATGAAATGTAAGAGTGTTTGTAGTCTTACCGGTAAAACTACTTACAAAACACTTAAGTATGTAGGTCCCACAAGATTCGATCCAAATGTGGCTTGGGTCCCTGTTAAAAACTAATGTGTTTTTGTATGTGTAGGGGCATCTAATTACTGAACTGAAAGACAAAGCTATAGTAGATAGTGGATGCTCAAGGCACATGACAGGGAACTAAGATTTCCTTGCTGTATTTGAAGAATTCAGGGGTGCACCAGTAGCCTTTGGTGGAAGTAAAGGCAGGATTACTGGAAAAGGAAAAATCAACAAAGGAAGGTTGGAGTTTGAAGATGTGTTCTTTGTTAAAGAATTGAATGAATTCAATCTTTTCTCAGTATCACAAATGTGTGATAAAAAGAACAAGGTACTATTCACAGATACAGACTTCTTGGTGCTCTACAAGGATTTTGAGATGCCTAAGGAATCTCAAATATTGCTTAAAGTACTCAGGCAAAAGAATATGTACACCTTGAATCTTCATACTATTATTCCAATAGGTGGTATTACATGTTTGTTAGCTAAAGCTTCTAATGATGAGTCTAATTTACGGCATAGAAGGTTAGGTCATGTGAACTTTAAGAACCTAAACAAACTTGTTAAGGGAAATTTGGTTAGAGGATTACCCACCATATCTTTTCAAAATGATCTCACATGTACTGCTTGTCAAAAAGTTAAACAACATAGAACCTCTTGTAAGACCAAGACTCTCAACTCAGTGACTAAGCCTTTGCAACTCTTACATATGGATTTGTTTGGTCCAATTTCTATTAGGATTATTAGTCACAAGACCTTTTGCCTAGTTATAACTGATGATTATAGTAGATTCAGTTGGGTTTTCTTTTTGTTGCATAAGAATAAAACCAATGAATTACTTAAAGACTTTGTCACCTTATTTGAGAAACAATTTACTAAACAAGTCTTAATCATTAGGACAGATAATGTGACAGAATTTTAGAATGCCGAGTTTGATGAATTCTGTAGGTCTAAAGGGATCAAGATACAATTTAGTAATCCTAGGACTCCACAACAAAATGGAGTGGCTGAAAGGAAAAAAAGGACATTAATTGAGGCTTCTAGGACTATGCTGGCTGATTCCCTTTTGGCAAATACTTTTTGGGCAGAAGCAATCAATACCGCATGTTATGTGCTTAATAGAGTTTTGGTAACTAAGCCTAATAACAAAAGACCTAATGAACTTTTGATTGGCATTAAGCCAACCCTAAGTCATTTAAGACCTTTTGGGTGTCATGTTACTATACTAAACACTCTTGATCAGTTGGGCATGTTTGATGGAAAGTCTGATCCAGGATATCTAGTAGTATATTCTTTGCAAATCAAGCCATATAAGGTTTTAAATTTGGCATCAGGTAGGGTAGAGGAAAATGCCTATGACAACTTCTTAGAGAATAAGCCCAATGTCCCAGGAATAGGTTATGCTTGGATGTTTGATTTGGATTATCTAACTAACTCCATGAATTACTATTTTATGCAACAAGACTGTCAAACTAACAATGCAGGTAAAAGACAAGTACATCTTGCACGAGTACCAAAAAAGAGATTCCTTCTTCATTAGACACTCAAGATGATGATGATGATGCTCATATCTATGTACCAAATCTGCCTACTATCTCACCTACATTTGTAAGTCCACAACAGAAGCAACCAGTGATACCAAATGATGATCAAGCCTCACATGATTAACTTCAGAGGCTTATGGATCAAGAAAAGAATGCTACAGCAAATGCTAAGCACTCAAGAGAAGAAACCACGGAATCACAAATCTTAGCAGTACATTTGCAACCCAACAGTACTTCGCCTACAAGTACTGCTGACACAAATTCTGCCAAGACTGTTGATTCGCTATATCTTGGAAACTTAGGCTTATGAAACTCTCCCTAAAAGTATTAATAGATGTATAAAAGCTGTGAAAAATGAAATAAGTTAAAAATCACTAACCAATAAGCTGTTAAGAGCTCCTTAATATTTATGCAAGAAATGAAAATTAGTACAAATAAAAAACAGGGTAACTCTCTTTACAAGAGTACCACTAGTACACCGGTAAGACTAGTAAACCCTCCTTCGAGAGCTCAGGTGTTCGAAACCGGGCTATGTTTGGTTTTTAAATTCTATTTTTTTACTTTCTTTCACTTTCTCAGTTAAAAACAAAGCACCCTTTATACATTTACTTAAAGCAGATCACCAAATAAGCTACAAATAAGAAGCATAAGCCACATAAACTAAAAATAAGCAAAGAACTTGTTTTTTATTCTAACAGTGAGTAATTGAGGCTTATTTAAGCCTTGTTTGTTGGTGATTATGGGCACAAAGGAAACCCCCACAAACAGTTGGGTTGTGGGGAGTCAAGTTATCATAAATTAAGCAAATCCAAGCATAAATCACACAACAAAATCGCATGCACAGATAGAAATAAAGGAAAGAAATGCAGTAAAATGGTCTTGCTGATGCTTATGTCATGGAAGTGACTTTCAATAGCGTATTTAAGCTGCCAAAGATACCAAATCCTAAATACCAGATTAACTAAGCCTAAATTAACTTAAGATCTATGATAGGTGTGTAAACACCCATCCTTTTTACCACTTAATTACAATAATAACCGAGCCAAAACGTGTATTTTATGTCATTTATGTCGGAATTATGCGTGGTTTGTGTTTTTGTTGTGATTTAGGACGAAGAGGTGAAAAGTAGAGAAAACACGGGCATTCACGGGCTTTTATCGAAGAAAAAAACGAAAGACGAAGTCAAGAAGTCAAGAGTGCAAAAAGAACGGAAGTCCAAGACCAATTCTGAAGATTTATCGAAGAAAAAGTCAAAAGGCGGAAGTTTACTAAAAGCCGAAGAACTCAAGTCTTATTTATTGAAGATATCACAAGACGAGAGTAGAAATCCCGAGACAAAGTCGTTAAAGTTCAAAGAATTAAGAAGTTTAACAAAAGATTAAGAAGACAAGGACTTAAGTGTGCAATTAAGGAAAGAAGAAAGAGGGGAGGAAGCTTCCTAAGGACTCCCTAATCCTCCCCTATAAATAGATTAGATAGGATTCATTTTTCTCTTGTTGGCTAGTTTGACAAACTATGCTCTTCCACTTTAATTTTTGCACCTTTAATTACTTGTCATTTAATTAATTGTCTTGCACCTTAAATACATTTAATTTCAAGTAAGTTTCCTTTTAATTCTTGTCGATCTTTATTTTTATTGTTTGATCTCCTATCTACCTTTCTTTAATCTTTATGCTTTATGGTTTATGTTCATGTTCTTGAGTTTTATTTTATTTAGTTAAGTGGGTTTTGATTATTTTGATTAGTATTGTTAGATTGATTGTTTTGGATTGCTTGTTTATGTTTAGTAGATGTTTATTGGTTACTTTTGCTTAATCTTTTGGTTTATTTCGATTGATTGTGATTAGATTCGTAGCTTTTTCTTGTTCCCTGTTCTTCGCTTGTTCTGTTACTGTTCTCCAGGTTTATTCCAGATCAAAGAAGTCGTTCCGAATCAAGGTTTGTTTCTTGGTTATTCCGGATCAAGGGTTGTTCATCCGGAATATTAGACATTCCGGATCAGTAGTGCTTATTCGGAATAATTTATTGTTCCGGATCAAGCATTTCATCCGGAATACCAAACATTCCGGATCAGCCTTTTATTCCGGATCAACAGAACATTCCGGATCAACAGAACATTCCGAATCAAGGAGACATTCCGGATCAAGGACCTTTATTCGGAATAATTAATTATTCCGGATCAAAGACTTCATCCGGAATCTCCAACATTCCGGATCAAGGGCAAGCAAGGAAAATATTCCGGATCAAGGCATTATTCCGGATCAAGGACCATTATTCTGAATCAAGACTTTATTCCGGATAAGTGACATATTCCAGATAAAGGATTTATTCCGGATCAAGGTTTTTGGTAAATATTCCAAGTGAAGAAGAACATTCCGAACGAAGGTGACATTCCGGATGAATGTTTATTCCGAACGAAGGATTATTCCGGATAAGCTGTGATCAGGTTATTTTTAGTTTCAGTTTTTTATTTTCTGTTTTTTATTTTCAAGCTTTATTTTTCCCGCCTTTTTTCTTATTCGCACTTTAAGTTTAATTGCCTTAGATTTACTTTTAGCTTTGCCTTAGTTTAAGTTTTAGTTGCGTTTTAAGTTTGCCTTAGATAGATTTAAGTTTGCGTTCTTTACTTTAAGTGCCTTTTAAATTTTCGTCACGCTTTTAAATACTTGTCATTTATTTTAAATTAGGTTTAGATTTACTTTAACGTCATTTACTTTTACGTCTTTGCACATTTATTTTAAAACAACCAAAAATATTGGTTTCACCAAAAACAATAGAGTCGTACTTTGAACCGGAAATCGATTCGAGAAGATACCGAGAATTAAATTGAACCTAGCAAAATCTCAGTTATAAAATGGTGCCGCTGCCGGCTCTTTTCGTAAAGATTAACGGTTTTCTGTAAGAGACGCGTTGCTTTTTGGGATCCGTTCACTCGTGAACGTTATTTTTCGTGTCAAAAATTTTCAAAAAATCCCAAAAACATTTGAAAAATCATAAAAAGCATTTCTTTTTCAAAAGTGTTGCACCAAAAATATTCCTCTTTATCCTCTATTATGTTTAATTCTTTTCTTTACCCCTCTTATTTATAATTCTTCATGGATTCGTCTTGCGTACGGTGTGGGAGACCATGGCATGGTTTTCAAACATGTCAATGGTGTACTTGTGAGCGGTGTGGTTTTGATATCGATGATACACAATTTGGATTTTGTCCATTTTGCAATTCAACAAATTCATACTTCTCCTCTTACAACACTTTCCCACCCTCTCCCGTCTATGACAATCCCTATCCTCAAGATGCACCGGGTTTTTCTCCATACCCGTGGTGCTATATTTGTGGGGGGCCTCACGATGCTTCTTCTTGTGATCCGTCAAAGGTCTTCGAGAAAGTTCCGTGCTATCATCCCAGTGTGTATAACTTTGAGCCCCCACGTCACACCGTCAATCATCAACCCTTTTGTGCACTTCCTCCTGAGCAACTTGCCACAATTTTTGACAACTTTCAAAAAGTTCAAGAAGCTTGCAACAAGATCATGGAGAAATGTCAAGCGGATCCGCAACAAGAGCAAGTATCTAACCTTAATGCTTATACTCCTCCTCTTGTGCCTCTATATTATTATGACAGTGATGACGATGAGAGTCCTATTTCTTGGAACGACGAGAATTCTATTACTTCGCCCGACTTGCCGGATCTAGAGCCTAAGGATTCACCCATCCTAGGGGATGAGGATCTTAACACAATTCCTGCAAAGGAATTCGACGAATTCAATAAGTCTAGTGCTGATAACCTTGTCCCAATCCCAAGTGAATCTAAGTTGACATCCGACAGTGACGATGAGTATGATGCACTTTCTTCTGATGATGTTCCTTCCACCAACACTTTGGAAGAGGATTCTTTGGCTTTCTCTAATCCTCTTTTTGATCAAGATGATGATTTTACTTCTAGTGATGACGAGTCACTATCTGATGAAGACGTTCTGAGAGAAACTTTCAAGATTTATTCGAACCCTTTATTTGATTTTGATGATGCTTACATATCTAGTGAGGTGAATCCTCTCTTTGACGAAGGGATTGAGGACATTGATAGCTCTGCTTCTCTTGCTATTGATAAGCATACTTTGTTAGCCATGCCCCCTTCTATTGCAGAGGTTGAGAGTTCTGACTCTACTGGAAAATTACCGCAGGTGGAAGTTAATTCTTCTCTTACTTCTCCTACTATATTGCCCCCTCATCCCACTGAATGCACGCCCAAGCGGGTAATGTATCAATATCACTCTCTGGGAAATGAGGATGAGTGCTTTGACCCGGGAGGTGACAATGACCATTCTATGATTGATAACCTTACGACTTTGCCAATTGGTCAGCATCCATTGTCTTTGGAGGATGACAATGTGATTCCTTTACCCACCCCACCTCCCATGGACCAATATTTCGCATACTTCTCGTATGTTGAAAGGACCTTCCTACCATTCAAGACATATCCTCCTGCCTCTCCTTTGTTATATTCCTCCGGGAACGAGGACAAGGATTTTGATCCCGGTATTACATTTGAGGCTTCCCCATGGACCATTTAATTCGGGGACGAGTCAGGCTCGTGACTCGGTTAACAAAAACTAGCGCTTCTCAGGAGGCAACCCGACTATCTATCTATCTTTTTCTTTGTTTTTACCATAAGTGTAGGGGGAGACCCGTTGGTTTTTGCTATTTCCTCTCTTCTTATATTCAGGGATTCGAGCGCTCAATGATCCACTCTTGATGATTTTTGACGAACCGTGATTCCGTGTTCCCTTCTTCACGGTTCTATCCTAAACTCTTTTCAATTCACTATTTTATATTTTTCAATATTAAAATAGGAATCTCTTTAGTTGTCTTTTCCTTAGCGAGATTTAAACAACGTGCACAATGTCATAAGTGTAGGGGAGGTTACTCCCACATGCTTAAACATTGAGGACAATGTTTATATCAAGTGTAGGGGGGACTTCTATCGAAGTTAAGTGGCCTTTTCCTTGTATTTGTCCTCATTTTAACCGGAAAATCAATTTTTCGACATTTTTCAAAATTTTTGATCTATTTTGGCCCATTAGTTTTTCCCTTTGTATAGTTATTTTCTTTCCTTATTAGAATAAATTTTCAATAAAGTGGTTTTAATTTTCAAACGTTGTGAATCTTTTGACTCAACCCAAGTTTACTTATCTAAGTTTACTCTAGCTAGTATCCTTAACGTGTTTAAGTCAAGTTTTGTTAGGCTTTTATATAGGGAGCTATAAAACGCGAAAGTCTTAACCCTCACGGGTTAAGAACAAGAACTTTTCGCAAGTTCCTATAATTGATCCTAGAGAGTCGTTTATCAAGGGAACTTTAAAATGCGATTTCTAAACTTGAAAAAGTCTAAGAGTTTACAAGATCCTATAGGCGACTCGAAAACCCAAAATTTTGATAATAGGCTAAGCATCCACGAGTCTCATTCCTTGAGATTTTAAACTGTGGAGAACGAGAGATGATAGAGTCAATTATAAGTTTGGTATTCTTTCGTGAATTTATGTGAGTTAATTATAAGACTATTCTCCCATCGCTTGCTAATAAATTTATCTACAATAAATAAGGTTATACGATTTGAAAAGTTACTTAGCTTCTAGCCCAAGATCGTTTAAAAGTTGCTCGGTATGGATTAGAGTTCATAGCCAAGGCATAACTTATTGAAGCAGGATGCGAAGATTGGCGAGTCCGAAAAGGCCCTAACAAGGCATGGGGGCTATATTTTGTTGCTAAAGATCCCAAGTGTTGTGAAGAATCATTTATCAAAGATCAATATGAAGGATCGAGACACACGACGAAAAGCAAAAACTCCCCAAAAGTCATGGAGAAGTCTATCCAAAAAGGCCCTAGCAATGTATGAGGATAAATAGATCCAAGTCCAAAAAGGAGGCGGATCGTTGTATATCAAAATCCCAAATAAAGATTGGAGAAAAATGAAGAAGTCGTGGTCCAGATATGAAGAATCTCTCAAAACTTCAAGTGAAGAAATTCCTATTATGAAGAGAAGGCCATTATTTCATGAACGTCTCTCAAGATTTGAAGTATGAAGTCGCTGCCAAAAATCGGTCCGAGAAAGGTCTCAAATCGCGAAGCGAGTTATGCCAAGATATGAACTTTTTGAGGTCCCGAGAAGCAGTTTTAAAAGATTTTGTCCTTTAGCTAACTATTGATTAAATTGTCCCTCTTTATTTTCAGCCTTAATAAACTATCGAAATAAGTCAACAATGCATCCTCGTGATCATTCAAGACAACAATAAAATATAAGAGATACACCTAGGAATAAGGGAGTCTAAGTGAATAATTGGCCCACATGAGTTCGTGTTAGTTTTCTAACTTATAATAACAATGATCTCGTTTTTAAGCTTGGTTTGGAGAAAGTGAAAACTTGAGGATGATGATTATTCATGACATTTCCAAAACCCAAGGTATGCTTTTGATTTCTTTACTTTGAATGTTTGTGATTTTCTATCTTTTTAATAAAGGCCAACGTGGATTGATTATGATGAAAAATGTAAACATGCTTTGTAACTAATGCATTGCATGAGGACATTGCAATGGTCAAGTGTAGAAGATTTGATAGGTGTGTAAACACCCATCCTTTTTACCACTTAATTACAATAATAACCGAGCCAAAACGTGTATTTTATGTCATTTATGTCGGAATTATGCGTGGTTTGTGTTTTTGTTGTGATTTAGGACGAAAAAGTGAAAAGTGGAGAAAACACGGGCATTCACGGGCTTTTATCGAAGAAAAAGACGAAAGACGAAGTCAAGAAGTCAAGAGTACAAAAAGAACGGAAGTCCAAGACCAATTCTGAAGATTTATCGAAGAAAAAGTCAAAAGGCGGAAGTTTACTAAAAGCCGAAGAACTCAAGTCTTATTTATTGAAGATATCACAAGACGAGAGTAGAAATCCTGAGACAAAGTCGTTAAAGTTCAAAGAATTAAAAAGATTAACAAAAGATTAAGAAGACAAGGACTTAAGTGTGCAATTAAGGAAAGAAGAAAGAGGGGAGGAAGCTTCCTAAGGACTCCCTAATCCTCCCCTATAAATAGATTAGATAGGATTCATTTTTCTCTTGTTGGATAGTTTGACAAACTATGCTCTTCCACTTTAATTTTTGCACCTTTAATTACTTGTCATTTAATTAATTGTCTTGCACCTTAAATACATTTAATTTCAAGTAAGTTTCCTTTTAATTCTTGTCAATCTTTATTTTTATTGTTTGATCTCCTATCTACCTTTCTTTAATCTTTATGCTTTATGGTTTATGTTCATGTTCTTGAGTTTTATTTGATTTAGTTAAGTGGGTTTTGATTATTTTGATTAGTATTGTTAGATTGATTGTTTTGGATTACTTGTTTATGTTTAGTAGATGTTTATTGGTTAGTTTTGCTTAATCTTTTGGTTTATTTTGATTGATTGTGATTAGATTCGTAGCTTTTTTTGTTCCCTGTTCTTCGCTTGTTCTGTTACTGTTCTCCAGGTTTATTCCGGATCAAAGAAGTCGTTCTGAATCAAGGTGTGTTTCTTGGTTATTCCGGATCAAGGGTTGTGTTAGAAGTATTTAAAGTGATGGTCAAAGAAGTGAAGTCACATATTATATGACCACCTCTTAGGGGGAGATTGTTAGAAGTATTTAAAGTGATGGTCATATAATATACCGTTGCGAAGCTCGTGGAAAATGCTATTCAACAGTGTCGAGAGTTCTATGTCATTATTATGCATGAAACGGGAATTAGTCCCGAACACACAAATGAGGAAGGCCTCCTATTCATGTAAGCCTTAGTATAAAAGGCATAACCATCCTCATTTGTGTGTGTGTCTCCCATTGTATCTTTTCTCTTCTTCTTGTTTTAGAGAGAGAAACTCTCCTTAGTTTCTCTCACTAGAATCATCTACCTTGTATCTTTCTAGTTCTTCTTCATCAAATCTAATATTCCATTCTTAGTTTTAATCTTGATCTTATTCATCTATATTTCTTATTCTATAAGTCGTGTGATTAGTTCTTACAAGTGGTATCATTCGCCAAGGGATTCGTGGATAGCTCGTTGGTGTTCTTCAAGTCGTATACCTTTCTTAATCGTGTAGTAGTGATTTGGGCATCTTGGTTTTGGCTTAAAAACAAGTATTTTGGATCAAAAGTTAAGAAATTTCTTGTTTTTTCATCTTTCCGAAATTCCTGCAAGTTTCACCATCGGAAAGTACAAAGGGAGTGAGGCCAGATCGCAATAACCTCTAGGTTCTACTTTGCGATCTAAACATTTCGATACCTTATTCCGATCTGGACATTCTGATCGTTCTTTGCGATCTGGGATTCCGACGGCTTTTAAGGAACTTTGAGTCGTTACTCGGCCAAAATTTGTTTTTAGCCACATTCCGATCTGAACATATTCCGATCTGAAGTTATTCCGATCTGAAGATTCCGATCGGAACATTCCGATCTAAGCATTCCGACAGGTCATCATTGCAATCTAGGATTCCGATAGTAGGACATTCCGATCGTAGGACATTCCGATAGAAGCACATTCCGATCTAGGATTCCGATCTACACATTCCGATCTAGGATTCCGATCTACACATTCCGATAGAGGGACATTCCGATGGATCATTCCGATCAACATTCCGATGGAAATTCTTTTTGGCGGGAAAACCATAGTAAAATTTAATTTTTCCTAGACCATTTTTAGGCCATTTAAGCTTCAATTTCAAATTTTGCCTATGCGGAAAAATTTTCGACCAAAAATTCAAATTTTCGGACCAAAATTCAAATTTTTAGGCCAAATTTCAGATTTTTTAGGTTTTATTTTTCATTAAAAATTTCATTTTTTCAAACTTTTTCCCTACTAGTTATTGGCTATTTCTAACTCGATTTCAAAACTTAGAGATTCAAATTTTTTTCGGCTTACCGTTTTGTCGGACTGAGGAATTTTTTGTCGGGCTGGAAAATTTTGGCAAAGTTTGATTTTGTTGACACTACAACTCACGCTTTCTACGAATTGAGATCCTGTTTTTCACACGACTTCTACTATGAGTTATCAACAAGATAGTCATGCTGCGGGTTTTGAGCATCGTGATAGACAAGTAAGAAAGAAGAGGAATGTTGCCCATCTCTAGTCTCAGCTTCTTATAGCACAAAAGGAAGAAGCAGGAATTCCACTTCTAGCTGAAGAGTTTGATCTCATGTGACTCCCGACTCCATCTTGATGGCTAATTCGCAGCAATCATCCACATCGGTAGTTCAACTTGACAGAGCTCCTATGTATGATTCAGACGGTTCCTATGAGGTACACCCACGTCTCAATGCTAATGAGTTATATAATATGTCTAATCAGGAGGAAGAGTATACTGAGTCTGTAACACCCCACTTGGATAAGTGGACCGTTACGTGTATTTATGGCGTGTCATCAAAGCATAAGGTAAATGTCCTAAAACATTAACTGACCATAAAGGAAATACCAGAATCAAACATCGGCAATCCAAACATAAGCCCAAAACATGAAAATAAAATACTGAATGAAAGGACTAAACAATGTCCAAATAAGCAGAATAATGTAAGAAATGCATAATGTAAGAAGTCTGGATAGCTTCCATCCAAATGCACATGCGCTTAGAATCCTAAAAGCGTCCTGGTGTACCTGCCGTTAGAACATGAAAGGAACTACGGTTGAGCATAACGCTCAGTGAACGGATATAACGCATGATAAGGAATTACTGAAATGAAGTAGATGATAAATACTGAAGCTGTAAGACTGATAAGTAAAGTTGCAGCGGAGATCTGTATATAATCTGTAAGGTCTGATTTATAAATAATAAAGTTGAATTGATATCTGTTAAAACTGAAAACATGCATTTACTGTATTTTAATTGCCAAGAGCTTATATAAGTCATGTACTGTAACAACTGCTGCATGAATACATAGAGGGGTGACCTCGTCATGCTATAAAGGGGTGACCTCTAAATAACTGTGCTGTGTGGAGGGATCAGCTCTAATGTGAAGGATGTAGAGCACACACCACATTCACCTGCTAAACTGGAAACTGTATACGCCCCACTAATAATACTGATAAAAATGGCCAAGCTGAGCTGAGTGGGACGATGCAGGATATCACTCTCCTGCATGTGAGTCACGGCACCGGTGCCTCTAGTGCCGTGGTTACGGTACCTCCGTAACTAGTACATAAACTAATCATGCTTGTATATAATGCTCAGGCAATTTATTTTATTATTAACATGATTACTGATAAGCTTAAACATATACTGGGAAAACATTTGGCTGCAGACGGGGAATTCTAATCATGCATAGGAAAGGAAGTCCTTACTAAAAGGACGGAAATCCGTACCTCGTGTCCAGTAATGAAATAAGACTGAAAGCTGACGGATCGAATCTGACTTCACGGATACTACATAAATAATGGACGCGAAAATAAGTTGACAGATATCCATATTCTATTACTGATTTTAACTATTCTTGGCTTGATTTATTTTATACTTATATTATTGTAGGTATGTAATCTGATAATTTTGACTGTTCAAAAATGTCACTGATAAGTGTATTCATGTATTGCTGATTATTGTATAATGGTCTTCTGAATTTATGATATTACTAAAAATAGAAATCTGCTATAAAAGAACTATTAAAATCTGAAAAGTTTTCCAATTTAGTTTTTTTTTTCTAAAATTTTAAATCATTAAAACAAGTCATATGTTTAAAGTAAATAAAAGGATAAATTTTTATGTTACTAATTAAGTAATAACATAAAACAATTAATCAAATTTATTTAATACAACTCATTTATAAAAAGATTTAATTAAATAGAGTAAGTCCTTGTATTTTAATATATATTCCCACTGCTTTTGTTATGTTCCCACTGCCTTCAATTAATTCCCACTGTTTTATATTATGTTCCCACTGTTAGTATTACGTTCCCACTGTTAGTATTAATTTCCCACTGCTAGTTATATGGTTCCCACTGTCTGGTATACAGTTCCCGCTGCTAGTGTTTCTGACAGACCCAAACACCCCTTTTTCCTGAGTTAGTCCCAAACGCACCCTTATTGTCTGTATATGCAGTTTTTCAAACCCAAACGCCCCTGTTGGGCCATTTTCCCCCCTGTCTATTCACAAACACCCCTGGTGGGTTCGTGTGGCCTAGGTTGGTCGGAAAACAGCCCCAAGCCGCCCCCTGTTGGTCACGGCTGGCAATAAAAGGGGTCACCGAGACACTTTGTCTCGGGTGTTTCATCATCACAGCCCACCGAGACTTCCGTGCTGGGGTTGTTGATCGGGGCTGGCAAAAGAAAGCACCGAGAGTCTATGACTCTCGGCTGAACAACCCATGACCCATCGAGACATGGTGGTGTCTCGGTTGCTTGTGCAGTCACACAACCCGAACCCCCTTTATGATTATATCATGGTTATCCCATGATTCTGTTTGTGTATACCAAATCAAAACAAGAGAAAATGTGATAATCAAAAGGAATAGGAACGAGTGTAAATACCGTTTCAGGATTGATAAGGGCGAAAGATTACCCGAATCTTTGGTAACAATGGGGTCGAAACACCCCCTTTTCTTTCTTCTAAGCCGGCGGCCACACAAGCACAACCCTAGGAGTTTTTTTTTTCGCTGTGAGTGTAAAGGGAAAACCCCCCGCTCCTTTTCTTTCTCTAGAACCAAACGGGCCAAGCCCAATTCTTTCCTCTTTTTTTTTTACACCAAACGGCCAAAAGCCTCTCTTTCCTTTTTTTTTTTTAAATACTTGTATACCTTATTTCCTCGCGTTTTGTTTCTGAAAAGCGATAATTATTTTTTTGTGTAATAACACATACGTAATATATTCTGAAACTTAATAATTATTTTATTTAAATAAACTGAGACTACGCATATTTACTATTAATGTTTAATTTCTGCGTTTATATCTCTGTCTAAAGTTAATACTTATATAGTCTGTTAAAATTAAACTGCTTATTTAAATTTTCTGATTTTTAAATACGGGTTTTACAATTCTTCCACTCTAAAAACAATAATTCGTCCCCGAATTAAAGATACGACCATAATGGGTTTTACAGAGTCACTTGAGCCTTCCACTGAGACACACGGGGTTCAAACGAATAATAGCAATATTATTTCTAATGCACCCAGTGTGGACCTTAGTGGGGATCAAGTAGCGCAACCTACAACCCTTCCTGACGAGACGCATGCGTATTATAAATCATTATTTGATAAGCTTGCCACGGATGTTGCTCATGCGAATGTGGTTAATAATAAGTTCAAAGGAACTAATGCCAAATTGACCACTGACCTTGCGGGATATAAGGAACGGGAGAAAAGTTTTGAGATTCATCATGCTAAGATCAAGGAACTTGAACAAGCTCATGCTACATCGGTGTATCAAGAAAAATGCACCACTAAGAAATTAAATGCCTTACATTTGAGTAGTGCTAAAAAGATAAGCGAATTGAATGATGAAATCACATCTCTTAATAAACAGCTTTCAACTGAAAAATCTACCATTTTGGAGTTAAAAGAAGAACGAAAAAAGCTGAAACATGATTTCAAAATTCGAGAAGATGGGCTTCTTGAGGATTTTTGCAAAGCTCGGGATAGGATTAGGGAATTAGACAACCTTTTGGTAAAACGTGGCCAAACTATGCAAAAAATAAATATGCTCGCACCAAAAGTGAATGAGATAAACTACACTCGATACAAATTGGCCTTAGGTTGTCCCCTTCCTCCTAATCCAGGATACCTTAAGCAAGTTCAGGCCACAAATGAAACCTTATATAATGGTAGTGTGCTCTTGTCTGATGAGCATGATCCTCCTACTGTGCATGATTCTGAGGAAACTACCGAACTTGCTGTACAGACTCGTTTAAAAATGCAAAAGCTTAACAAAGAAGTGACACATGTTTATTATCCGAAAGTTAATCCTCCAACTGTTTTTGTTCGGTCTAAAACGAGTTCTGAAATGCTTTTGCTACCTAGTGCGAAATTGTCTGATGACCCTCCAAAACCGAGTATCACACGTAGGTATCTAAACGAGCTCAAAGATAATTTTGTCATTCTCAAACGGGTTGTTAACGCCAAAATGACTCGAGGAAACTTTACATCACCCATTCATGTCGAGTTACAAAAAGTGCTTCATACAGAAATCAATCCGATTATTAATCAAGTTGATGCGAGGATAGGCAATCTTGAGAACGCTTTTCTAAAAGAACTAGCCAAATTTGTTGAAGACTTCAAATCTTTGGCGAAGGAGGCTGATGAATCTCTTGATAAAATTAAAGTTTTGGAAAGCGACCTTGCATGTCTCTCGAAAGCAAGTGACAGTGGTGATTGTGTTGATAGTAACCCCGTCGCGGTAAACATCTCTGTGTCAGACAATGAAACCCTCCAAAATGAGCTTGATCGTACGAAAGAGAAAATGGAGTCTTATGTCATCAAAAAGGACAACGAATTCACCGATCTTTGGAATAAATATGTCAAAAAATGTGATGAATGTAAGGATGACAAACTCTCGTATGATAAAGCTTACAATGAACTGCAACAAACAATCAAACAGCTACGAACTCAGTTAGGAGGTGAATGTCGCGACAGTGAGCCTTCAACAAATGTTAATCAAAAAGAGTTCACGATTCTTCAACACCGATATGATTTTCTTCAGAAACATTGTCATTCTCTTGAACTTGCTTTGCAAACCAAAGTTGGAAAAGTTCTTGATGACAATAATTTACAAGTAAAACTCTCTGAATCATTTCGTGAATTGAATGAAAAGAGTAAGGATATTTCTGATCTGAAAGCTCAGTTGCAAGACAAAGACATCGCGATTGCTGAGTTGCAGAAACTTGTTGGAAAGATGGGTGGGAAAACTGTGGAAGCTAAGGTTGTAAAATCAGTTGTTAGACAACCCAATGCGTACAAAGTACCAAAGCCATCTATCTTAGGAAAACCGCCTTCTAATGTTTCTAGGTTACCTCCTAATACCGATGTGCCATCGACTGTACCAAAACCAGCCATCTCACCCTATGTTCCTCCATTTAGAAAACCAACTCTTGCTAAACACAACTCTGTGAATGCACCTTGCACTACTCCTAAGAGTACTCCCAAGTGTGTGACTCTTACGCCCACAAAGGAATCTAATGGTTCAAATGACGTTGGTCAAACCAAAAACCTAGGGGATGGTAAGCAAAAAGGGAACATTCAGAAAGTAAACCATGTGTATTCAAAACCTAGTAAACCAACAACCGCTAGAGTTCAACACACACCTAATGGTAATAAACCAAAACCTAGGACCCCTTCCCAACAACCTAGGAATTGGCAATCACCAATGAGTAGCCGTGTTTCGAACATAGTGCCTGAACGGTCAGCAAACCCTAGGTACACAAGACCTTTCGAGAATCCCAAACTCCCTGTATGCCCCACGTACAAAAAGGGCATTCACCATGAAAATCATGCTCATTGCATTCTGCAATACCTCTATGAGGTAAACTCTCGTGCTTTCACACAGAGAAAGAATGCAGAATCCCATAAGACAACAAGGAGACTCCCACCCGTCACAAAGAAAAGCAATGACAATAAATCCTCAAGGCGGATCAATGCAGGACCTAGTTTCTCTCCAAAGAAGTCTTCCGCTATGCAAGAGAACACTAATCCTAGATCTAGTCTTCAGTGGAAACCCACGGGTAGGGTCTTTAAGAAAGTCGGTCTTAAGTGGATTCCCATCAAGAAGAGTGATGACACCTGCTCCAGCACTAATGCGAGTGTCTTGAATATAGAAAATTTTTTAGTTACTCCTAACACTAGTATTTGTGCAAATTCTTCTTCTGTCATTGCAGGTACTTCAACGGATTCTGAATCCATTTCTTCAAAGGGTTCCAATTCTGTACATTCAACATCACCCTATTCTGCTGTACAAAGGTCTATTTTGGATTATTTTAAAAAATATTGAAAATCAAAATACAAAAATATAAAACCTATAAAAACAAAACAAAAAACGAAAAAATCTTTCAAAAATACCAAAAATATTCTTCTCGACATGTCTTTCAGTTTCGATAATATGGACGTGCCTAGAAATGTCGCTCAATAACGACACGGGTGTGTACATAAAGCTCGAATGAAAGTTCAAATGTTTTTTAAAACATGTCATTTCCCCTTTCTTCATATGATTTGCAGTTACCTCAGATTGTGACTCGTGCCTCAAAGAAAGGAAAGTTGATCACGGATGATCACTTATCCTTAACAACGAGAAAATAAAACTTTCTCGATCATGAGCTTCCGATAAAAACATTCCATGTTTTAAGCTCATGTAAACAACTTACAGTTAAATGTCAGACTGTAACTCGAACTTCAAATAAAGGAGAGTGTATCTTTAAAGATAACTTATCCTAATAACGGGTAGAGCAATCTATCACGGGTTGAGCTTGTCACAAAACATTCAACGTTTTGAGCTCAACATAATGGCTTATAGTCACATGTCAGACTATAACCCGGTCCCCAAAAGAAAGGAAAGTCGTTGACTTATCCTTAACAATGAGAAATTCATTTTTCTCGGTCATGAGCTTATATCAAAACATTCAAAGTTTTAAGCTCATGAACACAATTTTTCTCGGACTTTTAAGCACAATTTTTCAAAGTATTTCAAAACAATGTGCTCATATACTCCCCTATTTAAATAGAATCTCTTTTAGAGGGGGAGTATAATGATTTCATAAACATTTTTTCCAAAGTTTCATGACACATTATTCTCTCCATGTTCCATCACTAGTTTCACAAAAATTTCAATTTCATGCAATTTTTGAGGGGGAGAATAGTGATTAAAATGAGTTATCTTGAATAAGATCTTTGATATAAGTGCTTTCTCTTCCTAATATGTGCAAAAATATCTCCTTTTATGATGCACATATGTAGGGGGAGCGTTTTTGTTGATATAGAAAACTCTTAAGGTGTAAACATTGATTTCATCAACACCTTGACTGCATTCTCAATTGATTTTTCTGGTTACGATATCTATACCCTTCAACACAATTAATCACGACGATATTGGTGTCAAAAGGTGGTTAGGTATTCGTCCTATGATCCAACCAGAACCGGAGGGATCTTCCCAGGGACAATCCATTAGAACTTAGAAGTCCTTAGGAAAGATGGAGTAGTTGAGTGTACGGGAATAATGCCGACTAATGACTTAAGCTAGCACTGGAACAATCACAACAAGGTGCTAGTTATGACGTCTTGGTAAGCATTGAAGGGGTTGAAGAATGAAAAAGAAATGTAAGGATAAAGGGTGTAAAGAAAGAAGCCCTCTATACAACTTAGGCAGAAACCGGGTCAATACATCTATTATCAGAATCACTTTGATGATTTCTGATACTGAAGACAAAGCATCATGGACCCAGTGATGCAATGCACAACCCTTCCCAGCCTACTCAAGCTTCTCTCAAAAGAAGTTTGTTTTATTGTCATGGAGTTCAACTCATTTCTATCAACTTTCTCATTCCGAGATAGTAGATATTGAATAGGTGGCAGTCTGCTACAGCCTCTGATCACCAAATAAACGTGCACTTATAGAGTCTAGAGCCAATGAGATTCATCAAAAATCTCATTAGGACACTTATTCCATAGATCAATTGTTGTTCATCATTAGAACACAAGCGATGATTTACAGAGTCCTACGCTCTATCCTTGTGGTATTGCTAGAACATTCAGAGTGATACTCTTTAGTATTCACAGTGATTAATGGAAATCCTTCCTGTGTTAACATCAAACAGCACTGAGGTAGGTCATATGTAAGATTCACTTGAATTAAACATATGTTAACTGGAAAGCAACAGTGGTTTGATTCTTAATTGATTCAAACTCGTTCCAGGTCTCGACGCAATATCTTTATGATCTTGCCAGAACATTCAGAGTAATACTTTTCAGTATTTACAGTGACGAATGGAAATCCTTCCAGTGTCATCATCAAACAGCACTGCGGTAGGTAACTTGTGCGATTCTATATGAATCAAACTTGTGTCAACTGGAAAGCAACGATGGTTTGATTCTTAATTGATTCAGACTTGTTCCAGGAAAGTGAATTGACGACTTAATCAGCAGAATGGAACTGCATGATTCACTCCTTACTTTGAATTATCTTTCGATATATTCAAGTATTGAGAATGGCTACCACAGCTGGAAATCCTGTCAAGGAAGTTCTTTGAACTTACCTGATCACTGGTACAGTATTCGTACTGTATAACGGGAAACCGGTGGAATGCAAACGGTGGCGTTATCTCAAGAGTCGCAATTCAAGGCCACGTATTCAGGATTATTGAAGAAAGCTCAAGAACATCTAAAGACAAAGACTTCCGCTACTCTGATGATCAAGGGAGATTGTTAACAAGCTTTCATGACAACACAAAACATGAGTATGTGGGCAAAGACATAAGAACACAAGCTGGCAAAGTTACAAGATCAAGTCAAGGAAAAGATCAAAGATCCAAGATCACAAGTCATAAAAGGATCGATGAAAGAACTCTCAAGACAACGAGCTTCAAAGTCTGCAACAACAAAGAAGTGGAGTCACATAATACATGACCACCACTTAGGGGGAGATTCTTAGAAGTATTTAAAGTGATGGTCAAAAGAAGTGAAGTCACATATTATATGACCACCCCTTAGGGGGAGATTGTTAGGAGTATTTAAAGTGATGGTCATATAATATACCGTTGCGAAGCTCGTGGAAAATGCTATTCAACAGTGTCGAGAGTTCTATGTCATTATTATGCATGAAACAGGAATTAGTCCCGAACACACAAATGAGGAAGGCCTCCTATTCATGTAAGCCTTAGTATAAAAGGCATAACCATCCTCATTTGTGTGTGTGTCTCCCATTGTATCTTTTCTCTTCTTCTTGTTTTAGAGAGAGAAACTCTCCTTAGTTTCTCTCACTAGAATCATCTACCTTGTATCTTTCTAGTTCTTCTTCATCAAATCTAATATTCCATTCTTAGTTTTAATCTTGATCTTATTCATCTATATTTCTTATTCTATAAGTCGTGTGATTAGTTCTTACAGGTTGTTCATCCAGAATATTAGACATTCCGGATCAGTAGTGCTTATTCGGAATAATTTATTGTTCCGGATCAAGCATTTCATCCGGAATACCAAACATTCCGGATCAGCCTTTTATTCCGGATCAACAGAACATTCCGGATCAACAGAACATTCTGAATCAAGGAGACATTCCGGATCAAGGACCTTTATTCGGAATAATTAATTATTCCGGATCAAAGACTTCATCCGGAATCTCCAACATTCCGGATCAAGGGCAAGCAAGGAAAATATTCCGGATCAAGGCATTATTCCGGATCAAGGACCAGTATTCCGAATCAAGACTTTATTCCGGATAAGTGACATATTCTGGATAAAGGATTTATTCTGGATCAAGGTTTTTGGTAAATATTTCGAGTGAAGAAGAACATTCCGAACGAAGGTGACATTCTGGATGAATGTTTATTCCGAACGAAGGATTATTCCGGATAAGCTGTGTTCATGTTATTTTTAGTTTCAGTTTTTAATTTTCTGTTTTTAATTTTCAAGCTTTATTTTTCCCACTTTTTTCCTTATTCGCACTTTAAGTTTAATTGCCTTAGATTTACTTTTAGCTTAGCCTTATTTTAAGTTTTAGTTGCGTTTTAAGTATGCCTTAGATAGATTTAAGTTTGCGTTCTTTACTTTAAGTGCCTTTTAAATTTTCGTCACGCTTTTAAATACTTGTCATTTATTTTAAATTAGGTTTAGATTTACTTTAACGTCATTTAGTTTTATGTCTTTGCACATTTATTTTAAAACAACCAAAAATATTTGTTTCACCAAAAACAATAGAGTCGTACTTTGAACCGGAAATCAATTCGTTAAGATACCGAGAAACGAATTTTTCAACTAGTAAAAACCATCATTAATCTAACAACTTACAAAGTGTCAAACCTCAAACAAAAACTACAAACAACAAACCCTACAACAAGTGTTTAGACAGAATGTGGGGATTTGTTGATGCAAATGGCAAACAGGTGAGATTTAGGCTATAATATCTTGACATTTAGAGAACCACTTCACAAAAAAACTTCTCATACCCGTATACTAACATGAAAGCTAACTGTGAACAAAATATCAAGCCACAAACCCCAAAAATTAAACCTACAGCCTTTTGTGTGGATATTTGGCAGATTTTACTAAAAACATGCAACCTTTATTTTTAAAACTGAACTCATCAATTAAACTGCATAAACTTAATCCCCTGGACTAATTAGAAGTATTCAATCCACTTTTAATATGCAAATAAGTCACCTAAGGAAAATAGTAAGCATATCAAAACACCCCTTTATAGACACTTCTTGAATTTTAACAAAGATTTTTATAGAAAGACTTATGAAAACTCTTTCAAAATGACTCAAACATACATATACCACTAAAAACTAAACAAGCTATTACGAACACTTCTATATGCAACTTACAAATCAATAGACTATGGACCAGGAATGTGCTTTTCTCATCTTTATAAAAGAAAAAAGAATAATTGTTGTAGAGAAGAAAAAACATATCGTACTTTTTTCTTATGCAATATAGTTACAAAATTTAATACCTTTCTATATCTTAGAGCAAATTTCTTTTTTAGATCTATTTGTGAACTCGAAAAAAAACGGTGACTTTAATAGTTTATATATCATATTTACTTTGTTGTTGATATTTTAAAACGATGAAACAGTTGATCTTAACTCTTTTAAGTGTTCCTTGTGTGAGGCTATTCCCGATTCGCACGAGCATCTATTCTTTGAGTGCCAATTCTCGTCTCAGATCTGGTGTCACTTACGGAGACTTGTGGGAATGGATTTCGTTCGTCCTATTCTTACGGATATTATTCAGTAGCTTACTCCTATAGTTTTTAAACACAATATTAGAAGTATTATTGGTCGTTTGGTTGTCGATGCGGCCACGTATTTTATTTGGAACGAGCGAAATAATCTCCTTTTCAAGAATACTAAGAAGACCCTGATTGAAATTCGTGATTGCATTATGGTTTCTTTTCGGCTAAAACTCCTCTCATTTTGTATTAAGAATAAAGTTGCGGTGCATCAGATTTTTTCAAAATGAAGAATGCCTAATTCGTTTAGGACGTATGGAGATCAAGCTTATTAAGTTGGCGTGTCTTTTGTGTTGATTTTAGTTGTTTTTTCATTATTATTATGTGGCATGTCAAAAATGATATTGTGGTTGATCAAGACTTAGCTTGAGGTTAATGTCATTGTACTTAACGTTTCTTGTGATTAATATACTTTTACCTGAATAACCCTTCACCCAAAAAACAAATATAAAGAACAAAAATACAAAAATGAAATCAAATATAATTCTTATTAAGAAATTATATAAAATAGTTATATAAAGTCATCTATCTATATCTATATCTATAGTCTATAGTCTATATATCCTAATAAACCAAAATAATTTACAAGCTCCCTAAGCTTGCAATATTAAAAACATTTCTAAAAATAACTCAATTGAACATACCTTTTAAGCCTTAGCATTAAAATTGTAATAAAAATAATTCCTTAATTAACTTTTTTTTGCATCATTTTTTTAAAAACCTAGACGATTATTAAAACTGTGATAAAAACATTTCCATATTAAATTTCCATGTTTTCTGTGTGTACTAGTGTTTAACAAAAACATAATTTTGGAAACTAATAATACTGATTTTAAATAAAAGATGGAATTTTGGAAACTAATAATACTGATTTTCAAAAATTTCAAATATTTGAAACGCAGGTTATATCTATGATATTGTTTTATGGTAATTAAATGGATACGCGTTTTGATATTAATGTTTCATAATTTTAAACATTTAAAAGTTATGTATAAAATATGAATGAAAGTTTTTATAAAAAAATAAAAAATAAAAAACAATTTTAAAGAAATTGAAAATAATATTAAATAAATATTTTTAAATTAAGTATAAATTAAAAATTACATAATTATGAAAACTAAAAACAATTATTTAAATTAAATTTATATTTTTATTAAAATAAAAATAAAAACATATAATTATGGGAAGTCATAAAAAAATTTTAATCTTTCATAAAAACAATTCTTGAATTGGCTTTTGAGTAAGTGTTCAATTTAAAAAAAGAAAAGAAAAAATAGAATCGTGATTGTAATGAGTAAAAATTGTCGGTTAATGAAAAGATCATAACTTTTCTTGCACTATTTTCGTCCATAAAATGTTTTCCCTTAAATATCACCTTAGTTCTAGGGATAATTGTAGTAAATGGTGTGTTTAAATTAAGATACATTGAATTTAAAATTTTAAACAAATGAAGTTTTTTACGATTCAAAATACAAACAATTCATACCATCATCCAAATCAAAATCACCACCGCGAAACACTACAGCTGTCATAAATCATTATTATTCTTTGAGATCGTCTTATTCATGCATGTGCACTTCATAACTATCCTATTTTGTTTACAATAAATTTAGGATGGCGGTTTATTAGTTACGTATTATGACTATTTTGTTTCGATTCGGTTATTCTTTTGACTATGTACAATTTAATTTTGGTTAAGATCAAGAATAACCCAAGAAAATATTAGGGAAGATCAGTTTCATTCTTTTCATGTGGTTTGAGGAAACAAGGCTTAACAAATTTTATCTCTTCCATTTTCTGAGCATCTAAGTTCAATTTAAATGTTATTATATGACATGTCCTATGAAATCTTTGATTTTCTGAGCATCTAAATTCTGTCTAATTGATAAATTCATCTTTAAATGACTTTTAATTGATAAATTTGTCACTTTCGTATGCAGCTTGAAATCTGCAGAAATAATGCATTCACTCTCCTAAGAATTTGATTTCAGCATTAGATGAGATGAAGCAATCTTTTGTTCAACCATATTTAGGCTATAATTTGGTGACAAAAGGTATACACCGTTGCTTCCTAAATAAATCACTTCCCTTATTTCTTGATTTGATATATACTTCTTCTTTTATGCCCTGATATTCTATAATGAAATATTGCCTTATTTTCTGTTTAACTTTGTATTGAAAAATGACATGCTTTTGCTTTTTATATGTCAGTTGGAGCAAACAGTAAAGAAGGTACTCGATGAGAACATTGAATGCATCGATGATCCATCATCTGACACTATGTTGTACAAGAATTTGTAGCTTGAAGGTGAACTAGAACTATGTGGCTCGAGTTAGATGACGGTTTATTAGTTATGTATTACGAATATTTTGTTCAGATTCGAGTTAGATGTCATCGCATAAAGACAGAGATCGGCAAACCGAAAGCATCAGGTATTGGTTTTGCAATTTAATTTTCCTCTTATTCTTATGTAGAGGTGAAAAATTCGATTGGTTAGGGAAGAGGTCAAAACTTTTAATTCTGAAAACAATATTGTTTTAGTACTTGCAATGTCGGTCAGGCTGGGTTGGATTCACTTGCAACCACTTTGAATATGGATTAACAAAAAAGAACTGAATATTTGTGTCATTTCTCTATGGAAAAAGTTGTATCATTGTTTGTAAGATGCTGTTTGGATATTCGTATGTAGACAAGTGATTTGGTTATTTAGGTGTACAACTTTTGTGTATTTAAATATAAACAGAGTATTATTAGTTTTAGGCTTAGTTAGGCGGTTTTAATATTTCTTAAGAAGTTAGATGTGTACAGTTTGAGCGCACAACAAGTTTGGTAGTTACTTCGGATCTGATCACAACAGGTTTGCGAATCTCTCTTTGCCTGGCCCTTCAAACTGACCAATCTCCCATTTTCAACCACAAAGATTGAAACTGTGGACTTGAAGATCATTGATTTTACAGGCAGTCCAAGTTCGAGTTCAGATCACTCTTTCTCTGGTAGGCTCTACTAGGTCCTGCTTTCCGACGAGGATACAAGTAATTGTGCTCATAAAAGAACCAAGAGTGAAGATACTGGTGATGGTAATCATAAAATAAACAAGTGTGATACAGATATTCATACGTTTATTTGTTTATCACCAAGAGTGATTTGTTCAAAAACTATACTTTTAGCAGTTTACTTGTTTCTTGAAGTCTTTCTCAATAAATGATGGCTCATGTTTTTTAAACTACATGGCCAACGTAGCTTTTTATTGAGCTGTAGTATGATATGTATGTTTATTTAATAACTTTTATAACTGAATATTTCATTTTTTGGTACGGATAGTTATTAGTTTAGATTATCTACAGTTGTAAAAGCGAGTATAAACACCTTTAAGGAAAAAATCAAACATGATCCATTAAATTAGGCAACTCAAAGTTTTCTATGAACTTAATTTTTACAACCTAGGCAGTGCCTTTGTAGTCTTTTATGACTAAACATAATCTATGTTTTTACACCATTAGATGACTACGCAAGGATCTGTCACAACTGAATTAGTTCACGCAAAACTACAACATAAGACTGATCAATATATTGACAAAGATTGTTTGTAATGACAACAGAAGGCATAACAATGTAGTCAATTGAATTGAACCATCTGAAAATAAGTCGATCCATACCAATATTAAACCAAGAATTACTTTTGTAGATAGTTTGAGTTACCTAAGACATATGGAAATGAAATATGATGTCTTATATAATACATCAAGTCCAGAAATCCGCCATTGATGATTCTCGCTTATATAGTTACCATCTGACATAGCCACGTTACTCGCCTGTCATCTTTCATTTTGACATCATATATTAATATTTTTAAACATGAGCTAAAAGTGTTTGAAATTGGATAAACACATAGCCGAAGGACAAACATTTACTCACCCCTGACATGCACACTACGTCACATATATTAATCCAATAGAAAATTCTTACTAACCGAGAGTCGATGCACCCCTACTGATTTTTCCTATTAAAAGAACACACAACATATTTCACTTACTAATTATCACATCCTTAAGCGTTAAATGTCTTGGCTAAAAGTTATAATAAACCAATTCAAACTGCCGCACCAATGAATATACATTAAGCTTTCAAGTCACTAAAACTTGGAGTTAAAAAATATCACATATGACTTTGTACTTAAGTTGTGTACTATCAATATAGTTATAACTTTTTTCAATATACAGAAGGCAATACTTGGTATGCTGTCCAAAAGTGTGACTGACCAAGAATAAGCATTTTTAATTTTTCCCCTCATTTAAATCTTTTTTTATCAACCAAGTGTGAAGTTAAAATTAAGATGCATAAGTTTTTAGCAAAAAAATACCCTCTGAACTCAATGTTGATATCTATGAAAATTGTGGGGGTTTAAAAGGGTTCAAACAATAAACATGATCACATATCGATAAATATTGGTTGTTTAAGGATTCAAATTGTTGAAATAGTTCATTACAATATTTGATCTTTAAGGTATGCCTTTTAATGAATCCTTAAATATGTCCATGTGTGTCAATAGTGTAATACTGGACTACCCGTTTCAAATGAAACCCAACCCAACCAATCAATGTGAAGGCAGAACCGACATGGTGGTAATGCATATGTTATGTTACCGATGAATCTGGAAGACCTTGAAGGGTCTACGCTTTTCTCCTGCAGTTTTGTTTTAACAAAAATTCTACTTACTAAATCAAATATCTAGCAGTTAATAAACTATTGAGATACAATAGCTTAATTAACTCATTGGGGTTTTCCTAGCTCCAAGCGCAGTAGGTTAAATATTTTACTTTGCCATCAACGGATCGTCCTTGTTTGTAGATCATAGAAGTTTTTCTACATAAACAGAAAATAGAAAAATCACATAAAGATCGTATATATTAATATTCACACTTTATAAACATTATCAGTATATATTAATAAGCATCAAATTTATCTATTGGGATTCCAAAGCTACACCCGTTTATATCTTTCTCAAATAGGTAACTTGAGATGGAAATGAAGCATCGGATTGGTTCTACATATCATACTATATAAATGTTTTAGAACTTTAGTAAACGCCCATAAAATCATTATGCCTATACTTGTATAGTAACCTTAGACTCTTCTATCACTTAATTGATAGGCTGATCAACCAACTAATGCGTGAATAACCAACACATCTTACTAAAAGGTCCATATTTGACCTTGTTGGATGAAATACATGCATCTGATGGTAATGTCAAAAACAAAAAGGAGTCAAGTATATACATTTGTTTTAATGTGGCCATTTGAGCTGGTAGCTATTTATCTACTACCACCAATTTCCTGGACATATATGTGGATTCGTGGGTATTTGGAAATTAAAATTACCAATTGGTCTGCCATTTCTCAGCAATTTGTCAAATTTATTTGCCTATTTGTCTACTACGACCAATTTCCTATGAAATTTAATAGTGCACAAACTATGCTACCGAGACCTATTTTCCTTTGACATTCCACTTATTTGACGACAAATATCAGAGGATTTGTAAAGGTTTTGCACAGTGTTTGTGCAACCCAACTGTAACTAACTTAGAGCTTCTACCAAAGATAGTGATCAATTCCACACAGTCTCTTAAGCTACAGTTTAGCTAATCCAAAATAGCCCAAAGTCCCAAACTACCTCAATATCTAGAAATTTGTAAATTCATATAGAAAACCATATCAATAGAGACCCAAAACAATAGTCTGATTATTAAAAAAATACCACATACTGGAATTTGTAACGATGAGATTAATATCAATAACCTACAAAATAAAAAATTAAATATATTGAATACTTACCCATGGTGTGGAAAACATAGAATTCGCCAAAAAAACAAAGAACATATGGAGAGGTTTTCTGATCTGAATTTAACCTGCATAATCAAAAAATAAAATTATCATTCTTTTGAATTGAAATTAATCAAAAGACAAACCCTAAATAAAAACAACACATTAGTGATTTGAATTTAACATGTCATATGCTTCAATGTCTGCTCAAACAAAGATATCATGGATTAGTGACGATTTTTGTAACAATGAATCAAGCTTATATATAATCACTCAATCTCTTATCATGTATTACTTTCATACTTACCAACGCATAGAAATCACCCGACGACATAGATCGAGACATACCGAGCCATCAACATCAGCAACCTCAAGCTCCATTAAAAGTTTTTATTCTTATTCATTATGAAGATTGCTTTTAACCTGTATAACCAAGAATTTTTTTTATCAATTTTCTGAATTGAAATTAATCAAAATCAAAATATATTGAATCTAAACAATAAACAAAAACAACATGGGCATAAAAAATAACAACTCACTGATTCACGACTATTTATTAATCAAGAAAACAGATTAGAGAATAGAGATGAAAGAGAAAATTAATGTAAAGAATACAAAAGTAAGGAATACAAAGGTAAAGACTAACTTGTTAAGTGTATGTTTTAATCGTACCAAGAAAAGGCTACACCGGTTCTTGTTCTTGCAAAAAAAAAATCAAACAATTAATCAATACGATATAAAAAGATCATTATAAAGATGAGATGAAATATTAGAATTAGAAAATCCATTAAGATGTTACAGGCTGGTTTGAGTTAGGTTTATATTGGAGAGTACCTGATTTGAATTGAATTGAAACGGATGGGAGCGTGCACTCTCTCATTCCCTACAATGTTGCCAATGTTCCGATAAAAACCTGCTCAATGGACATCAATCCATAAGTATGTATTTTAGAGAGCTTGTATCATAGGTGTTGCCTGTATGGACATCAATCTATACATTTGTTTCATGGCAACACAACAACGAATGGACATCAATCCATTCGTTTTCTGCTACATGTTCATGAACATGGACATCAATCCATGTTTATGCTGAATGGACATCAATCCATATAACACTTTAATGGACATCAATTATATGCTTATGAGAGATTAAATCATAGTTGTTGCCTGAATATCAATCCATTCATCCATGATATTTTGCAAGAGGTTAGATCATTGTTGTAGCATGAATAAACATCAATCCATTCATGGCAACACAACAAAGAAGGGAGATTAAGAAGTGAGTTTTTTTATATCTAAACTCTTGCAAAAGCATGGAGGTCGTGCTGTAATGTTTTGTAATACATGAATTTATATATGTTTTAGATTTAGGGTTTCATTGGTATATGCTCTATTTTAGGGGAGGAGCGTCCCTCTTTTATTAACATAAAACGTTTATATTAATTACCATAAAACATTGCCAAAGATAACGCCCAATTCAAAATTTTAATTTTTTGAAAACAGTCAGATGTGTATAGAAGCTATTTTAAGAAACAATTTAATGGCATAGTTAATGAGTTGTGCACCCGGATTTGTCAAAAAATTGGTTTAGTTAGGCAGTTTTTATGATGATTTTAATGCTTATGCATAATTTAGTTGTACACATAGGTTATTTTAGGTATTTTTTTATTTTTTCAAGCTTAAGGTGCTTGTAAATTATTTTGGTTTATTAGTTAAAATAGATTTAAATTTTGAAAAATATTGTTATTATTTTTGAAAAGTTAGGGCATCCACTATGGTAGGTTTATGAATAGGTTTATAAAGTTATGAAGAGGTCTAAGAACTTGTTAACCATAGTGAAGAACCATTTCATGCTTATGTGGCATGAAGAGGTTTATAATCCTAGACCTCTTCATAATTAAATGCATTTGATTAATATATGAGGTTTATAAAATTTTGTGAGATTTCTACATAGTGAGGATAGGTTCAAGGTTCATAAATTAATGCTATGATACAACTTTAGACCTATTTAAAAGTTTACCATTGGAGATGCTCTTATAACACATTATAATAAGTGGAAACATTAGTACAAATTTAATAAATTTTAATGTCATAAATACTTTCCAAAAATCATTTGAATTTTTTTCCAAGATAATTCTTCCAAAACACACACTTTAACAAAACACGGTTTGTAAAAGCATAAACTCCTTTTAAATACAATTCATTTTTTACCAATTCAAAAAAAACACACACTCAAATCTTATGACTAACTCGCAGTTTCATCTCATTCTAATAACCGATATGAATTCATTTTGTTTTCTTAGATCAGTTTTGATTTGTTGTTAAAGTTTTTTTTGTAGAACCAAGAATGCGTGGGGCTAATTGACCAAGTTAATCTTTCATTGATCAACAATAGGTGACTGTTTGGATTTTCTGTAATCCGGTATGTGAGATGTTGTTGTTTCGTTGTCTTTATTATTGATGACACATCAAGTGTCGAATATGAATTTATTTGTTGTTTAAAATTAAGATTTATTGTTTCTTTGTTATGTTTACTCATCAAAGGTGGACGAGACTAATAACACTTATATACGGTTCTTAAAACGATGTGCTTTCGCATCGATCATGTAACTTAGGTAACGCGCTTGATCTAAAGATAACATAATATATACATGTACATTGCTTTCTTTAGACACAATCGCACACTAATAGATCTTTTTGGTAATCTAACTAAAGTTTAATGGCACAAACATGCAGATAACTAAAATTTTTAAAATAGAATATCAGAAAGGTGCATGAGTTGTCTCAATGTCATTTTTATCACTTTTTGAAGAATAAGAATATCAATAAAGGTGTAAGGGCTATTGGTATGGCTGCTAAATTATTACACAATACAAAGTCTAGGCCCCATGATGTGCTAGCTAAATACTAGCAAGTAGAACATCAATTCATGTACAAATTGTAGCAATAAAGCTTTATGGACACCTATTTATTGTAATTAAAAACAAGTACCTTATTTTGGTTAGTGTTTGATATCTTCCCGGTAACTCTTTCATTATTTCCTCTGTATATAGACGTAAATATGAACTACATGTGTATTTTTATAAAACAATAATCAAGATATAGTAATCATAAGAGCCGCCATGTCTTTTGTTATAAACAAAATCTGATTTGTATAAACGTAGTTTTTATATGTTATACGAGAATACAAGACTATACTTTGGTGTCCATTACCAATGCCATAAATTGGGATTTATTTGGTTAAGAGCCGCATGTGTATATGTTGAGATCGTTTATGTTTGAAATATTACGTATAACTTTTAGAACGTAAATATATTGGTTTACGCAAAACGAGCGACATGTAGTTCATATTAACAAAGAAGCAAACTGTTGTATTAAATCTCACATATATAATTTTTACTCACGACTTTAATTCACGAATTAGATAATGATGATCTCTTGGACGTTATGTAACACCCCATTTTGGTAAATGGAATGTCACGCGTGATTATGGCGTGTCATCAAAGCATACAAGGATAAATGTATAAAACATCACATGACCATAAAGGAAATACCGGAAACAAACATCGGTACCCCAAAAGTAGAACTCATCACACACAAACATAAGTACTGTAAATGAAAAGGACTAAACAATGTGCATAGAAATGAGTATCAAAAGTATGAAGAAATGCATAAAGTAATGAAGGCTAGGAATATTCCAATCCATATGCAAGTACACTTAAAGTCTACGAGCATCCTTGAGTACCTGCCGTTTTGGGAACATGAAAGGAAAAATGGCTGAGCATAATGCTCAGTGCACGGATATACAAGTATAGCATGAATAATATAAGCATATAAGCATAAAGCAGCGGAAAAGACTAAGTCCTGGATAACCTGGTATATCTTAGTAAAACTGGTTTTATAGTTTGAAAAGCCTTATGTTTATCTTATAAAAACTGTTTAACATGTTTACCATTAGCCAATATATGTCATGAAATATCAACGTGCATGAATACTTGGAGGGGTGACCTCGTCATGCAATTAGAGGGGCTGCCTCTAATTAATATAAGTTTTTGGGTAGAAGGGATAATCTCCTTGTGAAGGATGCAAGGCACATACCACATTCACCTGAATAATCTGTAAAAAACATGTAACCTAGGATGTACCCATATGCCCCACATGATAATAATAATATGGCTAAAAGTTGAAGGGACGCCACGAGCTATCACTCCGCCGTGGTGAAGTCATAACATTGGTGCCTCCAGTGTTATGGTTATGGTACCTCCATAACCAGGTGAAACTGGTCATGCGTGTATATGGCTTTAGGTATCTAATTAAACATAAGCAATTAAAAAACATTAAAACATATACTAGGAAAACAGTTGGCTACATACGGTGAATCCTAATAAGGAAGAATGTCCATACTGAAAGGACGGAGAATCCGTACCTTGTGTCCAGTGAACGAAGAAGACGAACGGAAGAGAGTTCTACTTCGATATCACTAATGCTACATAAATAATATACGTGTATAAGTATTCTGATTACTGTATACGTAACTGGTATTATATCATGTCTTAACTTGTTTTATATGTTCATGTCTTGTTTTACTGATTCTAACATTATGATGTGTTTATCATGTATTCTGTCTATTCTGATTAAGTATTACTTGTATTTCTTGTATTATTATACTCGTTGTGTAATAATAAGTAACTTTCTAAAAATAGCAGGTGTCCTAAAATAGAAAGTTTTCAAAAATAGAAAGTTTCCAAAAATAGAAAGTTTCCAAAATAGAAAGTTTCAAAAAATAGAAAGTTTCCAAAAGTAGAAAGTTCCCAAAAATAGAAAGTTTCCAAAAATAGAAAGTTTCCATAAATAGATTAGCTGCCTTAATTAAACAAGTTTCTAAAAATAGAAAGTTTCCATAAATAGATTAACTGCCTTAATTAAATAAGTTTCTAAAAATAGAAAGTTTCCATAAATAGAAATAAGCTAGATTATTAAGCTAATAATATAAGCTTAAGTTTTACTGATTAATATTCTAATTCATGTGATATATAGTATAGTTTATTAATATTACATATAAATTAAATAAACTATAGGTTATAAGATTTAATCAAATATAACATGATTTAATTAAATAATAGTGTATAAAATAGTTAGGTTAAAACATGTATTAATATCTATATTAATATAACCTAAGTCATGTAAATTAATTAATTATAAGTCATGTTTTAATAAGTAATTAATTTCTTTGTCTAAATTAACTAATAAAATACTTAGGTTAAAATCATGTATTATTAATAATTAATATAACCTAAGTCAGGTCCAAATTAAATTAATTACATAGCATGTTAAATTAATTTAATTAATCTTGTAATTATTTAAATTGTAAAAATAAATAATTAATCTTGAAAAATAAACCGTGAACCGAAACAGTGTTTTAAAACTAAACATGTCATGAACCGGTCCGTGAACCCTTTGAACCGGATCTACATCCTTAACCATGGCAAACCGCCACCGGTCTAAACCGGTGGTGCGTGTGGTGTTCCAGCCAAGACCCCCTAAACCACCAAGGATAACCCCGACATGCGTCGGGGTCCCTTGGTCTCTCACGGCCGAGCAACCAAAACCAAACCGAGACCTTGTGGTCTCGGTTGGTGGTGATCACACAACCACCGAGAGCCATGCTCTTGGTTTACCCATTAGTCGAACCAAAACACCCCCTTAAACCATATGTTTTTAATCCCACTTGATTAGATCTACATGTTTATTAACTTATTTAATAACCCCATGATTTCATGTGTTTAGATCTAATAATAATTAAAAATAAAAGGTTTAAGAAGATTACCGATTCGTGGATCAAAAGGAATTTACTAACACGGACAACCTTGCAATAAATCAGATCTAATAAAATCAACAATCACCCCTTTGTGGTGGTTACTATGCGGCGACCAAGAGGAAGAAAAGGAGGAGCAGGGTTTTTGATTTTTCTAATTCTCTGTAATATGAAAATCTATCTCCTTCTTTTTTCCTTTTTGTTAAATTTTAAAGTGGGTTTGGCCCACTCCTTGTTCTATGCCGCACCTATGTGGGACCCACCTGGGGAACCCGTTTATTTTCCCGTGTTCTATTATTTACGTGTCGTGTTTACGTGATTTAATTATTGTTCGTTCGCGTCGTAAAATATATTTATACCTAATCGTAATAAATATACGTAAATACATAACACTACGTTCGTGATTATTTACGTTCATGATTTTCATGTTCGTGATTATAATTACTGTTGATAATAATTATCGTGTCTTAATACGTAATAAATACTTATCGTGTAATAACACGTACGTAATACTTGTAATTCATATTCGTGAAATGTAAACGTGCTAAATAAGGAAAGTTCTAATAATGTACGTACGATCATAAGGGTACTATTCATGGTAAAAGCATGCGTGTTTTACAACTCTTCCCCCCTAAAAAGAATAATACGTCCCCGAATTATAGATAATGTAAACTGGAAAAAGAAGAACATACCCGAATTCAAAATATGAAATGAGGGTAAGAAGCCCAGATAGACTCCTCTGTTTCCCAAGTGGCTTCCCGCTCGGTATGATCCCTCCAAAGGATTTTGACGAATGGAATCGTCTTCCTTCTCATGACTCGTTCTTGTCTGTCAAGAACTCGTTCGGGTTCTTCTATGAAATTGAGATCTTCACGAATCTGTTCCAGTGGATATTGAACCATGTGAAGGGGATGATACTTGTACCCTCTGAGTAAGGACACATGAAAAATATCGTAAACATGAGAAAGTTGTGGAGGTAACGCTAAACAGTAAGATACTTCACCGACTCGCTCAATGACATCAAACGGTCCGATGAATCGAGGACTGAGCTTCCCTTTGATTCCAAAACGTCTAACCTCACGTGCTGGCGAAACCTTAAGGAAAACGTGATCTCCTACGTTAAAGTGCAAGTCCCTACGATGCTTGTCTGCATAAATCTTCTGACGTGACCGTGCTTCTTGCAGTTTTTGCTTTGCTACTGCGACCTTCTCGTTGGTCAACTCAATCATTTCTGGTCCTTCAAGTGTTCGCTCACCAACCTGATCTCAGCAGATTGGGGCGCGACACTTTCTGCGATACAACATCTCGAATGGAGCAAACTTGATACTTGTGTGCCAACTGTTGTTGTATGCAAACTCTACCAAACAGATGTAGTCGTCCCAATCTCCCGTCCATTCCAACGCACATGACCTCAACATGTCTTCTAATTTCTGAATCGTTCGCTCCGATTGCCCGTCTGTTTGAGGATTAAAAGCCGTGCTAAGCTTAAGTTTTGTACTCCAAGCTTTCTGCAGACTTCTCTAGAATCGCGAAGTGAAACGAGGATCTCTGTCTAAGACGATGCTGGATGGAGCACCATGTAGTCTCATGTTCTCCTTCTTGTAAGTATCGGAGAGTTTACTGACCGAGTCTTCCTTTCGGATCGGTAAGAAATGAGCTGACTTGGTAAGTCGATCAACGATAACCCAAATCGCATCGTGCTTCCTCTTTGTCTGCGGAAGACCGGTAACAAAATCCATCGTGATCTTGTCCCACTTCCACTCTGGGATATCTAGCGGTTGAAGAAAACCGCCAGATCGCTGATGCTCGATCTTAACCTGCTGGCAGGTAAGACATTTGGAGACGTAAGTCGCAACATCCTGTTTCATACCACTCCACCAAAAGTATTGCTTGATGTCATGGTACATCTTGGTCGAACCAGGATGAATAGAGAATGGGGAGCTATGAGCCTCAGCTAACAATGCCTCCCGGAGTTCTAGATCGTCAGGAACACAAAGTCTCGTGCCCTGCTAATAGTGTGTAAACACTTATCCTTTTGCCACTAAAATCAAGGAAAAACAAGACCTAATCATGTGTTTAGTATCGTAAAAGTCGGAATTACGCGTGGTTTTGTGTTTTTGTGTGAAATAGGTACAAAAGGTCAAAAGGAAAGAAAACACGGGGTTTCACGGTCAATTGTTGAAGAAAAGTCCAAGAAAGAGACTAAGTCAAAGTCAAGAAACCAAAAGTGTACCAAAGATCACGAAAGCTGGCAAAATCGACACGGGTTTAAAAGAAAGATCAAGAAAGCCAAATTCAAGTTCGATTTTAGCGGGTTTAATCGTTTATGATGATTTTGGGCCAAGTGGTCCCACATTTTGTTATTGGGCCCAAAAAGCCCAGTAAGGAGCATAGTATTTACCTTTGGTAAACTAGCCCATCAAAGGCCCAAGATTAATGATTATGTGACGATTGGGAAGTTTGGGCCATAAAGCCCAAAATCAAAATAAGTTACCAAACGAAAACTTGGGAAGTCTTGGGCTTCAAAAGCCTTTTAGGTCAAGATTAAAAACTCTGGACGTTTAGTAATAAAAAGTGAATTTTATTCACTTTCTCATTTGGTCAAACCTAAACTCTCACCGTTTATTACTCCCACACATTCACCACATGTTTATTATTTTTCGATACAAACTATGCATCTCTCTCTCTCAAACAAATAACCAGGCACCCCTTTCACCTTTTTACCCCAATCCTAAAAACCCTAATCACAAAAAATACACCAAACTTTGGGAGCTTTTTGTGGATTCGTGTGATTCACACGTATGGGATTAATGCCCCCTTATTTCGGGAATAATACGATGTGGTCCTCAATTTGACGTGGCTAATCTCTCATGTGATTGGTTCTCACACCTCACCACAACCCATCCTCCAATCTTTATTAGCCACCTCAGCTCAAAACAAACACAACAAACACAAAATCGCCATGCTAGCAATCCGTGTTATGAGTGATTGATTTCCAGCCGTTAGATTGATGAATGAAGAAAGAGAATGAGAAAAGAGGGATTGGACGGCCAAGATTGAAGACTTTGCTCACCAAGCTTCATCAACAATCCTTGGGGGTTGGCTATAGATACCCCCATATTTCTATAATATGGAGTGCCAAGTTTTTATTTTAATTTTATTTTTATCCAAAATTAGTTTTTAGGGTAAATTGTAATTTTCTTTTTCCAAGTATTGTACTCGATTTTAGTTATTAATAAAAATTCCTTTCGGTTTAATATTGTCTCTTTAATAATTTTAATTTTATTGCAATTTAATCTTCAATCTGTTTTTAATTAATAATATTAAATAAACTTTGGTATAAAATTTCCCCTACTGGGAAGTTTGTTATAAATCTGGTTCGAATAGTTGATGTTCGTGGTTCGAGAATAGTGGTACTAGTTTATGTTTCGATGATGATGATATCTGGGTAAGGTGGTGATTGATTCGGTCTAAAAGGGGGCTCAGCGCTCACCCTTCTGTTCAACGGATTCGACACCAGGTTCAACTTCTTTTTAATTGTTAAGTTTTAGATTGATAATAGATTTAATCTGCTTTACGTTTGCTTTTAGTCAGTTTTGCTTAGATCTGCTTATTTTAAGTAGTATTTGGATCTGCTTATTGGATTTGTTTTCATAGTCTGAAATTTGGAATTAGCTTATTCAATTTTGTTATTTGCTTTTGGCTTATTCAGTTTTAAGTTGCTAAGTTTTGATTCGATTTGCCTAGTTTCAGTTTTTGGGTGTTGATATTTAAGTTTGTTATTTGCTATTGGTCGCTGATCTTTTAGTATATTTGTTTTGCTGTTTAGAGAATTGTTTAGCTGTTATAGGTTTGTTTTTTTTAAGTTTAGATTTGTTGATTTGTTGATTTGGTCATTTATTTGCTTATTTGTTTTTTAGTATAAGTTGCTGATTAGTTTTGGTGATGATTGTTTAGTTATTATTGCTTATTTACTAGTTTATATTTGCTTATTAGTATTTGTGTTTAGATTTGCTTAGGTTAATTTTCTTATTTTCTTTTTAGCTTATTTGCTTATTTGATTCAGCTTTGTTTGATTGCTTTGCTGATTGTTTTTTTAGCTGATATCATAAGCCTCAGACTCAATTGGTCTGAGAGTTCAATATTCCAAAAAAATAATATTCAAAAATTGTCCATCACTGGACTCGAACTCTAGACCTTTAGTATAACAGCCAACGTCTCTTCCAACTCACCTAGGCTCTTCTTTGAGTTTATTTACAGTCCTCTACATTAATATAGTTCTTTTAATTAGTAGCTGTCATTTTAATTAAGTAATTTAAATAATAGTTTTAGTTAGTTATTTTTAATTAAAAAGTTTTTTCTACAAGTTTGCTTTTATAAATTTTTAAAAAAAAGTTTAAAAACTAAAAAATTAAAAAATTAAAAAATATTTGTATTACTTTAGAAATTTAAATTGTTTTCAAATTAGTTTTTAAGATTAGTTTTAATTAATTTAGTTCTATGTAAAAATAGTTTTGAATTGAAAGTTATTTAAAAGATTTAGTTAAAAATTAATTAGATTAATTTAGAATTAAGTTTTATTTAAATAGTTTTCAAATTAATTTAAATACTTTTAGAGTTTTTAATTAGTTTCAAAATAGTTTAAATTAGTCTTTAAATAGTTTTGTTAAAATTTGTTTTATTAGTATTTCTAATAGTGAAAAAGTAGTTTTAATTAGATTAAGTATTTTTCTTTCTAAATAGTTTTTATTTTAAATAGATTTTAGTTTTTTAAATACAAAACAAAGTACGTTTTACCAAGAACAATTAATCCACGTTAAAATTGGAAATAAATTCGAGTGAGTCGAGGAAAGAAATATTATAATTGCACAAAAATACATATATTAAATTGGCGCCGCTGCCACTTCGCCCGTTACGATTGACGATTTGTCGTGATACGATTTGGATTTTGGGATCCGTTCAATTTTGAACGTTACTTTTCTTGCTAAAAAATCAAAAACATTAAAAAAATCCAAAAAGATAAAAATACAAAAAAATTAAAAAATCACAAAAGCAAACTCTTTCCTAAGATTTGCACCCAAAAAAATAAAAAATCCAAAAGTAATACTTTTCCTAAAGTATTACACCAAAAAATCTACGTATTATTGTTATTTTTCTTATTTCGATTTCTTTCGCTTTTTATTGTGAATATATATTTTTCTTAAAAAAATACAAAAGGATTTTTCTTTTACTATATTATATTACGTAGCACATTAATTTACCTAACTTTCAAATAAGACCTTAGTTGGGATTTCATCACCTAGCTATTGTATTCGAATCAAAAACAAAACAAAATCAAGGCAAAATAGATAAATAATAATAAAAAGTTTGAACTCGATTTATACAAACTATAAGGTGGGTATAAGGCGACGCGCTATAAAAGGCCGTCTAAGGAAAAAGGTTTTTAAGTGCTTTGTGCCACCTCGTTTCCCTGCTTGCTTGTGCGTATATTGAGAGGGACGACCGATTATTGGTTTACCAACTCAAGTAGTATTAAGTATATATTTTGTAGCTTTTTTCATATTGAACCTCGAGAGGGATAATCCCTTTCCACTCAAAGTCGACCGAGGTCTCCTACCTCATTCCTCAATGTTTTAATTGTATGCGCACTAGCGCGCGTACATACATACCGATTGGTGTACCAAATGCTTCTAATTCTTCCAAAAAGAAGAAGAAGAAAAACAAAAAGACCATCATTAAAGCCGATCCCGAGAATCGAGCTTTGAACAACACGATGGCAACGTATAATCGACCAATGATTGAGATTCTACAATCTCACGTTGAAGGAAACGATGACGCGATTGTGGTACCGGATATTAGAGCAAATAATTTTGAACTTAAAACGGGTTTTATTCAAATGGTTTCCGCTACACCATTTTTAGGCCGTACTAATGATGACCCACACGCTCATATCAAACGTTTCATACAATTGGCAAACACCGTCAAATACAATGGGGTGCCACAAGAGGCCATTCGTTTACAACTCTTTCCTTTTTCCCTCGAGGGACAAGCCCGGATTTGGCTTGATAAGGAACCACCCAAAAGTATTACCACATGGATTGACTTAGAGACCAAGTTCATTAACTACTTTTTCCCACCATCACGGACCACCTCTTTAAGGAATGACATCATTACCTTTGAACAACAATATGGGGAAACGTTTAGTGAGTCTTGGGATCGTTTTAAGGAGTTTTTAAGAAAATGTCCACAACATGGTTTCACTAAAGTGCATCAAATCAATACGTTTTACAATGGTTTAACACTTAATGACCAAAACTCACTTAATAGTGTCGCGGGTGGTAATATTCTTGTGAAGTCCATGAACGAGGCTTGGGCTATAATTGAAAATAAGGCTAAAGTGCAAACTAAGAGTGTTAGGGCTACTATGGCAAGTGCTAGTTCTAGTAAGAGCGACAAGAGAATTGATAATCTTACTTCGCTTGTTGAATCAATTGCTCTACAAACCGCTAACAATACCAAAGCCATCAATGTGCAAGTCAATGCCTTAAAAGAAACTTGTGAAACGTGTGAGACTTGTGGTGGACCACATTCATATTATAATTGTGACAAGGTTTACAATCAACAACTTGAAGTTTATGCTTATAACAACAATGAAAATGAGCGGGTTCATTTCAAACCAAATGTTGATGTTAACCATTTGTCTTATAAGTCTAATAACTATTTGGCTCCCCCGGGTTTTGTAGCTCCACAAAGACCACCCCCACCCGCCCAAAATAGGAACCAAGGTCCTCAACGGGGTAATTTTCAAGGAACTTCTAATACAAGGGGTTTTAATCAAAATCAAGGGAATTTTCAAGGGCAAAACCAAGGGTTTAATAATCAAAATCAAGGATTTAATAACCAAGGTTTTCAAAATCAAGGATTTAATCAAGGTTATAATCAATATCAAAACCAAGGTTTTCCTAATCAAGGGTATAATCAAATGAACATGCATAATCCTCAAATGGACTTGGTTCTACAAAAATTAACCGAACATGAGCGAATTATGAGAGAGATGCAAGAATCTACCGATAAGAAATTTTTGCAAATGATTCAAACCCTTCGTCCCCAAGGTGCCCTCCCTTCTAACACTGTGACCAATCCTTGGGCTAACGTTAATGCCATCACTACTAGGAGCGGTAAGACCACCATAGAACCTTTTTATACCCCACCTAAATAAGGACCCGAGATTCCTTCTTCTTCTACCCACCCTCCTTCACCTTCTACTTGTGACATACCACCCGTTATGCCTTCGTCTACACCTTATGTTCCACCGATACCTATATCTTATACCATACCTTCGGTTCCCAAACCGGTTCCTTCACCTTTCATTTCTACCCCTCCTCCACCAAAGGATGTAAGTGAGCAATCCACTCTGAAGCCTTCATCTCAACCCAATATACCTTATCCCTCAAGGTTGCGGAAAGAGAAATTAAAGAATAAGGATGATATTCAAGTTTCAAACTTCCTAAAAATGTTCAAACAATTGAATTTTAATATCACCTTTGCCGAGGCTCTCGCTCACATGCCTAAGTATGCTAAAATGTTTAAGGACCTTTTAAGTGATAAGGAAAAATTGCTCGATATTGCCAATACCCAATTGAATGAGAATTATTTCGCGGTTCTTTTGAGACAATTACCGGTTAAGTTAGGATATCCCGATCGATTCCTTATTCCTTGTAATTTTCCGGGTGTTGAGAATTGTATGGCCTTGGCGGATCTCGGAGCGAGTATCAATCTTATGCCATTGTCCGTGTGGAAACAATTATCTTTACCCGAGCTAGTCCCCACTCGTATGACCTTGGAATTAGCTAACCGTACGGTTGCTTATCCGGTGGGGATAGCCGAGGATGTTTTTGTACGAGTCGACAAATTCACTTTTCCTGCCGATTTCGTCGTAGTCGACTATGAAATGGATCCCGTGTTCCCTTAATTGTGGGACGACCCTTCTTGAGAACCGGGCGTACATTGATTGATGTAGACGCGGGTGAACTTATCATGAGGGTAAGGGATGATAAAATCGTCTTTAACATGGGTAAACTTTCCAAACTTCCCGATGAGCCCGAATCCGTGAATTACATCGATGTGCTCGACGAAGAATGTGAAGAACATTTTCACGAGGCTTGTAAGAGCGGGATTTCTCATTTACCTCATGTTGAGACCGTAGCTTCTATTGCTCCTTCATTGACTCCATTTGGAGAAAGTGACTTTCTTTTACAAGAATTTTAAGCGAGTTTAGGGGATTTAAAATATGACGATTCTTCCACCGATTGGGAAGAAGACATTCGTACCATTGAGAGACGTCTCAATGAGGACCATATTTCTCCACCTACTCCTAAGGAAGTTACAAACGATGATCCAAATTTGACTAAGCCTTCCATCGACAATCCACCGGATTTAGAGCTTAAGGATTTACCGTCTCATTTAGAGTACGTTTTCTTAGAAGAGGATAATAAGTTACCCGTCATTATTGCTAAGGAATTAAAAGAAGATGAAAAATCTCGACTTATCGAAGTGCTTAAGAATCATAAGAAAGCAATTGCTTGGAAAATGTGAGACCCCAAAAATCTGACATGGAACAACTAGGCAACGAGGGGGTAACACGTCATAGTACAAGAAACAATGAATTACAGTTGACACAAAGCTGACGTAATAAAAGCATATATATCACATCATAAATGATCAGAGTTTTAAACATAGGTCCCATAGTTTTATAAGCGGAAAGATATATTATTTCATCATGATTTATAATATAAAGTTACCCAAAAGATATAATAAATTTCTGACAGTTTATACTAAAACCAGTCTTTTAAAAGTATCACAAAAATCTCCAAGCTGCGATAATATCCTGCGGGCTCCCATCCAAGCAAATCTAAATAATAATACTTGAGATTAAACATGTAAAATCGTCAACACAAAGTTGAGTGAAATTCATAGGTTTAGCAGTAAAGGTGTGGAACACAAGCATTCATTTGTAAAACAAGTAAATAGAGAAAATGGTTATGATCATTAACCATAGTCTGAAACCAATATTATTGCTGTTTAGTTCATGAACCGAAGCTTAACTCAAAGTAAGTTCCTCTAGGGAGTATTCAGCCTAAATACTCAAGTATAAACAAATGTAAGTGCGTCAAGGTAATCGGGACGGGGATTGTCAATCCCGATGGATCCACCCACAACATTCGCGCTTAGCGCAAAGCATACGGGACAATTAACGGTTCATGATCAAGAGAGGAAACTTAAGGCTATTAACTATAAGCAATAATATCTATGAAAACTGTTGGAAAGCATACAAGTCTGAATAGCATACAAGTTCTGGATAGTATACAGTTTTAAATGGATGTGTTCCACCATGTAAAATCTCACCCCGCATTTAGAAACATTGTGCAAGTAAAAGGGGCTATGAACTCACCTTTAGTAAGTAATCACAAGGTAAAAGGGGCTGAGCAAAAAGAAGTCTTCACGGACCTATGCAATGGTGACGCGTAATAAGAATGCGTTCAATGAAGCAATAACGTTTTAGAAGTGGTGGGACATAGTATGACTAGGTAACTTGCGTGCGATGGCGAGACCTAAGCTTAAGTTAAAATTTTGACCCAACACCTTGAACCTACTGTAATAACCTAATATCAACCTTGTATGATGGTCCAAGCATTTATGTGTGGGTTCCGAACACGTTTAAGACTCGGTTTGAAAAACCAAAACAAGGGACTGCATTCAGTTTTCTGAAAAAGGCTGAGAAGATTTGGTCATATCTAAAAATATATAATATTACAGGAGGTGAAATTTCTTGACATTTATAGGTATTTCTCTTACCTTTAAAAGTTGGGAAAGAACAGCCCTAGAACTATTTTCAATCAACGGGAAATGCACTTTTAGTGACAGACTATCAAAACAGAAAGTGGTAAACGTCTTTCGTACCTTACGGTAGATTAAGCATAAATCCCAATCGGTAAATGATTTTGACACGAAACCAAAAAGAGAAGTTTTGTTATATTTGTAGCTACTGTAAAAAGTCATAAAATCATAAATTAATCCTTTTTACCCAAGTCAATTTACCCACGTTTTAAGCATAACATTCAGATTTGACCTAGTTTAGTAAAACGACCGTTTCGGACTCATCCGGACACTTCCCGTTTCCATCCAACTCAACACATACTAATCACATCAGTGGGTATCCATTTTTCAAATAAAAACAAGGTCATATGTTTAAGAAAAATTTGCCATGACCTGTTTGTTTCTGTGGTGATTTCCATACTACAAAAACAACTCCATTTAGCTACCTAACCTCAATCAAGCAACACTTAGGCTATACCAAATCGCCACGCAAGTGTCCTAAGTCCTAATATGCCCTAAGTATCTATAATCTCAGTGGGTTTCACCCAAGGAATTCAAAATTCATGAATAAAAAGAATCAAAGTACTAGTAACATCAAAACTAAAATGCAAGGAGTGACTATACCTTCATAACAAGTAGGAATTAATCCAAACACGCATATTAAACAATTCCTCCTCCTTGATCCTTAGAAATTTCGTGGCCCTTAGCCACGTGTTAAGTCAATCACGGTACTCAGCAATTGAGTAGAAATAATATAGTGAAACGATCACCGACGATATGGATGCCCGGGCAAAACACGAAAACTGCAACCTATCACAATAAGGCGCGCGTTAAGACTCGAACTCAATATCGATATATATACCAAATATAACATGACTCAAATGTTTTCAAAGTATACACGTTTCAAAACCATTTACACGAATCAAATGAATTCATACTACCCATTTATCCAACGTTACTCGTTAAAACATTGAAAATGACTCGTCATACGACGCCAAGTCAACGCAAGTCAAACTATCCTTTAACCTTATTTGGACCAGTAGCTAAGTCATTTATATAATGACTAAGCACTTGAGTAAGTCACCATGTCCGATGGTGAACACTCAAACTCACGCAACACAAGCATTGAACTACGTGTCCAAAATAAAAATCAGCAAGTACACTCCAAATGTACACATCGATCTACCCTATCTAGACTTGTCCGTTTTACATGAAAATTGGTGTCAAGGTCACTTATAACCTGTATAAGACCTCACCAAAATTTGAGCCAAAGTTCACACTTTAAAATCCATCAGCTCGACGCTTTACTCGACTCCAAATTTTAGGACAAATTTGTACACTTGTTTTGTAAAACCGTTTGGACCACTTTAAAAGTACTAACCCGACAATCCGTCTTTTGAAACCACTACTAGACTCATCAAAATCAGTTTGTAAACTTTGAAAATCAGTAGTATCAACTATCTAACCAAGCCTAAAGTCCCCGAGAGTCGTCCCAAAATCAGCCACAATTTCGGATTGTGCCGACTTGCGTCTCCCGGTACACGAAAAACTAAAACTAGCACAACTTTTGAATTGTAATGAGTTATAAGCTCTATCTTATACCATAACGACCGTCTCGGAAAACTCTACAACAATTTCAAATAATCTCAGTCTTTCACAGACCTTAAACCCACGAAACATACTGTTTAAGGCTGCTGTCCCAAATTGCCTTTCTAGAAAACATGTCAAATCAATTTTTCACTCATAACCAGTCATTCCCATACCCCTAGGATCACTATACTATCATACCCATCAACCAAACACTCCTAAAAACACTTGTATGAAAAATCTAACAAAAATCAAAGATTAAAAACAAGACTTTTAAGGATCAAAACATGATAAACTTACCAAAAGCAACACATACATTATGATTAACTCATCATATAACCATGAAATTTTAAAGTCTTGAAAACCTTGATGCATGTACAAGATTTTGGTATCAAAAGAACCACAATTGAATTACAAGGTGTGGTCTAATTTTTGGTTTGCATGAATCATGATGGATGGTGGTGGTTGATGGTGGTGAAGGTGGCGGCATAAATGAGAGGTGGGAGGAAAGTGTGTTTTTTTTGCTAGATGTGTGTTTGAGTGGAGAAAGATGAAAAGAAAATGTTTATATAGTGGTAGTAAGTGGAAGGACTAGTTTTGTAAACTTTAAAACTTGTGGACTTAAAAACAATTAATAGTTTTAAAAGGTAGAAAATGGTTATTGGTAAATATTAAAAACATTTACGGGGCTCGGGTTTCGTAAAAATACTTTTTCAAAAGTTACAATGCATCATAAAAATGATTATATGATTTCCCGACACGACTTAATACGTAATTAAAACTAAATCGTCGAAAATATTAATTATCGAAACAATTGATAAATAAACGTAATATTTTGGGCATCCGTCGGTATCGCGATCACTAGGAATTCTCGTTGTACAATGCTTTTTGAATAAACTCGTTTTAAAACGCACGCGGGTGATTTTAAATCAAAAATTTTGATTTAAAATAAATATGGAAAAATAAAATGAAAATTTATAATTCCATACAAAGTATTTATCGATGATCAGAAAAAAAATACTTAAAAAAAGTATAATTTAAAAATCTCAGGATTTACATATAGCAATACAAGAAAACGTAATACGTTGGAAAAATTCAAGAAGCACGAATAAAAAGAATAAAATAATGTTGGGAAAGTACGGGTTCTCACAGTCTTCCCCCTAAAGGAACTCTGGTCCCCAGAGTTCTCCTGAAAACAGTAGAAGATGCAAACAAGAGGAGGTACAAAGTGTAGAACAAAATTCATTGCTTCCCAGGTAAACTTCCGTACCATGATGAATCTTAACGGTTAGAATTCACTATGCTTCAGTTTCTTAACTCCTTTTCGTATAACTTTTCAGTCTTGGATTAGGATAACGATCTTTCAATATGGAGATACGTTGAGAGATAGAGTTGTTGGAAATACGTGCGATAAACTAACAAGAATGAACACAAGAATAGCTTAAACAGGCAAAGTGCGATAAAATGAACCAAGATTGTAAATCGACAAGGGGTCGCAAATCGTGCAACTGTAAAACGTGAAAATCTTAAAACGTAAGAATCTATTTATAAGAGAAATAGAAGGGAAAAATGAATAACATATGATCGTTTAAAATACAAGTTGTCACAATCAATTGTCTAGGATTTTGGGGTTACTTTAAAACTCAGTTTATGTATTTCCTTGATTAAAAGAAAATTTCACAAGGTGTAGTGATTTAAAATCAAACTATCTATATTTAGGGAGTAAGCTGTTGCTATATCTTTTTCTTGATCAGGATTTTCAAAGCAAAAGTAGAACAGTTCAAGATAGTTATCCTTATCGGCTTAAGAACTTTTGGATGACTGTATTAAATTATCGTTAAAACTCGGGTTTATCGTCACCATTAGAGAAAATTCATTATTTTTTTTCCAAGTTATTTTGAATCATTGTTAGAAATTATAAATTAACTTAAATAATTTCATTAAGTTGACAATAAAGTATGATATAATCAAATACTTTAAAAGATACAGCTTGATATCTTTTGAAACATTAGGTAAATTTACCAAAGAGGATATATAGATCCGATACTTAACTTGAAACAGTTATTTTGGTAATTTAAACATTTGATAAAATGTATAAAATGTTCTTAAAAATTAATAATAATTTTTTTTTTAGAAATTTAAGAAAGTGTTTAAGATATCAAACGATAAACACGTAACAGTTTCTGGTTTTCAAAAGGTGACAAAGACAACAACGAATGTGAATCATATAAAGGTGAACAATCTGTATGCGAGTAATATACAAAGGAATAAGACGGAAGTCGTATCAATTCTTAACAAACGTGGTAGAATAGTCACGTCAATAATAAAAATAATAAGAAACAATGATTATAGCAAGATTAATTCACGAGTGCGATTGGCGTCACCAATAACGGCTTATTAAGTTCTCGGTGGTCGAAATACGATCACACAACGAATTTTCGAATCAAAGAAAATTCTTAAGAAGTCAATTGAGAGAAGTTCCAGTAAGATGAACAACATTAGCAATGAAAGGCGAAATCAACACATGATTCACACGAATGAAATTTCAAGACGATAGTATCTTAACACATATCATGGCAATTACACGTAATCATCGTTCACGTCCAGTCATAAATCACTACTCGCGTCCAGAGACGTTTCGAAGGTCTACCAAAATAGATAGAGATGGTCAATCGATGTAGGAGCATAGTAACGTTGAAACTTTCAAGTCGGGTATCAATGGTAAGAATTTAGGCAAATGGTAACGAAAATTGTATCATGAGGATGATGAGGTAACAAGTAAAGCAAGGATCATTGAGTAAAGAAATCTGTGCTTGAGGCATGTATTTTGTTCAAGAAAGGATAAGGGTTCATAGGTGTATGTCGCGAACTGTTGCTACTCGCATAAAATGTAAAAGTTTTCAAAACTTTATTTTATCAAACATTTTAAGCAACATAACTAAAAAGTTGATTCTAGGTTAAATATTTAAGGCGACTACTATTTAGCCTTGCATGGCTCCTTCTAAATTAAGCATAGGTGATCAGGCCATGCATAATTTAGGACTAGCAATGCGATGCTCATCTTCGTCAAACCAGTATTACAGGTCATATTATTTAAAATATGTATATAATGCCATTTGTAAAAACAGAAATCAAAATAGTTTATGAAACTATTTGCTAATAAGTTACTGGCTAACTGTTTTAAATCGACAATTCGTATAGTTACAAGGGTTCTTTATAAGACCGTATTAGAACAATTTGTGAAAATACATTGTAAAATTAATATAAGTTAATTTTATAAGATAGCAGTCAACTATTTAAGAAAGCCCAAATGAAACCTTTTGTAAAATGATTCGCAAATAAGACCAGTTTGAGTTGTATGGTAACATGACAATAGTTTATAAAGTAGCGAGTGGGTTACAAGAGGGAAATAAGGAGTAGTTCAAGACAACCAATAAAATGGTTACAAGGTGATTAGGTTTCAAGAGGTTTAGCCGAAATCGTCAGGAGACACGTGTCAAGATGATAACAAACGATATGAAAGAAAGATCTTCAAATCTCGGTCCAGATCAGTGGTACGATAGAAGCAAAGAAAGACAATGGAATGACAAATAAGTCATAAATAAAAGAAGGAATAAGGAATCCGTATGTGCACATCGTAATTTATTTGACAAAAATATACTTTTAAGAAAGTAGGGTATCAGTTAACAAATAGTATAATCACACTGAAAAGTTTCTATATTGGGAAGTTACCGAATTTCAAAAGTTCAAGATCTATGTACATGTATGACCGAACAAAAAGTTACTATTTTATACTTATTCAAACGCAATCCTTGTTTTTAGTTTGCAAAATATCATTAGTTAAAGTTTTACGAGCTCAACGAACTCAAAAACGCTTCAATCCATGTTTTTAACTTTTATTAGTTTTGACCTTTGGGTTTGACTAGACCAATTAACTCACTAAACGATATTCTAAGACTCAAAGTCTAATGCATTTCGATGTAAAACAATGTTTTGAACAACTTTCTAGTTTTACCCGAGACTTGAAACGGAATAAAAATGGACGAAAATGCCCTAGCATTAAATCTGTTAACAAAATGATATTTTAGCATTATTCAGAAATTAACTTCTTAGATTTTACAATCTCAAATGAGCGTAACTTGCTCGATTTTAAAGTTTAATGGTCAAATTTTATGTCCTAAACGGACGTCTCAACATGTAGAAATATATATATTTTATGTGTAAAGTTATAAAAATATTTTCTCGACACTGTTAAACTTCCTGTAAAGTTTCTATACAAAGTATATTTTTCGACACAGCTTGAAATTAAATCCAAATTTCATGATAACTCAAAATTAATGTACACATAGGACTTGTGGATTCCATAAAGACGAAAGAAGGTAAACTGTATAATTAGTCATGTAAAGAAAACACAGTATAGAAATGGTTCAAGAATGCCAACGATAATCGGAGACATAAAAAAACGACGCATATCATCCGTGTCTTCGGCTGCAAGATGCAATGCAGAAAGGTCTCTTGGTGGCATGATTTCCAAAATCACAAGATATATCGAGAAAGAAACGAGACAATAACAAGTGGCATTCCTGGAGCAAAGAGGTTCAATGAAAAGGGAGGATACAAGTAGGATCGTATTCCAAACGATCATCACATAATAAATGACGATTATGTGTTCAAGGTACAACGGATGTTCTAAGTTGAAATCGAAACGTAGAATGGTCAATGAAGTAAGATGTAATCCATGTACAAGTGTCGCGTAAAACGGTGGCGTAAAGGTAAATCAAGATTATGAAAACCCACAATATTATTCAGCACTGATTCAACGAATTCTTCGAGATGTGAGACTCACACGATGTCCTTTAGTCTTTCTGGGAGACACATTGAGCTACACAATGGTCTATAGACTAGACATTCAATTATGAATGGTCAGAAAGAAAATCTGCGTATCTAAGTAGATATTTTAAGGGAAATAAACAATGAAAGCAACACACACGGTAGTAGAATGAAAATCAGAAGTTCATCGAAAACAACACTTATTCAATCCCGAACAATGGTATCGCGATAGTATGCACAACACGTATCAACGAGTCAAGAAAAACAGACAGTTCAAACCGAACGAGCATATAAAGTCAGTCGTATCACGCATTGATGTTGGAGTTTTGCAACCCTTTAGGAAAAGAGAGCAATAAAATAGGGCAAGTGCACGACGATTTAGGAAAACCGTGTGTGAATGACCCTAGGTGAGTTCGTTCTCGAGGAGGCAAGTGCGTTGTGTTAAGAGTTGATTGATGATGTTTGTGATTATGATAATTGAAAAAGAAATAAGAAAGGAAAGAATTGACGGTTACGAAAACTAATTAAACTACGACGAAAAAGGCGTAAACGTAAAACCGTAAAAACGACGAAAATTAAAATTTTAACCTAAAAATTTCTAAAAATTACTAAAAATCCCAAATAATATTCTAAGAGTTTACAAAAAATCCAAACTTGCTAAAACCTTTTAATTAATTAAATAATGACTTTTAATGCTAATTAAAGCCCTAAAAATCACTTTTAATTATTAAAAAGCCCTAAACAAGATTTTATAATTTGTAAACCTCAAAAATATCCTAATTAAGCTAAAAACTATTTTTAAAAATTTTAAAACCAAATTAAACTATTTTTAAACACTAAAAAACTATTAAAATGTATTAAATCTTAAATTAATTCTAAAAATTAATTGAAAAGCCTAAAAATTAATTGGAAAGTGACAAAGTTCCTATTTTAATGTCTAGAATCTAGGAAAAATGAAAAAAAGTTAAAAATAAAACTTTGACTTTTTATGAATAAAATAATAATAAAATAATGCAAAAATAAAAAGTTTATAAAATAAATTCTAAAAATTTTCTAAAATCCTAGAATATTATAACTAAGAGAAAAATGAAATTTAAAGTTCCTAAAACCCTTTTTATAATCTTATATTAATTTTTAAAGTTTAATTAAAAACCTAAAATTAAATAAAATTAAAAATTAAAGTTTTTGAAAATTTAACTAAATGTAAACCTCAAGTTACTAAATTAAAACTTAAAAATTATTTTTCCTGAAATTAAAATTACTGTTTTCTATTTTTTATTGATTTTTTAAGATACGGCTATTAATTAAATCCTAGAAAATAAATAAATAAAGGAAAAAATTTAAACCCAATTTAGAAAAATCCCTAGGTCTAATAAGCTCCTAGGAAAAATGAAATAATTCTAAAACAGAAAACAAATAAGCTAGAAAAGGTGTAATAAGCTACGGCTTGATTAAATAAGCCCCAACTCAATTGACCTTAAGTATTTGTTGTTTCCTCCCTTGGTCAGTAAAAGACCCAAGGGCAGGATGGTAGTGTGTGTGTGCTTTGGCAGTGGTGGCGCAGGTTCGAGTCCTGGCCACGCCAAAATTTTTAAAAATATTTTTTTTTCTTTTTTTTTTTTACACTTGGGCACAGTAACTTTAGCTCACCAAAACACAATCACACACCTCAGAAATCCAACGAATTTAAACTAAATATCAATGAAGCTTGCTCAGACCTTGTTTCTTTCTTGTACTATTACGACTCTTTACCACTAATCACCGGGTACTTTAATCAGTCCAGAACACACTCAACTTAAACCGAAACACGTTCTATCTAAAATTAAGGCCTAAATCACACGGTCCTAGGCTTAAACTAGTGATGCAAAAAGAACAGGATAGGCGATATTGGGTGAAACAGGGGTTTCACAAAGGTGATTTGAACCTTGAATGGGTTCGAATGTTGTTGATTTGTGGGTATTTTTGGTACAAATGGGCACCCCACAAGTCAGTGGACTTGTGGGAGTCACAGCTATCACAAAACTAGCAAAACCTCGAATCACCAACTAAACAGCTAGAACAATGAAAGCTCAGATATGCAGATAGCGAAGCAGTTATGTTTGCTAATAGAAATAGCATAGCAGTTATGGTTTTGATGGAAATAACTCATTAAGAAATTTATGATTTCATTTAATATTTCGTTTTTTAGTCTAGTTGTCTTCTCAGCTCGATTCGAATTGATATAACGTTTTAAGCAAAGACTTGATTGTTCTTGGTTATACAAATTTGTTTGGAATCTATGTCTACTTGGCACAAAGCATGTAAAAATGTAAAAATATTATCTACTACTACGTATATGTACTACGCTAAAAACACATTGCAATTACGAAAATCATTTAAATGCACAAAATATAAAAAATGAAAATACAAAATTATACTACAAATGTAAAATTGCAAAATACAAATTTAAAAGTAAACTTTTATATGTAAACTTTTATATCAAAAATTATGATTCTAAAAAAAACAGATTTCACAACTGAAATTAAAATCTATCTGAATTTCAGAATTCAAAATAATGTCTTGTTACAAAACTAAGCCCAAATGATTCACTTAGCCCATGAGACTTAACTGTCCACTAACTGTGACTAATGAAATAGAACTAACTGATATAAAACGTGGACTGTGACTGTAATGGAAGTACACAAGAACAGGGACTAAACGTGTATACTGCGAAACTTGAATTCTATATCTATTACCAAATCTTTTCCTAACAGATTACCAAATTAACACTAATATCCTAACAAATTTAACTCCCAGATTAATGCAATGAGTCTATAACAACTCAAAATTACTGACGCCAAACATACTTTTAAGTTCTACAAATTGCCTTAACAGACTTAATCATCAATATACTGAATCATACAGAATTACTAAACGAAATAGAATGAAACAAAAATCAGCCTAAAAACATTTAACGAATCATGAATCAAATAAGTAGATCAAACGTTTAGAGAAAAAAAATTATACTAAAAACATTACACTAGCAGATTCTACTTCTACACTGAAATACAGAAACTTAAATGTGTTTAACCAATCATCCGAAGCCAGTCCTTTGAGTAGAGAAACGCGGCGCTGAGCCGGTTTAAAACAAAACACCACCAAACTGAATCCAAAACCTGCAAATCCGTTAACCTGCAAAATCTGAAATAAAGCAACGAAAAACTTGACAAGATCTTTCGATTCCTAACCTGCATAAACTTCGATCTACAAGCAAGCTCTTAAACTAAACTAATAACAAACTTTACTTAATGAATCTATCAGCAAATCCGAACGCTTCTTACTGGACTATTTTCTAACTAAATTTGTTATTGCTGACTGAAATCAAACTGACAAACTAACTAATTGAAAACATTTATATCCTGAAAATCAAATCACAAGCTTATACTGACTAAAACAAACTAAATCAGCAATTCACAAAACCGAAAATCCTAATCTATACACTAACAAAGAACTCATTTGAACTGATTTCTTGTTTCAACTGCTAAACAGAAAAGCTCATTATAAGTTCCTATAAGCTCAAAAATCTGAATACAAAACTGAATACAAAACTATTTAAAAACTGAATACACGAGAGACTATAGCAAACATTTAAAATCAAAACTATGACCATACTAAATCTTATCGTGAACAGCCTTATATCAGACCTATTGAATCTAATCAACACAATCGAAACTCAAGTTTGCAAAGCAATCATGATCAATTAATCAAACAGATTGAAACTCAGTGCTCAGTAAAGGTAACGGAAGAAAAGTAAAGCTTTAAGAAAGATGAAGATAATAAGAAAGATTGAAGACTTCATTAATGGAGGTAAAGAAAAATGGTTACAACTGAAAAACGAATCCGTTACAAAATTTAAACAGAAAACTGAAAGAAAACCTGACTAACTAACTAATTACACCTAATAACTATGTGTAAACTACCCTAAGCTAACCGGTTGCAAAATGAGGCCTTCATCTCTTATTTATAGCCGCCGTGTGGAAGAGGTGACGTGATCTATCCAATGAGTGGATGACACGTGTAAAATACGAGGATACTCGTTCCCGTTCTTCATCATCTTCAATCGGATATTTGGGGATTTCTTTGTCCTTGACTTTTACTCTAATTAAGTTGTACCTCCATGTAGGGAAGAAAGAGGGGAGTATTTTTGCTGTTGAAGACTTTGGCTAAAACTCTCTTGAGCATCCTTGATATTGAGTTTGCAGGTTAAGAGGTAAAAAAAGAGATAACCGTCTTTTCTCTCTCTTGCGTTGGGAAGAAGAAGAAGACGCGTATTATCTGGTTATGTGTTTTGACCAAGTCTGGTCAATGAGACCAAGTAATAAACTTTTTCTCTTAATTGCCTTTTTGGTCCTTTATTTTTAAATTTCTTTTCAAAATGGTTATAAGACTTTGAAGCACATTTCTTTCATCCTTTGAATTGTTAAAAGTGCAACTTAAGTCCTCGATCTTTGGAAGTTTGGCAAATAAGGTCCTTGGAGCATCTTTCGTCTTTTTCTTCGTCTTTTCTACAAATAAATCCTTGAAAGCTCGTGTTTTGTCTCAAATGTACCTATATACCTGAAAATACACAAACACCAAATACACGCGTAATTCTGATAATTAACAGTCTAATATAATGTATTTGACAGTGTTTTTAGTGGTTTTTGGATCATAATTGATGAGTGTTTTCACACTTATCAACTCCCCTCCACTTGACCATTGCCATGTCCTCATGCAATGCAGCATTTTAAAACACCAAGTTACACTTTTCTCATAATTAACCAACCTTGGCCATTATATGATTTAATAAACTAAACTATACTACATGATGAATGATTTTGAATATTTACAATGCAATGCAAAAGAACCAATTCTATTTATATATTTTTGATTTTTCATAAATGGTTTTGATGGAAATAACTCATTAAGAAATCATCGACTTAGATTAGGGCTTGGGTACCATGGACACTTATCACCCTCAAGTTTCACTTTCCCCATACCAAGCTAGTAAATGGGATCATTGCATTCACAAGTAAAAAGTGCATCAACTTATTCATGACAATTAAATGTGGAACCGGTTATTATTTGAGCAAATTGCTTGTGAGCAAATTTGTCATTATTAAAGTGTGAAATATAAGAAGTGTAAAATCCGAAAATAAGGAAGCACGGTTTTAATCCTAAGTAATCTTCTCATCCATTACTTGAAAAACCGCTCACAATTAATACAAGTCCGTATTAAGAGTAATAAGTCATTCGCCTTATGTGTAAAATCCTCATGTCATGCTTTCATAAGTAACTACACACTCGCTAAGGAAAGAAAAATAAAACTCACGCAATAATTTACATCCGCATCTTTTTGAGATTTTGGATCTTCAACCCCGCAACCCGTCAAGGTAATATTGGATTGGAGCAATCTATTGAATCCCCGCAACCCATCAAGGTAATATTGGAACTCAATAGTCACTATAATTAACACCACACTGCCCCTCTTGGGAGTCTTGCATTATTTTTTTTTTTTTTTTCTTTTTCTTTTTTTTTTCTAGCCACTCATTTTTTTTCATAAGCCGCTCTTATTTTTCTTTATTCCTCACCAAGAAATTTGCAAAGAAGAAAAGGAAAAACACCCGCTAAATATGGAGCATGACACAAGTCTAGTACACATAAAACGTGCTAACTTAGAATCTTAAGACGTACTCATATCAACCATAAATGATTAGCCAAAAATGCATAAGAGATTACAAACCAATTAAAACCGTACTTGATTATTTATTAACAATTATATACATGCGAAGAAAATAGAGATAAAGAAGAGAAGGGTTTAGCCACAAGTAATTGCCATGAAGTCTATCTAGCCCTTTTACACTTGCTTCAACTCTATCATTTCCCATTCTCCACAAATTTAAAATTTCAAAGAATGAAATTGGTGGAAGCTTAGCCTAATAGACCAATGAAGGACTACATGGTTAAGGATACTAGCTAGAGAGTGCTAAAATAAGCAAACTCGGGTTGAGTCAAAATATCCATGGCGGGCCTAATATGTCAAAGAAGTCTAAACTTGTTAAAACCATGTTTTATTATATTTTTTCCTTTTTATATATTTTTGATGCAAAATAAGAGAATATATATAATGCAAATGTGTTATGCAAATGAAAATGATTGATGCAAAAATTATGAATGCATATTTTTGTTGGCCAAAGTAAATCAAAAATTTGAAAAATGTTCGAAAAATTAATTTTCCCAATTATCATGAAGTTAAGGCAATGGTCTAGGTAAGGTCACTTCGATAGAAGTCTCCCCTACACTTAAGATAAACATTGTCCTCAATGTTTAAGAGCATGGGAGTGAACTCCCCTACACTTATGACATTGATAACCTTGCTTAACCCAAGTTAAGGAAGAGACAACTAAAGGGTATTCATTTTAAGCACAAGTTTTTAATATCACAATAGCAAAAACTAATCGAAGTGAACCAGATACACGGGCCTCCTCCATAAGCTCCAAGCATGAAATGTGAGAGAGCAACCCTTGAAACAAACACCAAAAGACGAGGAAAGGCACCCCTCCACTTCAGCTCTACTATAACATCCTTTTAATTAAACCTAACCTATTGAAAATCTACTTCTACGTTTTCTAACCTAGTTATTCAATGCTTGAGTTTTTTTAACCCTAAGTCGCTAGCTCGACTCGGCCCTGAATTAAGTTGTCCTTGGGGAAACCATCATGGAGAATAAAGAATATCCACTTTGAAGCACGTCTCACATGATACACTCAAACTTAGCACGTTGCCATTTACTATAAGATTTACCAAATCTGCCTCGATAAATGGAACGGTCCAACGTGTCTCAAGTTTGTCCAACATACAAAATCTCTCAAATATGAAGCACTCCAGGATCAAATACATAATTTCCATCTCGACATTCGAACAACTCCAAAATAGGTAGCATCACCAAAGTAAGCTCATACAAGAAGCGCATATCAATCGAAGGCACACTCTTAAGTGGAGTAGATGAAAACCAATTTTTCCCAAATATACGTATCCCAGGATCAAAAACCTTTCCCTTCATGGGAAAATAAGAAGATGAGCTCATATCAACCATATAAGATTCCCCCTTAGATATCAAAGCATCATGAGAATATGAAGGTGTAGGTATCAAAACATTCATAACTATTATGTCCATGTTGGGCTCCTCATCATTATCAAAAGGTGGGTAATCTTCCATAGAAGGCATAGAATAAGGAGGATCAAGATGAATAGTGTCTTGTGAAGAAGGTGTAATCTCTATGTCCCCAAAAAGCAAATTCTCACTAAGACGAATCTCCTCTTCCCAATTAGAATCACTATCATCAACCTCAATATCAATATTAGCAAGATAAGCCTCTATGGTGTCATCAATATCCATATGAGAATCCATATCAAAGGTTTTGGGTTCTAAAGGTGCCATAGGTGAAAAAGGATCAATCTCTAAGAGTATAGGATCTTCATCAATAACCAACTTCAAGGGTGGAAGGGTGGGAATAGAAGGCTCAAAAGAAGGTGTATTGAGAGAATCACTCAAAGGGATGATATCATCATGAAAGTCAATAGGTGCAACCTCAAAAACTGGTGAAGAGATGTCAATGAAAGGTTCTTCTTCGATGGACTCATCATTATGGTTTTCATTCAATGCTTCAATCGAGGAGATAAGATGATAAACGTTTGATAAAACCTCACGAATATGAACATCTTCCACTTCTTCTATATGATCAACATCATCATCCAAATTAGGAATGTCATCTTGACATGAAAAGTCATCAGATAATATATCATAAGATGCCTCACTAGAATCACAATCATCATCCTCTATAACTTGCATAAACTCTTCCTCAATCTCATTATCCCTTTCTTTGAACAATTCATCAAGATCAAAATCACCAAAATCACTAGTAGTAGCATGAAAGTCAACATGTGATGAAATCTCAATGTGATCATGAGGAGAAGTATCAATAGAAAGCTCGTCACATGGTTCAATGGAAATACCCTCAAACTCTCTTTGGATTGGGATAAGGTTCTCAACACTAGAAGCGGTTAATTCTTCTAAATTGGTGTTTGTATTAGTGCTAAGAGGCTCGTCCCCCATGGTTAAAGAGTCGGTGGGTTCCACGTGAGGTAAAGGTGATGAAGGTGTGTCATCATTAAGTGTCATACAACTCGAAGGTTCCTCAGCATCTTCATCTAATAATGGATCAGGCCTACGAGTAAAAGTAGTCATGTAATGTCCGTCTTCCTCGATTATAAGAGTCTTAAGGAATAAATCATTTGAATATTTCCTGAGGCGACAAGAAAATTTGTTCAACGATTCACGATACAAATCACCGAATTCCTTGTAATCATATTGCCGAGACTCAATTTCCGTTTCCTCAGTAGAGTTAATTAATTCCTTTAACCATCGATGAGTGTCTTTCATTTCCTTGTAGCTCATGTTTTTCATACCATCAAGCATCTTATAAACGTCATCGTTCGACTTGTTCATTTTCTCAAGTAAAGAATGAAACTTCTTGTCATTATCAAGGACATAGGATGGCGGATCTCTCGGTCTACAATCATAACCATAATGGGGTGCGTTCCCACAAAACTCACATGAATAAGTCGAAGAATATGGTGGAGGCGGATTTCCATAATTAGGTGGATTATAGTTTTGAAAAGAGTCATGATTGTGAAAATTCTCATGATTGTAACCTTGAAAATTCCCTTTATCACTAATAGTATCATCCTCAGCATCAACTCTCAAAGACGGCTCAATATCACATGGTAAAGCTCCTTGAGTTAGATAAGATTGTAAACAGAGAAGTTGTCTTTGCCAATTTTCCTCGAAACGTCCAAGTATCCTCCTTTCCATCTCTTGAAGTTTCCTCTCAAAGGATTCACGAAATTGAGAGACATTTTGCATATTCTCTTGGTTAAACCCTTGATTATATCCTTGATTATGAAAAGTTTCTTGATTATAGCCTTGAAAATTATCATTAGTTTGAAAACCTTCATTGTTTGAAAATCCTTGATTATGAAAGGTTTCTTGATTATAGCCTTGAAAAGTATCATTATTTTGAAAACCTTCATAATTGGAAAATCCTTGGTTTTGGTATGGCACATTAAAGGTTTGATCATGAAATGATGGTGGAGGTTGTGATGAAAAACCGGAATATCCCATATAGTCATTACAAGTGTAGTCCATTTGAGTGTTAGGTTGAAAATTAGGGTTCTCGGTTCCATTGTAAGCATATCCCTCCCCATAATAACCATTATGTTGATCACATAAATAAGTATCGTGTGGACCACCACAAGTCGAACAAGGCGAATAATTAGCGTTGGCGGATCGTTGTTGCAAAATCTCCAACATGGAACGAGTATCCATGTGTAACAAGGTGGCCGAATGTATATACAAGTATAATGACGTTTAAAAGCTTCCTCGGGGAAGGAAGTAATACACCAAAGGTGGTATGTTTACACGTGTGCGAATACACGTGTAAATAAACACGAGGAATGAGGGAGTAGCCCTCGGTCGACTTTTGAGAGAGAAGAGATTATCTCCCTCGAGGTTCGATATGAAATATCCACAAGAAAGTATATATATAATTACTACTTGGGTGCAAGACCTCCAATTAAGCCTTCCTTCTTAGAATACGCACTAGTGAACGGGGGGTTAGGTGGCGCGAAGCACTTAAGTACCTATTGACCCTTAGACGGCATTTTATAGCACGTCGCCTATCTATTCACTTTGTAGTTTGTATTCTTCGAATTATTGCCAATTGGAAGTATTTATCTATTCTTGCTTAATTAAATTGGATCGATACGCGTGTCAAGGACCGGAACGCCCCTCAACACGGTGTATTGCCTCGGCAATACTTATGGAAGATATGTGTATTGGTTGTTCTTATACGTATACTTATTTACATATAATAATATATAAAAAATATTTTTTGTATTTATTTGTGTTTTTTTTTTTTAAGAAAAATACTATAGCTACGTAAAAAGCGATGAAAATCGATATAATATATATTTTTGAGTGTAATCTTTTAGGAAAAAGATTACTTTTTAGATTTTTTATTTTTTTAGTTCAATTCTTTAGGAAAAGAATTGACTTTGTGATTTTTTTATTTTTTTGTATTTTTATCTTTTTGATTTTTTTTTATGTTTTTGATTTATAATACGTAAAAATAACGTTCACAAAGTGAACGGATCCCAAAATCCAATCGTCTCACTCGAAATCGTTAATCTTCACGAAAAGAACCGGCAGCGGCGCCATTTAATATTTCGTTTTTTAGTCTAGTTGTCTTCTCAGCTCGATTCGAATTGATATAACGTTTTAAGCAAAGACTTGATTGTTCTTGGTTATACAAATTTGTTTGGAATCTATGTCTACTTGGCACAAAGCATGTAAAAATGTAAAAATATTATCTACTACTACGTATATGTACTACGCTAAAAACACATTGCAATTACGAAAATCATTTAAATGCACAAAATATAAAAAATGAAAATACAAAATTATACTACAAATGTAAAATTGCAAAATACAAATTTAAAAGTAAACTTTTATATGTAAACTTTTATATCAAAAATTATGATTCTAAAAAAAACAGATTTCACAACTGAAATTAAAATCTATCTGAATTTCAGAATTCAAAATAATGTCTTGTTACAAAACTAAGCCCAAATGATTCACTTAGCCCATGAGACTTAACTGTCCACTAACTGTGACTAATGAAATAGAACTAACTGATATAAAACGTGGACTGTGACTGTAATGGAAGTATACAAGAACAGGGACTAAACGTGTATACTGCGAAACTTGAATTCTATATCTATTACCAAATCTTTTCCTAACAGATTACCAAATTAACACTAATATCCTAACAAATTTAACTCCCAGATTAATGCAATGAGTCTATAACAACTCAAAATTACTGACGCCAAACATACTTTTAAGTTCTACAAATTGCCTTAACAGACTTAATCATCAATATACTGAATCATACAAAATTACTAAACGAAATAGAATGAAACAAAAATCAGCCTAAAAACATTTAACGAATCATGAATCAAATAAGTAGATCAAACGTTTAGAGAACAAAAATTATACTAAAAACATTACACTAGCAGATTCTACTTCTACACTGAAATACAGAAACTTAAATGTGTTTAACCAATCATCCGAAGCCAGTCCTTTGAGTAGAGAAACGCGGCGCTGAGCCGGTTTAAAACAAAACACCACCAAACTGAATCCAAAACCTGCAAATCCGTTAACCTGCAAAAGCTGAAATAAAGCAACGAAAAACTTGACAAGATCTTTCGATTCCTAACCTGCATAAACTTCGATCTACAAGCAAGCTCTTAAACTAAACTAATAACAAACTTTACTTAATGAATCTATCAGCAAATCCGAACGCTTCTTACTGGACTATTTTCTAACTAAATTTGTTATTGCTGACTGAAATCAAACTGACAAACTAACTAATTGAAAACATTTATATCCTGAAAATCAAATCACAAGCTTATACTGACTAAAACAAACTAAATCAGCAATTCACAAAACCGAAAATCCTAATCTATACACTAACAAAGAACTCATTTGAACTGATTTCTTGTTTCAACTGCTAAACAGAAAAGCTCATTATAAGTTCCTATAAGCTCAAAAATCTGAATACAAAACTGAATACAAAACTATTTAAAAACTGAATACACGAGAGACTATAGCAAACATTTAAAATCAAAACTATGACCATACTAAATCTTATCGTGAACAGCCTTATATCAGACCTATTGAATCTAATCAACACAATCGAAACTCAAGTTTGCAAAGCAATCATGATCAATTAATCAAACAGATTGAAACTCAGTGCTCAGTAAAGGTAACGGAAGAAAAGTAAAGCTTTAAGAAAGATGAAGATAATAAGAAAGATTGAAGACTTCATTAATGGAGGTAAAGAAAAATGGTTACAACTGAAAAACGAATCCGTTACAAAATTTAAACAGAAAACTGAAAGAAAACCTGACTAACTAACTAATTACACCTAATAACTATGTGTAAACTACCCTAAGCTAACCGGTTGCAAAATGAGGCCTTCATCTCTTATTTATATCCGCCGTGTGGAAGAGGTGACGTGGTCTATCCAATGAGTGGATGACACGTGTAAAATACGAGGATACTCGTTCCCGTTCTTCATCATCTTCAATCGGATATTTGGGGCTTTCTTTGTCCTTGACTTTTACTCTAATTAAGTTGTACCTCCATGTAGGGAAGAAAGAGGGGAGTATTTTTGCTGTTGAAGACTTTGGCTAAAACTCTCTTGATCATCCTTGATATTGAGTTTGCAGGTTAAGAGGTAAAAAAAGAGATAACCGTCTTTTCTCTCTCTTGCGTTGGGAAGAAGAAGAAGACGCGTATTATCTGGTTATGTGTTTTGACCAAGTCTGGTCAATGAGACCAAGTAATAAACTTTTTCTCTTAATTGCCTTTTTGGTCCTTTATTTTTAAATTTCTTTTCAAAATGGTTATAAGACTTTGAAGCACATTTCTTTCATCCTTTGAATTGTTAAAAGTGCAACTTAAGTCCTCGATCTTTGGAAGTTTGGCAAATAAGGTCCTTGGAGCATCTTTCGTCTTTTTCTTCGTCTTTTCTACAAATAAATCCTTGAAAGCTCGTGTTTTGTCTCAAATGTACCTATATACCTGAAAATACACAAACACCAAATACACGCGTAATTCTGATAATTAACAGTCTAATATAATGTATTTGACAGTGTTTTTAGTGGTTTTTGGATCATAATTGATGAGTGTTTTCACACTTATCATTTGCTGATGTGCTAAGACAAATTAATGAACAATGAACTATAAAATTCTACACGTCTAGCAGGAAAGAGTACAAATGAGAATCATACAACCCTAGGTAGTCATGGTATCTAATCTTTTGGCCAATTTTTTTCTAGTTCAAACACAACAAACTCAACTATTTAAGCGAGTATTCAGATTAACTGTTTTCAATTCACAAAATTTGCAATTTCCACCTTAAACATGCTATGTCAGTTAAACAAAACATACCCGACTCCAGAAAACTTGCTTAGTTGTTAATAACATGCAGTACCAAACACCCTATTCTCTAAGTGGGATCTAATGAAAGGCTTGTAAAACTATTTCAGACATGCAGGCACTATGATTCCTCCCTTCACTGATTTGCTAGAATAAAAGCACCGAAACCACAAACACAATACGCAAGTAGATCAAATAAGCCCGATAATGGGAAACAGTTTCATACAACAAGCTGAGAACCTTAAATGCTCTTAGCAGTGGGCAAATCAAGGCTAACCGAGACAGTCACAGAAAACACGCTAACATAAATAACAGATTATGCCACGATTCATGTTTAATATCCAAACTGACAGAAACTCATTGCAGGCACTCTCTCTTATATGGGCAAATTCCTTTTTTTAGATCTTGGTTCTTGGTTAAGCGAGTTTGCAGATAGACAGTGAATGATCTTAAACCAACAAATCAATCTTAAACAGAAAACAAACTTGAATTACACCCAAACAGAATATGATTTTAACTTGTAAAAAAAAAACTGAACAATCGTAATTGAACTAAAAATTATAATTTCTACCCACAAATAAGCAAACTCCAAAACTTATGCAGAAGAATCAAACCTTAATAACTAGCAACTAACAAGCAATCAATACACAAGCAGAATTACTCAAATTGTAGGAATACAATAAAAATAAGAAAAGGTTGAGAAGGCGATACCTGCCCTTGTTTACGTCCAACAAGGGCCAGCTAAGCTCCCCTGACCTCTACCAACAACTAGGTGAGGCAGGGGTTCTTGGTCAATAAGATGAGATGTGGGGTGGTTCGTTGGGGTTCAACAACTGAACCGAAGCACCCAAGTTGGATAAATAAGCTGCTAAGAGTGACAATTGGATCCAAGAACTAAGTTCTTGGATTGTGAGCTCAAAAGATAAACAATATAATTACTTTAAGCTGAAAATTTTCTTTTTAAGAGAAATAAAAAAAAAGACTTGAGTGTTTATTGCCTCACAGCTTTGGTTACCCGAATTCTTATACCCACAAATACTTGATATTAATTATATCAGGTGTCTATGGCCATATAACAACCCAAATTAACACCCTATGTGGCTTTCATAAACCTCAATCTAAAGCTTTGACAAACCAGAAACTTAGAACACTTGTAAACGAAATTTAATTCAAACAGTAAATAAGAAAACAGATAAGTAAATGGAACTCGTTTTTCTTCACAAACACTAAACCACAATGTATCTTTTCATTAAAAATAAAAGTGGTTTTACAAGGAGTGAACCAGGAAAAACAAGAACAGAACTAGCTAATGCCTAGTACCCTTTATATAGGGTTTACAAGAAAATTCTAGAAAGTGAAAAAATGCTAACCCTAAATAACTGAAAATCCAGAAATACCCTCATGAAGATTCGCATCAGATTAAGCATATCCTCATTTTTGAATTCGTCCAATCTCTTCACGTGAATGCTGAGCTGTGATGGGTTGATCTTGTGCGTTGGATTTGATGTTGGCATCAAGGAATCCCTTCAAGTCGTTGATCTTCTGTCTTCATTTGTTTTCTTGTGTTCTTGTGGGTCAGGGGAGGTGGAGATTGTCACATGGGTTGATGGTGAAAGGGGGGTTTTGGTGGGATTAGGATTAAGAGATGAGTAATCTCTTTTCTGGAGATTATGGGATTCAATTATCAAGTAATTAAGATTTTTGTGTTTTAGGGTTCTTGGGCTAAATTGGGGATGAATAAGGTGAGCAGTGATTGATTCCCGCCCCATAAAATCATTATTAATTGTGTTTAAATGTTTTAAACAATCTGGTTAAGATGCTTAGTGGAAATGATGACGTGTCAAGCCAAGATAGGATGATACATCTTGCATTTTTGACAATAATTCCCCCTTATCTTCTAAAAGATGTTCACCAAATTCACAAGTCATATTTCTTTCATTCCCTTTGTAATTAACTTTGGCCAATTGTCAAAAGTGGCACAAACACTTTTCAAAGTTTATCACAAGGACTTGAATTGTAATTTTTGATTCTTTAAGGACTGATCTTGTAATATCTTCAAACTTTAAGGGTTTGACTTGTTTGTTGACTTCTTGGAGGACCATTATTGACAATTTAGATTTGATGAGGGACTAAATTTGCCAATTCTTCAAAGTTAAGGGTCCTTTTTGTAATTTTGACAAACTTTAGGGACCAAACTTGTAATTATGAAGATACAAGGGTATAAAGTGTCAATTCTTCAAACTTGGAGGACCAATCTTCAATATTCTTCAAATCTTCAAGGGTTTTCTTTGGAAAATTCCTTACTAGGGCTTGGTTCATCGTGCGGCTTCGTTTCCCGTGTTCGTTTTTGCGTGATTCTTGTGATCTTTTGTCATTTTCTCAATATCCGTACCTAAATTACACAAGCAACAAACACAAGCATATATTTGGGTATTTTGATGATATTTAATGCATTTTAAGTCCAAAAAGAACGATGAGACCATGTATAAAAGCCGTCTCATCACTCCCCCATACTAAACCATTGCCGTGCCCTCACGCAATGCTAGAATAAAGTATCGTAGCATCTCCAAAATTCATTTTATTCACTTTATTAGAATGATAAACTAGCTACACTACTACTATTAATATTACTTGTGTTATAGACATAATGTATGATTTTCATCGCAAAATGGGACGTTTAGGTTCATAGAATAAGAACACTTGAATGCTTCGTTAGAAATAATTTCATCGTCCTCGATTTTCACTTCAATTCCATGCTAAGCGTGCAACGAGATCATTGTCATTATAAGTTAGTAATGCTAACACTACTCATATGCCCTAATCATGTACTTATTCTCCCATTATTCCTAAGTTGTATCTCTTATATTTTATGATGTCTTGAATGTTTCACGAGGATACATTGTTTGACTTATGCGATAATAGAGATTTAGGTCTAAAAATAGAGTCCTAACGGTGTAACTAAGACCATCAAATCAATAACCCCTCCTAATAGACGACGATGTTAAAAAATTGAGTTGACAAGAAGAATCGATAAACACGGTTTTATAACGGTTTTGAACATGAGACTTATTACCAAGACTTTTATACGCCCCCTAACGGAAGGGCCTTATTATCTTTGGTTTACCTCCATCTTTTATTCAACTTCGCCATGAAGCTTTTATTATGACTTCGGTCTTGCCTTGCCTTTTATTATCCTCCTCATCGGTGGTTTTATTAGCCAAAGACGTATATCCTCACGCTAAAGCGAATTTTGGATCTTTAAAGCTTCGAAGATTAAGGCTTGATTCACTTCAATTTTGCATAGATTTTTCGGCCTTGTGGGGCTTCAAATTGTTTGCTTGATTTAGGTGAGCACTTGAAATCTTATTATTGGGTGAAGCTTTCGATTATTAGGGTGCCAATACTTCAAAACCGTGACGCTGGCGATATCTTAATGTCTTCCCAATTTAATTACACGGAAGCTACTAGAAAAGACTAGAAACCCAACAATCCTAACTAAACCGCTAAGTCAATATTTATTAAGCAAAAAATATTTACATGCGAAGGGAGAATAAGCAAACAACGAGAACACATGAGTTTTTGAAAGAATACGAGTACTCTACGTTTAGCATAGTAACTTATAATTAACCCTATCATTTCTCGTCCTCATTTAAGAGACTTAGCCTAATGTGTAGTTAAGGAATCAAAGCTAAGTGCTCAACACGCACGGTCGAGTCAAAAATTACTCTTATTCTCGCCATCGGAAAATCTACATTCGTGTCTTCAAACACTTATAAAACATGAGAAAAATTTAAAATTTGGCCATTTTTAGCCTTATTTTGCAACAAAATGATAAACAAAACGATAAACTTTGGAAAGCGTGAAGGTTTGGCAAGGCAAGTATCTATTCACCCCCCCATACTAAAGTTAAACATTGTCCTCAATGTTTCGAGTCTAGGGGTGCAAACACCCTTATACTAGAGACGTAGTCGAATGCCTAATCTAGCATGGAAAGGGTGTAACCATAAAATTAATAGCCGTTTATGAAGTGTGCTAAAAACCTAAGGTTAGAACAAATAAGGATATATCATGTGGATATTGAGAAATGTCTCCAAAGCAAACGATCGAGTGCTCCCATAAAACGAACACGAGAGGCTCCAATCGTGAAGATCATGATCTAAAAACCACATATCACAAACAACCACGGAACAAAGGTTGGAAGGGCACAATTCCCCACACGTAAGCTACATTAGACTAAGAAAGCGATAATATGTACATAGGATAAGCATGGGACTCCCCCACGAGGCTCCTCGTTTTTGATTACCGAGTCATGAGCTCGACTCGATCCCCTCAATACTAATTATCATTGGGGAAGGTGACTTGGTCGAGGTAGTTCAAGGATGGAACTTCCCCACCAAAGTAGTGCTTCAACCTATGTCCATTCACCTTGAAGTTAGGACCATCATCTTGAGCTAGCTCGATGGTCCCATAAGGAAACACTTGAGTCACGGTGAATGGACCGGACCAACGGGATTTCAATTTACCGGAAAATATTTTCAATCTTGAATTAAAAAGTAAAACTTGATCCCCAATGTTAAAAACCCGGTTTTTAATTTTTGAATCATGCAACTTTTTAGTTTTCTCTTTGTAAATCAATGAATTTTCATAAGCAATGTCCCTTAATTCATCCAATTCATTTAATTGCATTTTCTGGTGTTTTCCCGCGGTCTCCATGTCATCATTACAATGCTTTAGGGCCCAATAAGCCTTGTGTTCTAACTCGATAGGCAAATGACAATTCTTTCCATACACAAGCTTATAGGGAGTGCACCCAATGGGTGTCTTATAAGCGGTCCTAAAGGCCCATAAAGCATCGTCTAACTTATCCGACCAAGATTGTCGGTTTTCCCCCACGGATCTCTCCAAGATCCTCTTCAATGCTCGGTTTGAAACCTCGACTTGCCCACTCGTTTGTGGGTGATAAGCCGTAGAAAGACGATGTGTAACCCCATATTTCCTTAGAACCCTTTCGAATTGATCATTACAAAAATGGGTTCCACGATCGCTTATGATAGCACGAGGGGTTCCAAACCTAGCAAACAAACTTTTCAAGAACTTGACTATCACACGAGCATCATTGGTGGGCAAGGCCTTCGCCTCCACCCACTTAGAAAGGTAGTCAACCGCAACGAGAATGTACTTATTACCACGAGATGATGGGAACGGACCCATAAAGTCTATGCCCCAGACGTCAAAGATCTCACATACTTGAATGATATTTTGTGGCATTTCATCTTTTTGTGAGGCTTTTCCTTGTCGTTGGCATGAATCACAAGACTTCACAAGATCTTGTGCATCTCGGTAAATAGTAGGCCAAAAGAAGCCGGCATCAAACACCTTTTTAGCCGTTAGATTAGCACCGTGGTGACCACCCGTGGGTCCCTCATGGCAAGCTCTAAGGATGTTAGAAGCTTCGGTGCCAAATACACAACGACGGATGATTTGATCCGCACAAGTTCGAAACAAGTAAGGGTCGTTCCAAAAATAGAACTTGACATCACGAAAGAATTTTCGTTTTTCTTGAGTTGTCATACCCTTAACGATGAAGTTACCCGCATGGTAATTTGCAAAATCCGCAAACCATGGGGTGGAAGAATCAAGTTTGGAATTCACTACACCAAGTGTTTCAAGCGGAAATGTTTCGGTGATTTCCTTAGGCTCGTAAACGCTTTGGTGAGGATCTTCCAAACGAGAGAGATGATCGGCCGCTAGATTCTCGGCTCCTTTTTTGTCAACGATTTTGTGATCAAATTCTTGAAGGAGGAGAATCCAACGAAGTAATCTTGGCTTTGCATCTTGTTTAGCCATGAGATACTTGATAGCCGAATGGTCCGTATACACTATGCATTTTGTCAAGACGAGATAAGGTCGGAATTTCTCAAATGCATACACCACGGCAAGGAACTCCTTTTCCGTCGTAGTGTATTTAAGTTGAGCCTCGGTCATCGTCTTGCTAGCATAGTGGATAGGCAAGAAATGCTTATCATGACGTTGCCCCAAAACGGCCCCAATAGCGTAATCACTAGCATCACACATAAGTTCAAAGGGGAGGTTCCAATTTGGAGCAACAAGAATGGGAGCTTCGGTTAGTTTCCTCTTAAGGATCTCAAAGGCTCGTACACAATCTTCGTCAAAGACAAAACGTGCTTCTTTTTCAAGAAGATGTGTAATGGGTCGAGAAATCTTCGAGAAATCCTTGATGAATCGTCGATAAAAGCCCGCGTGGCCTAGGAAACTCCTAACTCCCTTGACGGTTTTGGGATGAGGTAATTTGGCGATGACGTCTACCTTAGCTTGATCTACCTCAATCCCCGCTTTCGAGACCTTGTGCCCTAAGACGATTCCACTTTTAACCATAAAATGACACTTTTCCCAATTGAGCACAAGGTTGGTTTCCTCACAACGTTTTAGCATTCTCTCAAGGTTCGACAAACACGAAGTAAAGGAATTACCAAACACGGAAAAGTCATCCATGAAGACTTCCATCGTCTTCTCGATCATATCATGAAAAATAGCCATCATGCATCGTTGAAAAGTTCCTGGTGCATTGCAAAGTCCGAATGGCATTCTACGATAAGCAAACGTTCCATATGGACACGTAAACGTAGTTTTTTCTTGATCACGAGGATCGATGGGAATTTGGAAGTAACCGGAAAAACCATCTAAAAAACAATAGAAATCGTTTCCCGCAAGACGCTCCAACATTTGGTCCATGAAGGGCAAGGGAAAATGGTCTTTTCGAGTGGCTTCATTCAACTTACGATAGTCAATGCACACTCTCCATCCGGTCACGAGTCTTGTGGGAATTAACTCGTTGGCATCGTTTGGCACAACGGTCATCCCTCCCTTTTTAGGGACACAATGAATAGGACTCACCCAAGGGCTATCGGAAATAGGGTAAATCATTCCCGCGTCAAGGAGTTTAAGGACCTCCTTTTTGATGACATCGTGAATTTTGGGGTTCACCCTCCTTTGACTTTGGATTGTTGGCTTGAAATCTTCCTCCATTAATATTTTGTGTGTACAAAATTTGGGATCGATTCCCTTAATGTCGGATAACTTCCACGCAATCGCCCCTTTGTGGTCCTTAAGAACATCGACAAGTGCGGTTTTTTCATCATTCGAAAGTTCCTTCGCAATAATAACCGGCAACTTGTCGTTCTCCTCCAAATAGACATACTCGAGGTGAGGAGGTAAATCTTTCAACTCGAGAATAGGTGGTTCCTCAAGTGAAGATTTGGGCTCGATACTCATAACCTCCTCGGGTGGAGGAAATGGGAAATCGTTGAGAAAATCCTTGATAATCGAGAAGTCCTCATAGTTGTCGAGGTCTTCGTCACAAGTACGTGGAACATCGAATTCTTCCAACGTAAAACCACCACCTTCGAAAGGAGTGAAGGTTGGTGTCGAATTATCAAGAATAGGATCTAACATAGTGGGATTGCCACTAGTTTCTTCATCACCAAACCCTAAAACTTCTTGTGAAAATTCCTCGCAAACCACGTCGATCATGTCAACGAGGTTTATGGTAGCAACGGAATAAACATGAGAAAGTTGAGAATTTTGAGTTGCGTTTATAACAAGTTCCTCGTCGTTGAAACGTAAGGTGATCTTTCTAGCATGCACATCAATCAAAGCCATAGACGTATCTAAAAACGAACGACCTAAAATAAGAGGAACTTGAGGATCCGTGGGGATGTCAACAACAATGAAGTCTACGGGATAGTAGAACTTCCCCACTTTCACGAAAACGTCTTCCGCCAAACCACATGCAAGAATCGTGGAATGGTCGGCCAACTCAATAGACATTCGTGAAGGAGTAAGATTAGGAAGATTGAGCGACTTGTAGATTGCAAGTGGCATCAAGTTAATGCTAGCACCAAGATCGGCCAAGGCATAGCATTCTTCCATGTCTTGAATTGCACAAGGGATCAAAAATTTACCGGGATCACCGACTTTTTGAGGTATGCGATTAAGATAAACCGACGAACAACTAGACATTTGGTGTAATTTTTCCTTGTTGTTCAACATACTCTTAAAGTTAGTGGCAAATCGAGGCATCATGACCAAGGCGTCGGCAAAACTTATATTAAAATGCAAATCACGAAACATTTTCATAAAAAGCTCAAATTGATAGTTGTCGCGCTCTTGTCGTTTCTCCTTCCTAAGTCTCGATGGGTAAGGCAAGGGTGGTGTGGGTTGGGGCATAGGCATAGCCTTTGGAATCTCGGGTTCCAATATGGGTGATGGGTCAACCGTAGGTGTGGCATGAGCGGTACTTTGTGGGCTTGAAATATGCTCTTTTTCGACCACCACCTCGGGCTCTTCCTCAATTTCCTCCACCGTTGGAGTAATTGGTTGAGGAGTCGGTTCTTTAAGTGTCTTACCACTACGTGTGGTAATCACTTTCATCTCTCCCTTCGGGTTTGAAACGGTGTTACTAGGCAAACTACCCGAAGTAGAGGCTTTGTTCACCATTACGCATTCTAAAATTGCATTAAGCTTAGCATCAAAATTATTAAACTTCACATCTTGGCTAGCGGCTTTTTGGTCAATTCTTTGTTCAAGCCTAGCATGACTTTGCTCTATCTTGTTGTTTTGACCTCGAATTTGGTTAGCAAAATCATTTTTCAATTCATTCCTCATGGCTAGATTTTCCTTAATGAAATTAGCTAACTCCTTTGCATTCTTAGCCGTTTCCTTAGCTTGATTAGCCATTTGCTCTTGAATGTTTTCCATAATCTTATCATTTGAAGTAGTGTAATTCAAAAAGTCCAATGGAAGTTCTTTGTTATTTTGAAGAGCTTGACTTGCATTTTGAAAATTACGGTTTTGATTTTGATTTTGCAATTGGCTATTACTACTACTCCCTTGATTCCCATAGTTGTTATTACCCTTATAATTGTTCCTTTGATTGTTTTGGTAACCAACTTGATTGTTTCGATAATTGTTAGCATTTTGATTTGGTGAAAAACCCGGTGGAGTCAATTGATTAGTGCGAGGAACTTGACCGTTTTGGTTATAAGTTCCCGCGGCCGCGAAGGCACTCGAAGTGTTACCACCGTTGGTAATGCACTCGGAATAATCGTGAGCTCCACCACAATACATACACGAAACCTCAACCGCTTTAATCGTAGCGGGAGCGGGTTGTTCACCAACTTTAAACTCAACAAACAAGCCTTTCACTATGTCAAAAATTTTGTTCTCCAAATTAGCCTCGACTTGGCAAGCATCAACGGTGTGTGACAAACTAGGTGAAGATGAAGACGAAGCCTTACGAACACTCGACGTGCTACGAGGACTATACACCTTAGACCTATTCTCAATATTTACCAATGCTTCCTCGACCGTCTTACACAAGAAATTACCACCCGCGGCGGCATTAAGATAATCACGCTCATGATCGTTCAAGCCATTGTAAAACGTGTCTATTTGATGCAAGTCGGAAAAACCATGATGAGGACATTCGTGCAACATTTCTTTAAACCTATTCCAAGCCGTTGAAAAACTCTCATTATACTCTTGCGAAAACTTTGAAATCTCGTTTTTCAAGTGCGTAGTCTTAGAGGGCGGAAAAAATTGGTTCACGAATTTTGAAACGAGATCCTTCCACGTCAATATAGAATTGGGTGGCTCTTTCTCCAACCAAATTTTTGCGGGCCCCGCTAAGGAATACGGAAAAAGCATCATCTTAATCGAGTCGTTTGAAACATCCTTAAACTTGCACGTGGCGGTGAGACGATTAAATTGGCGAATGTGGTTATGCGGGTTGTCCTTTTCGTCCCCTCGAAACTTGTTGTTTTGAATCATGGACAACAAACCCGTCTTAACCTCAAAATTCTCCGCAAGGATAGCGGGAATCACAATCGCTTCTCCATAACCCTCGGTGGGTGCTTGAAGCAACTCCATCATAGTTCGATTAGCCATGGGTGCTTCTTTCACTACAATGGGTTCGTCAATAGGAGAGTCCTCACTAGTGGGAGTGAGTGATTTGTTTCTTCGTTTACGAGCACGTCTTGCTTTAGAGCGAGTTTGCATAAACGTCACGTACAACGAGAAGGTGAGCACAGAAGATTCTTTTTGGTATTTTTACTTTTTTCAATTTTTTTGTGGTTTTTGATTGTTTTTAACTTTTTTTTTGGATTTTTTGGAATGTATTAAGTAGACCAAAATCTACAAATCTCCTCACTAATCAAATCTCTTGATTAACGAAGCCTCAAGGAATGAAAACGAACACGTGAAGTGAACGTCTTCGATGACTTTAGAACGATGGTGGAACACCAAATCGTTCAAGAGGGTTTAATCAAATGAAACCAAGAAAATATATATGATACTTAGTAATACTTTGGGCGGCAAAACCCTCGATTCACTCTCAAAATCAAATACGCACAAGCAAGCGGAGGAAACGAGGCGGCGCGAAGCACTTAAGAGCCTTTTTCCTTTAGGTCGTGAAATACAACCGCCTTATACCCACCTTATAGTTTGTATTATCAAAATCAAGCTTCACGAAAGTATTTATCTATTTTTGCCTTTTTTCTTTGGTTTGAGATTCGAATACAATGATCGAGTGATGAAATCCCGAATCAAGGTTGTGATTTCTCACGTATTTGGAGTACTTGTAAATTTATTGTTCTACGTATACAATATAGTAATAATATTCACAAAAATCGAAAAACGATAATACGTATTAATAGAGTGCTATTAATACAAATACTTTTATGGCTATATATAAAAACAACAATGGTTCAACCAAAACACAACACGCCTCCCCGGCAGCGGCGCCAAAAATGATGTTGGAGTTTTGCAACCCTTTAGGAAAAGAGAGCAATAAAATAGGGCAAGTGCACGACGATTTAGGAAAACCGTGTGTGAATGACCCTAGGTGAGTTCGTTCTCGAGGAGGCAAGTGCGTTGTGTTAAGAGTTGATTGATGATGTTTGTGATTATGATAATTGAAAAAGAAATAAGAAAGGAAAGAATTGACGGTTACGAAAACTAATTAAACTACGACGAAAAAGGCGTAAACGTAAAACCGTAAAAACGACGAAAATTAAAATTTTAACCTAAAAATTTCTAAAAATTACGAAAAATCCCAAATAATATTCTAAGAGTTTACAAAAAATGCAAACTTGCTAAAACCTTTTAATTAATTAAATAATGACTTTTTAATGCTAATTAAAGCCCTAAAAATCACTTTTAATTATTAAAAAGCCCTAAACAAGATTTTATAATTTGTAAACCTCAAAAATATCCTAATTAAGCTAAAAACTATTTTTAAAAATTTTAAAACCAAATTAAACTATTTTTAAACACTAAAAAACTATTAAAATGTATTAAATCTTAAATTAATTCTAAAAATTAATTGAAAAGCCTAAAAATTAATTGGAAAGTGACAAAGTTCCTATTTTAATGTCTAGAATCTAGGAAAAATGAAAAAAAGTTAAAAATAAAACTTTGACTTTTTATGAATAAAATAATAATAAAATAATGCAAAAATAAAAAGTTTATAAAATAAATTCTAAAAATTTTCTAAAATCCTAGAATATTATAACTAAGAGAAAAATGAAATTTAAAGTTCCTAAAACCCTTTTTATAATCTTATATTAATTTTTAAAGTTTAATTAAAAACCTAAAATTAAATAAAATTAAAAATTAAAGTTTTTGAAAATTTAACTAAATGTAAACCTCAAGTTACTAAATTAAAACTTAAAAATTATTTTTCCTGAAATTAAAATTACTGTTTTCTATTTTTTATTGATTTTTTAAGATACGGCTATTAATTAAATCCTAGAAAATAAATAAATAAAGGAAAAAATTTAAACCCAATTTAGAAAAATCCCTAGGTCTAATAAGCTCCTAGGAAAAATGAAATAATTCTAAAACAGAAAACAAATAAGCTAGAAAAGGTGTAATAAGCTACGGCTTGATTAAATAAGCCCCAACTCAATTGACCTTAAGTATTTGTTGTTTCCTCCCTTGGTCAGTAAAAGACCCAAGGGCAGGATGGTAGTGTGTGTGTGCTTTGGCAGTGGTGGCGCAGGTTCGAGTCCTGGCCACGCCAAAATTTTTAAAAATATTTTTTTTTCTTTTTTTTTTTTTTACACTTGGGCACAGTAACTTTAGCTCACCAAAACACAATCACACACCTCAGAAATCCAACGAATTTAAACTAAATATCAATGAAGCTTGCTCAGACCTTGTTTCTTTCTTGTACTATTACGACTCTTTACCACTAATCACCGGGTACTTTAATCAGTCCAGAACACACTCAACTTAAACCGAAACACGTTCTATCTAAAATTAAGGCCTAAATCACACGGTCCTAGGCTTAAACTAGTGATGCAAAAAGAACAGGATAGGCGATATTGGGTGAAACAGGGGTTTCACAAAGGTGATTTGAACCTTGAATGGGTTCGAATGTTGTTGATTTGTGGGTATTTTTGGTACAAATGGGCACCCCACAAGTCAGTGGACTTGTGGGAGTCACAGCTATCACAAAACTAGCAAAACCTCGAATCACCAACTAAACAGCTAGAACAATGAAAGCTCAGATATGCAGATAGCGAAGCAGTTATGTTTGCTGATGTGCTAAGACAAATTAATGAACAATGAACTATAAAATTCTACACGTCTAGCAGGAAAGAGTACAAATGAGAATCATACAACCCTAGGTAGTCATGGTATCTAATCTTTTGGCCAATTTTTTTCTAGTTCAAACACAACAAACTCAACTATTTAAGCGAGTATTCAGATTAACTGTTTTCAATTCACAAAATTTGCAATTTCCACCTTAAACATGCTATGTCAGTTAAACAAAACATACCCGACTCCAGAAAACTTGCTTAGTTGTTAATAACATGCAGTACCAAACACCCTATTCTCTAAGTGGGATCTAATGAAAGGCTTGTAAAACTATTTCAGACATGCAGGCACTATGATTCCTCCCTTCACTGATTTGCTAGAATAAAAGCACCGAAACCACAAACACAATACGCAAGTAGATCAAATAAGCCTGATAATGGGAAACAGTTGCATACAACAAGCTGAGAACCTTAAATGCTCTTAGCAGTGGGCAAATCAAGGCTAACCGAGACAGTCACAGAAAACACGCTAACATAAATAACAGATTATGCCACGATTCATGTTTAATATCCAAACTGACAGAAACTCATTGCAGGCACTCTCTCTTATATGGGCAAATTCCTTTTTTTAGATCTTGGTTCTTGGTTAAGCGAGTTTGCAGATAGACAGTGAATGATCTTAAACCAACAAATCAATCTTAAACAGAAAACAAACTTGAATTACACCCAAACAGAATATGATTTTAACTTGTAAAAAAAAACTGAACAATCGTAATTGAACTAAAAATTATAATTTCTACCCACAAATAAGCAAACTCCAAAACTTATGCAGAAGAATCAAACCTTAATAACTAGCAACTAACAAGCAATCAATACACAAGCAGAATTACTCAAATTGTAGGAATACAATAAAAATAAGAAAAGGTTGAGAAGGCGATACCTGCCCTTGTTTACGTCCAACAAGGGCCAGCTAAGCTCCCCTGACCTCTACCAACAACTAGGTGAGGCAGGGGTTCTTGGTCAATAAGATGAGATGTGGGGTGGTTCGTTGGGGTTCAACAACTGAACCGAAGCACCCAAGTTGGATAAATAAGCTGCTAAGAGTGACAATTGGATCCAAGAACTAAGTTCTTGGATTGTGAGCTCAAAAGATAAACAATATAATTACTTTAAGCTGAAAATTTTCTTTTTAAGAGAAATAAAAAAAAAAGACTTGAGTGTTTATTGCCTCACAGCTTTGGTTACCCGAATTCTTATACCCACAAATACTTGATATTAATTATATCAGGTGTCTATGGCCATATAACAACCCAAATTAACACCCTATGTGGCTTTCATAAACCTCAATCTAAAGCTTTGACAAACCAGAAACTTAGAACACTTGTAAACGAAATTTAATTCAAACAGTAAATAAGAAAACAGATAAGTAAATGGAACTCGTTTTTCTTCACAAACACTAAACCACAATGTATCTTTTCATTAAAAATAAAAGTGGCTTTACAAGGAGTGAACCAGGAAAAACAAGAACAGAACTAGCTAATGCCTAGTACCCTTTATATAGGGTTTACAAGAAAATTCTAGAAAGTGAAAAAATGCTAACCCTAAATAACTGAAAATCCAGAAATACCCTCATGAAGATTCGCATCAGATTAAGCATATCCTCATTTTTGAATTCGTCCAATCTCTTCACGTGAATGCTGAGCTGTGATGGGTTGATCTTGTGCGTTGGATTTGATGTTGGCATCAAGGAATCCCTTCAAGTCGTTGATCTTCTGTCTTCATTTGTTTTCTTGTGTTCTTGTGGGTCAGGGGAGGTGGAGATTGTCACATGGGTTGATGGTGAAAGGGGGGTTTTGGTGGGATTAGGATTAAGAGATGAGTAATCTCTTTTCTGGAGATTATGGGATTCAATTATCAAGTAATTAAGATTTTTGAGTTTTAGGGTTCTTGGGCTAAATTGGGGATGAATAAGGTGAGCAGTGATTGATTCCCGCCCCATAAAATCATTATTAATTGTGTTTAAATGTTTTAAACAATCTGGTTAAGATGCTTAGTGGAAATGATGACGTGTCAAGCCAAGATAGGATGATACATCTTGCATTTTTGACAATAATTCCCCCTTATCTTCTAAAAGATGTTCACCAAATTCACAAGTCATATTTCTTTCATTCCCTTTGTAATTAACTTTGGCCAATTGTCAAAAGTGGCACAAACACTTTTCAAAGTTTATCACAAGGACTTGAATTGTAATTTTGATTCTTTAAGGACTGATCTTGTAATATCTTCAAACTTTAAGGGTTTGACTTGTTTGTTGACTTCTTGGAGGACCATTATTGACAATTTAGATTTGATGAGGGACTAAATTTGCCAATTCTTCAAAGTTAAGGGTCCTTTTTGTAATTTTGACAAACTTTAGGGACCAAACTTGTAATTATGAAGATACAAGGGTATAAAGTGTCAATTCTTCAAACTTGGAGGACCAATCTTCAATATTCTTCAAATCTTCAAGGGTTTTCTTTGGAAAATTCCTTACTAGGGCTTGGTTCATCGTGCGGCTTCGTTTCCCGTGTTCGTTTTTGCGTGATTCTTGTGATCTTTTGTCATTTTCTCAATATCCGTACCTAAATTACACAAGCAACAAACACAAGCATATATTTGGGTATTTTGATGATATTTAATGCATTTTAAGTCCAAAAAGAACGATGAGACCATGTATAAAAGCCGTCTCATCACGCATAAATGAAATAGCAATAGTACTCAGAAAAATGAGTATGAAAAGTCGGCAGCATACGTGCTCTGAATACAAGTATGTAACGTCATAACGATATAATATCATTGCAATAAGATCAATTCACAAGAACAAGAATTCAAGAAATACAGTATAGGCAGATGTAATCACAGTAACATTCAATGATAATTCATGAAGCACATAGGCTTTGAAAAGACATAGTAATTATCGTCATTAGCGTAAAGTAATATTTCAAAATGTAATCAAGAGATGAAATACTACAACGATAATTAAAAGTAAATAATAAGGATTAGAGAGTTACCCGCGAAGATATCGAACAACAATGGCAAATTCTATGTTTGACACTTAGAAACAATAAAATATTTGAACTTTCGGTTATAGACTAAGTTTTGAAAAACGACTCACTTCCCTATAACCATCGCTCTGATACCAATCTGTGAGACCCCCAAAATCTGACATGGAACAACTAGGCAACGAGGGGGTAACACGTCATAGTACAAGAAAAAATGAATTACAGTTGACACAAAGCTGACGTAATAAAAGCATAAATGATCAGAGTTTTAAACATAGGTCCCATAGTTTTATAAGCGGAAAGATATATTATTTCATCATGATTTATAACATAAAGTTACCCAAAAGATATAATAAATTTCTGACAGTTTATACTAAAACCAGTCTTTTAAAAGTATCACAGAAATCTCCAAGCTGCGATAATATCCTGCGGGCTCCCATCCAAGCAAAGCTAAATAATAATACCTTAGATTAAACATGTAAAATCGTCAACACAAAGTTGAGTGAAATTCATAGGTTTAGCAGTAAAGGTGTGGAACACAAGCATTCATTTGTAAAACAAGTAAATAGAGAAAATGGTTATGATCATTAACCATAGTCTGAAACCAATATTATTGCTGTTTAGTTCATGAACCGAAGCTTAACTCAAAGTAAGTTCCTCTAGGGAGTATTCAGCCTAAATACTCAAGTATAAACAAATGTAAGTGCGTCAAGGTAATCGGGACGGGGATTGTCAATCCCGATGGATCCACCCACAACATTCGCGCTTAGCGCAAAGCATACGGGACAATTAACGGTTCATGATCAAGAGAGGAAACTTAAGGCTATTAACTATAAGCAATAATATCTATGAAAACTGTTGGAAAGCATACAAGTCTGAATAGCATACAAGTTCTGGATAGTATACAGTTTTAAATGGATGTGTTCCACCATGTAAAATCTCACCCCGCATTTAGAAACATTGTGCAAGTAAAAGGGGCTATGAACTCACCTTTAGTAAGTAATCACAAGGTAAAAGGGGCTGAGCAAAAAGAAGTCTTCACGGACCTATGCAATGGTGACGCGTAATAAGAATGCGTTCAATGAAGCAATAACGTTTTAGAAGTGGTGGGACATAGTATGACTAGGTAACTTGCGTGCGATGGCGAGACCTAAGCTTAAGTTAAAATTTTGACCCAACACCTTGAACCTACTGTAATAACCTAATATCAACCTTGTATGATGGTCCAAGCATTTATGTGTGGGTTCCGAACACGTTTAAGACTCGGTTTGAAAAACCAAAACAAGGGACTGCATTCAGTTTTCTGAAAAAGGCTGAGAAGATTTGGTCATATCTAAAAATCTGTAATATTACAGGAGGTGAAATTTCTTGACATGTATAGGTATTTCTCTTACCTTTAAAAGTTGGGAAAGAACAGCACTAGAACTATTTTCAATCAACGGGAAATGCACTTTTAGTGACAGACTATCAAAACAGAAAGTTGTAAACGTCTTTCGTACCTTACGGTAGATTAAGCATAAATCCCAATCAGTAAAAGATTTTGACACGAAACCAAAAAGAGAAGTTTTATTATATTTGTAGCTAATGTAAAAAGTCATAAAATCATAAATTAATCCTTTTTACCAAAGTCAATTTACCCACGTTTTAAGCATAACATTCAGATTTGACATAGTTTAGTAAAACGACCGTTTCGGACTCATCCGGACACTTCCCGTTTCCATCCAACTCAACACATACTAATCACATCAGTGGGTATCCATTTGTCAAATAAAAACAAGGTCATATGTTTAAGAAAAATTTGCCATGACCTGTTTGTTTCTGTGGTGATTTCCATACTACAAAAACAACTCCATTTAGCTACCTAACCTCAATCAAGCAACACTTAGGCTATACCAAATCGCCACGCAAGTGTCCTAAGTCCTAATATGCCCTAAGTATCTATAATCTCAGTGGGTTTCACCCAAGGAATTCAAAATTCATGAATAAAAAGAATCAAAGTACTAGTAACATCAAAACTAAAATGCAAGGAGTGACTATACCTTCATAACAAGTAGGAATTAATCCAAACACACAAATTAAACAATTCCTCCTCCTTGATCCTTAGAAATTTCGTGGCCCTTAGCCACGTGTTAAGTCAATCACGGTACTCAGCAATTGAGTATAAATAATGTAGTGAAACGATCACCGACGATATGGATGCCCGGGGAAAACACGAAAACTGCAACCTATCACAATAAGGCGCGCGTTAAGACTCGAACTCAATATCGATATATATACCAAATATAACATGACTCAAATGTTTTCAAAGTATACACGTTTCAAAACCATTTACACGAATCAAATGAATTCCTACTACCCATTTATCCAACGTTACTCGTTAAAACATTGAAAATGACTCGTCATACGACGCCAAGTCAACGCAAGTCAAACTATCCTTTACCCTTATTTGGACCAGTAGCTAAGTCATTTATATAATGACTAAGCACTTGAGTAAGTCACCATGTCCGATGGTGAACACTCAAACTCACGCAACACAAGCATTGAACTACGTGTCCAAAATAAAAATCAGCAAGTACACCCCGAATGTACACACCGATCTACCCTATCTAGACTTGTCCGTTTTACATGAAAATTGGTGTCAAGGTCACTTATAACCTGTATAAGACCTCACCAAAAGTTGAGCCAAAGTTCACACTTTAAAATCCATCAGCTCGACGCTTTACTCGACTCCAAATTTTAGGACAGATTTGTACACTTGTTTTGTAAAACCGTTTGGACCACTTTAAAAGTACTAACCCGACAATCCGTCTTTTGAAACCACTACTAGACTCATCAAAATCAGTTTGTAAACTTTGAAAATCAGTAGTATCAACTATCTAACCAAGCCTAAAGTCCCCGAGAGTCGTCCCAAAATCAGCCACAATTTTGGATTGTGCCGACTTGCGTCTCCCGGTACACGAAAAACTAAAACTAGCATAACTTTTGACTCGTAATGAGTTATAAGCTCTATCTTATACCAAAACGACCGTCTCGGAAAACTCTACAACAATTTCAAATAATCTCAGTCTTTCACAGACCTTAAACCCACGAAACATACTGTTTAAGGCTGCTGTCCCAAATTGCCTTTCTAGAAAACATGTCAAATCAATTTTTCACTCATAACCAGTCATTCCCATACCCCTAGGATCACTATACTATCATACCCATCAACCAAACACTCCTAAAAACACTTGTATGAAAAATCTAACAAAAATCAAAGATTAAAAACAAGACTTTTAAGGATCAAAACATGATAAACTTACCAAAAGCAACACATACATGATGATTAACTCATCATATAACTATGAAATTTTAAAGTCTTGAAAACCTTGATGCGTGTACAAGATTTTGGTATCAAAAGAACCACAATTGAATTACAAGGTGTGGTCTAATTTTTGTTTTGCATGAATCATGATGGATGGTGGTGGTTGATGGTAGTGAAGGTGGCGGCATAAATGAGAGGTGGGAGGAGAGTGTGTTTTTTTTTTTTGCTAGATGTGTGTTTGAGTGGAGAAAGATGAAAAGAAAATGTTTATATAGTGGTAGTAAGTGGAAGGACTAGTTTTGTAAACTTTAAAACTTGTGGACTTAAAAACAATTAATAGTTTTAAAAGGTAGAAAATGGTTATTGGTAAATATTAAAAACATTTACGGGGCTCGGGTTTCGTAAAAATACTTTTTCAGAAGTTACAATGCATCATAAAAATGATTATATGATTTCCCGACACGACTTAATACGTAATTAAAACTAAATCTTCGAAAATATTAATTATCGAAACAATCGATAAATAAACGTAATATTTTGGGCATCCGTCGGTATCGCGATCACTAGGAATTCTCGTTGTACAATGATTTTTGAATAAACTCGTTTTAAAACGCACGCGGGTGATTTTAAATCAAAAATTTTGATTTAAAATAAATATGGAAAAATAAAATGAAAATTTATAATTCCATACAAAGTATTTATCGATGATCAGAAAAAAAATACTTAAAAAAAATATAATTTAAAAATCTCAGGATTTACATATAGCAATACAAGAAAACGTAATACGTTGGAAAAATTCAAGAAGCACGAATAAAAAGAATAAAATAATGTTGGGAAAGTACGGGTTCTCACAGAAAATCTCCGACATCCACGGAATTGATCCTAATTTTTGCACTCATAAAATTTTCATGGAAGATGACTTCAAACCCGCAATCCAAAATCAAAGAAGGGTTAATCCAAAAATTCATGAAGTCATTAAGAAATAAGTTATCAAACTTCTAGATGCCGGAATGATTTACCCTATCTCGGATTCGTCATGGGTTAGTCCCGTCCATTGTGTGCCTAAGAAAGGCGGATTAACCATTGTTCCCAATGAAAACAACGAGTTAATTCCTACTCGACTCGTACAGGGTTGGAGAGTTTGCATAGACTATCGTAAGCTCAATGATGCCACTCGTAAGGATCATTTTCCTCTTCCTTTCATGGATCAAATGCTCGAGTGTTTAGCGGGTAATGATTACTATTGCTTCTTAGATGGTTTTTCCGGATATTTTCAAATCCCTATCGATCCAAAAGACCAAGAGAAAACCACATTCACTTGTCCTTATGGAACATTTGCTTACAAACGAATGCCTTTCGGCTTATGCAATGCTCCCGGGACTTTCCAAAGGTGTATGATAGCAATATTCCATGACATGGTTGAAGAAACTATGGAAATCTTTATGGACGATTTCTCAGTCTATGGTGATTCTTTCTCTTCTTGCCTTGCCAATCTAGAACTTATGCTTAAAAGGTGTGAAGACACTCGTCTCGTTCTTAATTGGGAAAAATGCCATTTCATGGTAAAAGAAGGCATCGTCCTCGGTCATAAAATTTCCAAAGCCGGTATCGAAGTCGACCGTGCTAAAGTTGACGTCATTGCTAAGTTACCTCCACCTACCACCGTCAAAGGAGTTAGAAGTTGTGACAATCCGTCAATTTCAGGTCGTTATTTTAGTCTCGACTATTAAGAATTATAAATTTATTTTAATGAGAATTTTAAATTATCGATTAACCGAGAAGGTTATGGCTTGAAACTAGCGTAAGAATGTCGATTAGATGAAAACCGACAAGGAATATGTTAAGTATCGATATTATATTCTCAAATAATCATGGAAATGATTTTTCTTATATTTATTTTTATTTCTCGTATTTTTCGTTTTAACGAATGACGAGAACTACGAATGATCGCGATACCGACGGATGCCCAAAAATTTACGTTTTATTATCGATTGTCTCGATATTTAATATTTTCGACGTTTTCGATTTAATTACGTTTTAAGTCGCGTCGAAGTCATATTAGTTTATTTTTGAAGCGTTTTAACTTTTAAAAAGTATTTTTACGAAACCCGAGTCCCGTAAATATTTTTAAAATGTAATATTTACCTTTTCTACCCTTACAACTATTTACTTTGTATTTTGGTCTAAAACTATACATGATTGGCAAAAACTACCCCTCTACCACTACTATAAATTGATTTTCCACTACACTAAAACACATACAACATTAATTTATAAAGAAAAAAAAACCCACCATCCCTTTTCTTCCTCATTTTTGCCGTCCAAAAACACACACCAAAAACACCTTGGATTTGATTTTTACATTGAATCAAAGAAAACTAATCAAAGACCCATTCCACAAATTCAAAGAGGATCATTTTGGTATAAAAATTTCTTCCATGCACCAACTTTTATTTTTTTTCATATGATCCATGCTTGTTTGATCTATATATTGTTTATGTAGTGTTGTTAATATTATTATATTCATAGTGGGATGTGTTGCATGTTTATTATTTTAAGTGGGTAAATTTTTGAATGATTATTCTAGTGTGTTATGGGTTAGATAGGTGGATGAGGATGATTGTAGAATGATATTAGGAGTATAAGATTGGGTAAAATTGATTGAAAGATTGATGTAACATGATTTTTAAACATGTGTTTTAGACCAGTAGGTAAAAGGTTATTTTCGAAAATCTTACTGTTTGAAAATGATGAAACTAATAGGATAGGCTTGTAGAGGATTCTTTTAGCTTCGATTTGCCGCTTGAATGAGCTTCTAACTCATTTCGAGCGAAAAGTTATGCTACTTTTAGTATTCGTGTACCGGGAGACGGGTATCGGCACAATCCGAAAATTGTTGTCGATATTTGGATCGAATCTCGGGGACTATAGAATGAGTTTTAAAAATGTTCAAGGACTGATGTAAGTTGCTAAACCTCAGGTCATGAGTCTATTTTCAAACCCGAGTGTCGGTTTTATAAACGGAATTGTTTAGATAAGTCGAAATGGTTTTACAAGTAAAAGACGTAAAACTGTCCGGTTTTTATAACACGAAGATGTGTCGGGCAGAAGGTCTTAGAAGTAATATTTTTGAATGAAACTTTTACTGAGTCTTATTCATATTATGTGTGAGTTTGTCACCAAGTTTCGTCGAAATCGGACATGTCTAGATAGGTTAGATTGGTGTGTACATTTGGAGTGTACATGCTGATTGGTATTTTGGACACGTAGTTCAATAATTATGTGGCGTGAGTTGAGTATTCGCCATTGGACATGGTAATTTACTCAAGTGTTAAGTCATTATATAAATGACTTGGCTACTGGTCCGAGGGAAGTAAACTGATAAGTTGACCTGCGTTGACTTGGCGTCTTATGACGGGTCAATATCGAGAGTGCAAGTGTTTAAAAGAATAGTGTTGAATAAAAAGGGTATAGTAATAACACTTGTATTATTAAAATTTTCGGGATTGTCTTGGTTTTGTAATTTTGATTTTTATATTATTTAAGTATGATTTATACTTAAGTCGATTATTAACGAACGCGCCTTATTCGGTAGGTTGCGGTTTTCGTGTTTTAACGGGCATCACTAATCGTCGGCGATCGTCTCATTACCACTAATGGCTAAGGTGAGTCTATAGCCTCGCTCTTAACATGTTTATTTGTTTTATAAAACCCGCGAGGGGGATAACATGCTTGTTTTACTAAAATAAAGGGGGCAACGAGAAGTTGTGGAAACCCTATTTTACTTGAAAAGTAATTATTGAAATTTAAGGGTACAACGATAAGTTGTGGAAACTCTACTTATTGGAAAAGTATGAGTGCAACAAGAAGTTGTGGAAACCCTTATTATTGGAAAAGTATTTATTATAAATGATGGGAGCAACGAGAAGTTGTGGTAAACCCTCTTTGTTTTAAAATTGAACACAAAGGACCCGATTGTATGCTTAGATGAAGGTTGTTATATAAGTTTGTTTAGCCTTAAAGACCCATGAATCGTGAATTGTTAATCGAAAAGAACGCTAATACTATGGATAGATCTATCGGGGTGACGCCCAGTCCGGTCGCGACTAGCTATCGCGTGGTGTTGTGATGCACCAGTAATGAAACATCGGATGCAATTGTATAAGAGAAATATACGCACTTGGCTAGGTGTGTTGGGCTGAAATAATATATGTTAACGTTCAATTTCACGAGACTTATAGAAATAACAACGATAATTATGTCCATACAACATGGTCGTCTTTGATAAATTATTAACCATGGAAGGTTATTTTTCATACTTGTGTTCACTTTATTTAAATTAAAACTCTATAGATTCACTCGGCAAATTTTGCTGACTTTTTAAGCATGTTTTATCTCAGGTCCATTTAGAAGGCACTCGAGGAAGGCGGTTTCGTGAAGCTTGCATATTTGAAATGTTTTGGCCCGCTTTTCTAAAAACATATCCATTCAAATAACTTTTAGCATTTATAATAGTTTGTAAACTTTTGAATCATCCGGGACCATGTATGAAATTTTATCTTGATTAAATGGAATTGAATGGATGTTTATTAAAACAACTCGTTTTGAGATGTTTTCTATGATTATGAGATTGAACCATGATAGTAACACCCAATGTGGACATTCCGCTGCGTGGTAAATTGGGGGTGTTACAGATTGGCATCAGAGCTCAAGTTATAGAGAACGAAAAGATTTTCCAAAAATGAATTTTTGAAATCTTTTAACTATAACTGTTGCAAGCGAAACCTCCGAGTTGCCAATGGACGAGAATGATAGTATTTATATATATATGTCATTATATATGTTGCTGTAATCTTTATCGATTATTTGTACTTGTGAATTACAATGTATGTTTTCTTTTTTTTTTAAATTATAAATGATAGTTTTATATTGATACGAGGTATTATTATGACGCAGATTGTCATGGTTTTGTAACCTATCGCATATCGACTTGTTTAAATTCGATTGTTATCATCGTATCGTGATGTGTCATTTTTGGACATCTCCTTTCGAAACGTAATTTATAAATGCGATGTTCGTGTTTTCGTTACTACTTATGATTTTGAAGAATCATTTATCTGAGGCGACATCTTCTATGTAATGCGACGTGTGATTTGAGTTTATATGACCACGTTTTATTGGCGAAAAGGAGGATGCCAATGTTGGACTTAAGATATATATATCCTAATCAAATATATATAGTTTGGGTACAACAAAGATATGCTCGTAGTAGTCATTCGGTTGAGTGGCTTAATGCCTTGTATCTAATTGGAATGGGACATTTAGATATAGAGATTTTAACTCGCTCAACTATGAGTTGTTTAAGGTTGTCTTGTTGAAATGGATTGGGACATTTGAATAAGAAGGTTTTAAACCACTGGACCTTAGATCGTTATGATCTCCTTATTCAAATGGAATGGGACATTTGAATACGGAAATCATGATGTAAGTTTATTTGACACCTTATATTTACTATGGTATTTGGATATGATATCGTGTTGAGAGATAGTAATACTTGAGTAGGATGACTTATAATCGTCTTGTTGAAATGGATTGGGACGCCTTTTCATTTGAACAAGAAAGTTATAAGTTTCCGAACCGTAAATTTATAAACTCTTGTATACATGAAGGGGGACGCCTTTTGATGTAGACAAGGAGTTATAAATGAGTGGGCCCAAGTATGTCTGGCTCGATTTGTGGATTTTTGGTGTGCGTACGTCTTCCTTCGACTCGTATTTCGTTGGTAAGAATCGTTCGATGTTGTCGTCATTATGATGATCATCGATTATCATCTATGTACAAGTAACCCGTTGGACTTCTCTCGAGTTATGATTTGTTTTAATAGACCATTTCTAATGTGTCTCGATGATCGCGAGCTTTATAAACAGATTGTTAAGAACCGTTGACCGTTCCGAGAATAGGCGACTCACTTAAGCGTCACCATAATTTATGTGTGTACTTGCGGATTGACTGAGGATCAGTTATCAACGACAACTTATCGTGGACGTGAAGATTTTGTAATTTTACTTGCTACTATCGAAGGGTCACCGAAGACTTTTCTTGATGACGAAACTCTTGGGGCTAGTATGACGAACTAAAAACGAGGAATATGATGCATCACCTTGAGCACTAAAGTCGAAATTATTGGGACGCCTTTGTACGATGAACGCTGAAGCAAAAATTAGTGGGACGCTTTTGTACGTTGAACACTGGAGTAGAACTTAATGGTATGCCCGATGTGTTGTGAATTCTCGCCAATGGACCGAATTTCTTAATGACTGGAATTAACAAATTCGTTTTCACTTCGAAGAGTAGGTTGTTGCCGACACTGCAAGTGGAAAGACTTTAGAGATCGAGTTGTATTATCAAGGGCTAGTCCAAGGTTTTATCGATGATCAACGACGGAGATTTACATTTGATGTTTATGTTTGACCTTTGTTTTTAGATACTTATGTGGTATGTGATCGAGTTGAGTGATCGTAAGTTGTGAGAACTTGAGGCGGCATTGTCCAATGACGTTCGATCATGGAGAACATGTACCATATAATATCTTTTGACTTTCTTTGGAACTTAGACGATGACTATCCTGTTTTTCACTCTTCACTGTTACACTGAAGACTATCGTATGCGAATTAAGCGCCGGGACGTCGCTTTCTAGGAAAAGTTATGCCAAGCTATCACCATGAGAAGGTGTTATGTATTTTGGAAAACGTGGGAAGTTAAGTCCCCGTTAGTTTGGACCATTCGAGATGATATCGATGGAAGGTCCGATGGCATGAAAACTTAAATTACCTCGAGAGCCGCAAGGAATTCACGATACTTTTCATATGTCGAACCTAAAGAAATTTCTTCTCGACGAAGATCTTATCATCCCTCTTGATGAAGTATGAATCGACAGTAAGTTGCATTTCATCAAAGTACTTGTTGATATTATCGATAAGGAAGTTAGGCAACAGAAACGAAGTCGGATTTTTATTGTCATGTGTGATGGAACTCTAGACGAGGACCAAAATACGTTTAACTCTTTGATTTCAACAAGCGATCGAGGAAGAACGCAAGTTGATCTTCGGGACGAAGATCCCAATTTGGTGGGGATAATGTGACAATCCGTCAATTTCAGGTCGTTATTTTAGTCTCGACTATTAAGAATTATAAATTTATTTTAATGAGAATTTTAAATTATCGATTAACCGAGAAGGTTATGGCTTGAAACTAGCGTAAGAATGTCGATTAGATGAAAACCGACAAGGAATATGTTAAGTATCGATATTATATTCTCAAATAATCATGGAAATGATTTTTCTTATATTTATTTTTATTTCTCGTATTTTTCGTTTTAACGAATGATGAGAACTACGAATGATCGCGATACCGACGGATGCCCAAAAATTTACGTTTTATTATCGATTGTCTCGATATTTAATATTTTCGACGTTTTCGATTTAATTACGTTTTAAGTCGCGTCGAAGTCATATTAGTTTATTTTTGAAGCGTTTTAACTTTTAAAAAGTATTTTTACGAAACCCGAGTCCCGTAAATATTTTTAAAATGTAATATTTACCTTTTCTACCCTTACAACTATTTACTTTGTATTTTGGTCTAAAACTATACATGATTGGCAAAAACTACCCCTCTACCACTACTATAAATTGATTTTCCACTACACTAAAACACATACAACATTAATTTATAAAGAAAAAAAACCCACCATCCCTTTTCTTCCTCATTTTTGCCGTCCAAAAACACACACCAAAAACACCTTGGATTTGATTTTTACATTGAATCAAAGAAAACTAATCAAAGACCCATTCCACAAATTCAAAGAGGATCATTTTGGTATAAAAATTTCTTCCATGCACCAACTTTTATTTTTTTTCATATGATCCATGCTTGTTTGATCTATATATTGTTTATGTAGTGTTGTTAATATTATTATATTCATAGTGGGATGTGTTGCATGTTTATTATTTTAAGTGGGTAAATTTTTGAATGATTATTCTAGTGTGTTATGGGTTAGATAGGTGGATGAGGATGATTGTAGGATGATATTAGGAGTATAAGATTGGGTAAAATTGATTGAAAGATTGATGTAACATGATTTTTAAACATGTGTTTTAGACCAGTAGGTAAAAGGTTATTTTCGAAAATCTTACTGTTTGAAAATGATGAAACTAATAGGATAGGCTTGTAGAGGATTCTTTTAGCTTCGATTTGCCGCTTGAATGAGCTTCTAACTCATTTCGAGCGAAAAGTTATGCTACTTTTAGTATTCGTGTACCGGGAGACGGGTATCGGCACAATCCGAAAATTGTTGTCGATATTTGGATCGAATCTCGGGGACTATAGAATGAGTTTTAAAAATGTTCAAGGACTTATGTAAGTTGCTAAACCTCAGGTCATGAGTCTATTTTCAAACCCGAGTGTCGGTTTTATAAACGGAATTGTTTAGATAAGTCGAAATGGTTTTACAAGTAAAAGACGTAAAACTGTCCGGTTTTTATAACACGAAGATGTGTCGGGCAGAAGGTCTTAGAAGTAATATTTTTGAATGAAACTTTTACTGAGTCTTATTCATATTATGTGTGAGTTTGTCACCAAGTTTCGTCGAAATCGGACATGTCTAGATAGGTTAGATTGGTGTGTACATTTGGAGTGTACATGCTGATTGGTATTTTGGACACGTAGTTCAATAATTATGTGGCGTGAGTTGAGTATTCGCCATTGGACATGGTAATTTACTCAAGTGTTAAGTCATTATATAAATGACTTGGCTACTGGTCCGAGGGAAGTAAACTGATAAGTTGACCTGCGTTGACTTGGCGTCTTATGACGGGTCAATATCGAGAGTGCAAGTGTTTAAAAGAATAGTGTTGAATAAAAAGGGTATAGTAATAACACTTGTATTATTAAAATTTTCGGGATTGTCTTGGTTTTGTAATTTTGATTTTTATATTATTTAAGTATGATTTATACTTAAGTCGATTATTAACGAACGCGCCTTATTCGGTAGGTTGCGGTTTTCGTGTTTTAACGGGCATCACTAATCGTCGGCGATCGTCTCATTACCACTAATGGCTAAGGTGAGTCTATAGCCTCGCTCTTAACATGTTTATTTGTTTTATAAAACCCGCGAGGGGGATAACATGCTTGTTTTACTAAAATAAAGGGGGCAACGAGAAGTTGTGGAAACCCTATTTTACTTGAAAAGTAATTATTGAAATTTAAGGGTACAACGATAAGTTGTGGAAACTCTACTTATTGGAAAAGTATGAGTGCAACAAGAAGTTGTGGAAACCCTTATTATTGGAAAAGTATTTATTATAAATGATGGGAGCAACGAGAAGTTGTGGTAAACCCTCTTTGTTTTAAAATTGAACACAAAGGACCCGATTGTATGCTTAGATGAAGGTTGTTATATAAGTTTGTTTAGCCTTAAAGACCCATGAATCGTGAATTGTTAATCGAAAAGAACGCTAATACTATGGATAGATCTATCGGGGTGACGCCCAGTCCGGTCGCGACTAGCTATCGCGTGGTGTTGTGATGCACCAGTAATGAAACATCGGATGCAATTGTATAAGAGAAATATACGCACTTGGCTAGGTGTGTTGGGCTGAAATAATATATGTTAACGTTCAATTTCACGAGACTTATAGAAATAACAACGATAATTATGTCCATACAACATGGTCGTCTTTGATAAATTATTAACCATGGAAGGTTATTTTTCATACTTGTGTTCACTTTATTTAAATTAAAACTCTATAGATTCACTCGGCAAATTTTGCTGACTTTTTAAGCATGTTTTATCTCAGGTCCATTTAGAAGGCACTCGAGGAAGGCGGTTTCGTGAAGCTTGCATATTTGAAATGTTTTGGCCCGCTTTTCTAAAAACATATCCATTCAAATAACTTTTAGCATTTATAATAGTTTGTAAACTTTTGAATCATCCGGGACCATGTATGAAATTTTATCTTGATTAAATGGAATTGAATGGATGTTTATTAAAACAACTCGTTTTGAGATGTTTTCTATGATTATGAGATTGAACCATGATAGTAACACCCAATGTGGACATTCCGCTGCGTGGTAAATTGGGGGTGTTACAGAAGTTTTTTAGGCCATGCGGGATTTTATCGACGTTTCATCCAAGATTTCTCTAAAATAGCTCGTCCAATGACTCATCTCTTAGATAAAGATGCTCCTTTCATCTTTTCTCAAGATTGTCTTGACTCTTTCGAACTTCTTAAAGGTAAATTAACTAAGGCACCGGTCTTAGTCTCTCCAAATTGGGAGTTACCTTTCGAGCTCATGTGCGATCGCGGTAGGAGCGATTTTAGGTCAACGAGTTAATAAACATTTCCAACCCATTCATTATGCTAGTAAGACAATGACGGGGGCTCAATTGCATTATACCACTACCGAAAAAGAGCTTTTAGCTGTAGTGTATGCTTTTGATAAATTCCGCCCCTATCTTGTGCTTTCCACCACCATCGTTTACACCGACCATTCTGCCTTGAAATACTTGTTGACCAAGAATGATGCTAAACCGAGACTCCTTCGTTGGGTTTTGCTCCTACAAGAATTTAAAATCGAAATTCGTGATAAAAAGGGAGAGGAAAACCTAGTCGCGGATCATCTTAGTAGACTTGAGGATCCTTATCAAGGGGAACTTCCAAATCAAGAGATTAATTAATCTTTTCCCCTTGAGACCTTAATGTCTATTAATTCCAATCTTGATGATACCCCATGGTTTGCGGACACTGCAAACTATTTGGCGGGTGGTGTTCTTATCGAAGGGTTATCGTCCCAACAAAAGAAAAACTTCTTCAAGGACGTTAAAACGTACTAATGGGACGACTCTTATCTTTTCAAGAAATGTGCGGAGTTAATCATTCGTAGATGTGTTGATGGGCCGGCGGCTTTACAAATCCTTGACGCTTGCCACAAAGGACCCACCGGTGGTCACTTTGGTCCTAACCACACCGCTAAAAACGTTTTTGACTCCGGATTCTATTGGCCCACCATTTATCATGACGCTCATGAAATGGTTAAGCATTGTGATGCTTGCCAAAGGCAAGGCAAGATCACACATAAAGATGAGATGCCTCAAAATTTCATCCAAGAATGTGAAATCTTTGACGTATGGGACATCGACTTTATGGGGCCATTTCCATCATCTAAAGGGAACAAGTACATCCTCGTAGCCGTTGACTACGTATCAAAATGAGTTGAAGCAAAGGCTTTACCTACTAACGATGCGAGGGTGGTTGTTAAATTCTTGAAACAATTGTTTGCTCGATTCGGTGTGCCTCGTGCTATTATTAGTGATCGCGGGACACATTTTTGCAATAATCAATTTGCACGAGTCATGGCTAAGTATGGTGTCAATCACCGACTTTCCACCGCGTATCATCCAAAAACTAATGGTCAAGCCAAGGTTTCCAACCGTGGACTTAAGCGAATCTTAGAGCGTACCGTGGGAGAGCATCGTGCCTCATGGGCCGATAAATTAGATGATGCTTTGTGGGCTTTCCGTACCGCTTATAAGACACCTATAGGTTGTACTCCTTATCGCCTTGTGTACGGAAAGGTGTGCCACCTCCCCATTGAGTTGGAGCATAAGGCTTATTGGGCCTTGAAATGGGCTAATTTTGACATAAACAAAGTCGGTGATCATAGGAAAATCCAACTCAACGAACTCAATGAACTTAGGAATGAGGCTTATGAGAATTCATTAATCTACAAGGAGAAGACTAAGCTCATTCATGATTCCAAGATTAAGAACCGAGAGTTCCACGTTGGTGATCAAGTTTTACTCTTTAACTCTCAGTTGAAAATCTTTTCGGGTAAACTTAAGAGCCGTTGGTGCGGTCCATTCACCGTGGCCCAAATCTTCCCTTATGGCACCATTGAGTTATCCCAACCAAATGGCCCAACTTTAAGGTGAATGGCCAACGAGTTAAGTTGTACTTTGGAGAGGACATCTCTCACGAGATGATTCCATCCCTCTCCACATTTCCCTTGAATTAATTCGGGAAATCGAGTCGAGCTAAAGACTCGTGATAAATAAATCAAGAATCGTATAACTAGGTTAGATTTTTTTACCTTTTCCATCCTTTCCACCCTTTTTCGCCTTCACCCATTTCCACCAATAAGTTTAGGAGGGAGCCAAGTAGGTTGTTTCTATGTTGTGATGTTATGCAGGGACATGTGCTTTAATGATCCACTTTTGGTGTTTTGACGTGACCCGTGATCCCGTGTTCTCGTGTACCCGGTTCTCTCAAAACTATTGTGATTCATACATGTATATAAATAAGATGAATAAATGTAATCACTTTAGTTGTCTCTTCCTTAGCTCGATTTAAACAACGTACTCAATGTCCGAAGTATAGGGGAGTTTATTCTCCCACATGCTTAAACATTGAGAAAAATGTTTATATTATGTGTAGGGGGACTTCTATCGAATTTTAGTGGGCTTTTCCATGAATTTGACCTCATTTAACCAGAAAATTAAAAAAATTTCAACATTTTTCAAATTTTTGATCTATTTTGGCCTAGTAGTATTTTCATTTATTTTCTTTCCTTTTGTCCTCGCATCGTATTTATATTTTACATTTCAAGAATAAATAAAATAAATAAATAAAATAAAATAAATAAATGAATAAAATGGTTTTAACAAGTTTAGATGTCTTTGATATATTAGGCCCGTCGTAAATATTTTGACTCAACCCGAGTTTACTTATCCAAGTTTACTATAGCTAGTATCCTTAACCATATGGACCTTAATTGGTTTATTAGGCTAAGCATCCACGAGTCTCATTCCTTGAGATTTTAAATTGTGGAGAACGAGAGATGATAGAGTTGATAATAAGTTTAAGGGTTAATTCTTGCTTATATGAGTTTTGTGGCTCTTTCTTCCCGCTTGTATATTTTATTGCTTAATAAATGAGGATTTTTGCGGTGTAGATTCGATATCTTAGCTCTTAGCCAAATCTTTTATCTCCTTGTAATTAAAGCATGAACACATTGAGGGTGCCAGCGTTGTGGACTTCCGACTAAGGTGGCTCATAACCACTAAGTAGGAGGTATTCAGACCATGGGACCGCGGAATTTGGCCTAATATATATATCATAAATAAAGAAAGAATAAGATTAAAACATGACCTCAAGGATCCTTAGGGTGTGGGGCATGTAGCACAAACCTTGTCATTAGAGCCTTAGGGTGTATGGCATGGTAAGTGTTGAATAATAACTGATAAAAAAATCAATTCCCTTGTTTATCGTTCAAGGATCCTTAGGGTGTGGACAATAGATAAGGAGCATTTTTACATCTTAAAGAGCCTAAGGGTATATGATGTGAACTTGCTAAACTCCACATAAAGTCTACATGACTTTGGAGGAATAATTAATAAGTAGTACTATTGGCCAAATTTTGGATCCGGGAATTTATTCCCCAAATCGTGTTAAATCATCCTTGATGTGGGCTTACTTTAGTGACAACATTTTTGAGGACGAGGTTAGGTTTTGAGTGTCAGGTTTGCACCGTTTTGCCTTCATTTTTGGACTAATAATTATCAAATAAGTCAAATGAGCCTACGGGTGAATGACAATCCTTAAAATCTAGAGATACAACTTAGCAATTGGAGAAAGAGTATTACACAATTGTCTTATATAAGTGGTTTTAACTTAAGAACTTATGGTAAACAATGATCTCGTTTTTAAGCTTGGTATGGGGAATGTGAAACTTGAGGGTGATTAATATTCATAACACCAAAGCCCTAATTTAAGTCTTAGATTTCTTTACGGGTTTATTCCATCAAATAATTTCCAATTTAATAAATTGTTATAACTTTTGTTTCCTTTAAAGTTTTTATCTTTTCATCGTAGTAGCAATATTATATCTTAATAGAGGCCGAGATGGATTAATTATGAGAAAAATGTAACTTTATGCCTTAAAACTATGCATTGCATGGGGTCATTGCAATGGTCAAGTGTAGGGGATTTAATAAGTGTGTAAAAACTTATCCTTTTGCCACTAAAATCAAGGAAAAACAAGACCTAATCTTGTGTTTAGTATCGTAAAAGTCGAAATTACGCGTGGTTTTGTGTTTTTTGTGTGAAATAGGTACAAAAGGTCAAAAGGAAAGAAAACACGGGGTTTCACGGTCAATTGTTGAAGAAAAGTCCAAGAAAGAGACTAAGTCAAAGTCAAGAAACCAAAAGTGTACCAAAGATCACAAAAACCGGCAAAATCGACACGGGTTTAAAAGAAAGATCAAGAAAGCCAAATTCAAGTTCGATTTTAGCGGATTTAATCGTTTATGAAGATTTTGGGCCAAGTGGGTCCCACATTTCGGTATTGGGCCCAAAAAGCCCAATAAGGAGCAAAGTATTATTTACCTTTGGTAAACTAGCCCATCAAAGGCCCAAGATTAATGATTATGTGACAGTTGGGAAGTTTGGGCCATAAAGCCCAAAATCAAAATAAGTTACCAAATGAAAACTTGGGAAGTCTTGGGCTTCAAAAGCCTTTTAGGTCAAGATTAAAAACTCTGGACGTTTAATAAAAAGTGAATTTTATTCACTTTCTGATTTGGTCAAACCTAAACTCTCACCGTTTATTACTCCCACACATTCACCACATGTTTATTATTTTTCGATACAAACTATGCATCTCTCTCTCTCAAACAAATAACCAGGCACCCCTTTCACCTTTATACCCCAATCCTAAAAACCCTAATCACAAAAATTACACCAAACTTTTGGGGCTTTTTGTGGATTCGTGTAATTCACACGTATAGGAGTAATTCCCCCTTATTTCGGGAAGAACACGATGTGGTCCTCAATTTGACGTGGCTAATCTCTCATGTGATTGGTTCTCCCACCTCACCACAACCCATCCTCCAATCCTTATTAGCCACCTCAGCTCAAAACAAACACAACAAACACAAAATCGACATGCTGTCAATCCGTGTTATGAGTGATTGATTTCCAGCCGTTAGATTGATGAATGAAGAAAGAGAATGAGAAAAGAGGGATTGGACGGCCAAGATTGAAGACCTTGCTCACCAAGCTTCATCAACAAGCCTTGGGGGTTGGCTATAAATACCCCCATATTTCTGTAATGTGGAGTGCCAAGTTTTTATTTTATTTTTATTTTTATGCAAAATTAGTTTTAGGGTACATTGTAATTTTCTTTTTCCAAGTATTGTACTCGATTTTAGTTATTAATAAAAATACCTTTCGGTTTAATATTATCTCTTTAATAATTTTAATTTTATTGAAATTTAATCTTCAATCTGTTTTTAATTAATAATATTAAATAAATTTTGGTATAAACTTTCCCCTACTGGGAAGTTTGTTATAAATCTGGTTCGAATAGTTGATGTTCGTGGTTCGAGAATAGTGGTACTAGTTTATGTTTCGATGATGATGATGATATCTGGGTAAGGTGGTGATTGATTCGGTCTAAAAGGGGGCTCAGCGCTCACCCTTCTACTCATCGGATTCGACACCAGGTTCAACTTCTTTTTAATTGTTAAGTTTTAGATTGATAATAGATTTAATCTGCTTTACGTTTGCTTTTAGTCAGTTTTGCTTAGATCTGCTTATTTTAAGTAGTATTTGGATCTGCTTATTGGATTTGTTTTCATAGTCTGAAATTTAGAATTAGCTTATTCAGTTTTGTTATTTGGTTATGGCTTATTTAGTTTTAAGTTGCTAAGTTTTGATTAGATTTGCCTAGTTTCAGTTTTTGGGTGCTGATATTTAAGTTTGTTATTTGCTATTGGTCGCTGATCTTTTAGTTTATTTGTTTTGCTGTTTAGAGAATTGTTTAGCTGTTATAGGTTTGCTTTTTTAAGTTTAGATTTGTTGATTTGCTGATTTGGTCATTTATTTGCTTATTTGTTTTTGAGTATAAGTTGTTGATTAGTTTTGGTGCTGATTGTTTAGTTATTATTGCTTATTTACTAGTTTATATTTGCTTATTAGTTTTTGTGTTTAGATTTGCTTAGGTTAATTTTCTTATTTTCTTTTTAGCTTATTTGCTTATTTGATTCAGCTTTGTTTGATTGCTTTGCTGATTGTTTTTTTAGCTGATATCATAAGCCTCAGACTCAATTGGTCTGAGAGTTCAATATTCCAAAAAAATAATATTCAAAAATTGTCCATCACTGGACTCGAACTCTATACCTTTAGTATAACAGCCAACGTCTCTTCCAACACACCTAGGCTCTTCTTTGAGTTTATTTACAGTCCTCTACATTAATATAGTTCTTTTAATTAGTAGCTGTCATTTTAATTAAGTAATTTATATAAAAGTTTTAGTTAGTTATTTTTAATTAAAAAGTTTTTTCTACAAGTTTACTTTTATAAAGTTAAAAAAATTAAAAAATTAAAAAATAAAGATTTAGTTAAAATTTAATTAGATTAATTTAGAATTAAGTTTTATTTAAATAGTTTTCAAATTAATTTAAATAGTTTTATAGTTTTTAATTAGTTTCAAAATAATTTAAATTAGTCTTTAAATAGTTTTGTTAAAATTTGTTTTATTAATATTTCTAATACTCAAAAAGTAGTTTTAATTAGATTAAGTATTTTTCTTTCTAAATTGGTTTTATTTTAAATAGATTTTAGTTTTTTAAATACCAAACAAAGTACGTTTTACCAAGAACAATTAATCCACGTTAAAATTGGAAATCAATTCGAGTGAGTCGAGGAAAGAACGATTGTAATTGCACAAAAATACCTATATTACCTGCCATAAGATACCGTCTGCGTCTACTCGAAATTCTGTCTGCTTCTCCAAATTCTAAATTATCGCCCAAATTTCACCATCATCCTTCTGAGTTTCCTTGATCCTAGAGAGTAACTCAGGTTCCACTCTAATATTAGCCCAGTAACCTTGTTTTCCACGTATCATGATCTCTATGTCTAGTCGCTCCAAGTCTCTTATAGTTTCCTCCTTAATTTTAATGTCGTTTATCATTCGGGACTTTCTGCTAAGTGCATCTGCCACTACATTTGCCTTGCCGGGATGATACTGTAGATTGATGTCATAATCCTTCAACCGTTCTAACCATCTCCTCTGTCTCATGTTCAATTCACGTTGAGTGAAGATGTATTTCAAGCTCTTGTGGTCCGTGAGAATGTCGCATGATTCTCCATACAAGTAGTGCCTCCATATCTTCAATGCAAACACGACTGCTGCAAGTTCCAAGGCATGCATAGGATAATTTTCCTCATAAGGCGCTGCCGTGAAGCATACGCGATCACTTTCCCATGTTGCATGAGAACACAACCAAGTCCCTTCCCCGATGCATCACTGTAGATCTGAAATCCACCTGTACCAGATTGGAGAGTAAGAATCGGCGCAGATACTAACTTCTACTTTAGGTCTTCAAAGCTCTTATCTCTTTCTTCAGTCCAGACGAATTTCTCCCCTTTCCGCATCAGTTTGTTCAATGGTAGTGCTAAACGGGAAAAGTTCTCCACGAACCTACGGTAGTAACCAGCTAAGCCTAGGAAACTGCGGACTTCAATCGCTGATGTCGGTCTTGGCCACTTGGTAATAGCCTCAACCTTTGCTGGATCCATCGTGATTCTTTCTGCTGATACAATGTGACCTAAGAATGCCACCTTGTCTAACTAGAACTCACACTTGGAGAATTTAGCATACAGCTGCTTCTGGCGAAGAATCTGTAATACTGTACGAAGATGGTGTTCGTGTTCCTCCTTGGACTTAGAGAATATTAGGATGTCGTCAATGAAAACAATGACGAACTTGTCCAGAAATTCATGGAAGATTCTGTTCATCAAATCCATGAACACTGCTTGAGCATTGGTAAGGCCAAATGGCATGACTACAAATTCGTAGTGGCCATAGCGTGTACATAAAGCAGTCTTGGCGATGTCCTGCTTCTTAACCCGTAGCTGATGATAGCCCGACCTCAAGTCAATCTTGGAGAAATGCATGGCCCCTTGGAGTTGGTCAAACAGATCGTCTATGCGTGGTAGAGGATATGTAATCCTGATGGTGATTTTGTTAAGCTCGTGATAATCTATGAAAAGACGCATACAACCATCCTTCTTCTTAACGAATAATACCGGTGCGCCCCATGGAGATGCGCTCGGTCGAATGAAGCCTCATTCCAGAAGTTCTTGCAATTGATCTTTCAGCTCCTTCAACTCTATGTGAGCCATGCGATAAGGACCCTTGGAAATCGGCTCAGCTCCTGGGATGAGCTCGATGTTAAATTCTACTTCACATGCAGGTGGTACGCCAGGAAGTTCTACTAGAAATACATCTGGAAATTCTTACACTATTGGCTGATTCTAAATTGATGGGGATTCAGCATCCATGTCATGAACAGTAGCTAGATAGCCCTCGCAACCATGTTAAAGTAATGCACGTGCTTGCAGGGTTGATATGATTTTACAGACCTTCCGGGTACGAACCCGTTGTGAATGTACTCTGGTGCATTAACATCACCGAATATGACTCGATAGGAATGGCAGTCTATGGTAGCATGATGCTTGGATAGCCAATCCATGCCCAATATCATGTCAAAATCATTCATGTCCAGCGGAAGTGCGTCAACAGGACGAACCTTGTCATCAAACTCTAAAGGAAGGCTCTTGTACACATGGGTTATGCGTACAAAGTCTCTTAAAGGCGTGGAAATATTTAGTATATTCTCTAGTGGCATGGGGAGTATCCTAACATTCTTAGCATAAGCAGTAGAATGACCGAGTGAGTAGCACCCGTGTTAAAAAGAACACATGTAGCTAGACCATACATATACAAGATTCCAGTGATGGTACATGTAGACTTGTTGGCCTGATCGCGAGATGTCGTGTAAACGCGTCCACTAGTAGGAGGCGGCTTGGTATCAGCATGTACTGATGTGCCCTCCATCTCGCCCTTGTGGAAGTCCTTCATGCGATGGCCAGGAAGACCACACTTGAAGCATGCGTCGCTGTCGCGGCAACATGGCCCTGGGTGCCTACGGTTGCAGGTAGTGCAAAGAGGATGAGTATATCCTCCAGCAGGTGTCCTTGCTGGCTGAGAGCCTGATAAGCACAGTATACATGAGACATGGTTATAGGTACAAAGGACAATACGGAATATTCGTAAGATATCATACCAGTGATAGTTGGACGGTTAGGCTGTGAACCTCTTTGGTTCTGGTCCCTCCCGTTACCGTGGTTCCTGGTAGAAGATTGTTAATGTGTCAGAATTATGAACTATAGTATGTAACATAAGAAAACGAGTAAGTGTAAAGACCTGCTGCTGTTGGAGTTCCCAGCGTTGTTATGGTAATTATCATTACCGCCACGCCTATCCGTATCAGAACGGTCGTGAGTCTGACTCTTTCCCTTGGGCTGAGTAGGCTGTTGCTGAGTAGCCGGCTGAGACCGGTCCCCAGTCTTCTGCCTGGAAGATACAGTTTAAAGAGATGTAAATATGCTGAAAGAATATGGGTTGGTCACCACTGAATAACGAATGTTTACCTCTTATTGGGTCTCTCTGCTTCCCCGAACTCTTCTCTTTCTTGCAGCATCTTCAGATTACGTGCTGCATCAGCCACTTGTGCCACCCTGTTGAACGTAGCACATACCAAGTTGTTTGCGACCGATGTACGAAGAGCCCACAGGAAGTGGTGTGCTTGCTCTTCGGGAGTACCCACTGCTGCACCAAGAAAACCAGCCAAGCGAAGAAAGCGCTGCATGAACTCGTTGCTATTCTCCCCAGCTCTCTGTCGGATTCCATGGTACTCTCTCTTCAGCTTGTCTTGCTCAGCCTTGGGAAAGAACTGTCACATCACCAAATCCCTGAACTGAGCCCAAGTCAAACCAGCCACCCAATTATCACCTCCCTCGGACTGCTTCAGTGCCTTCCACCATGCTAACACATCACCTTCGAACCGGTAGCAGGCCAACCTCGACTTGAAGACAGGGTCACAGCCCAAGGTATCGAAGATCTTCTCAATGTGAGCCAACCAGCTTTCAGCTTCACCGGGGCTATCTGTTTTCTCGAAAGCTCGAGGGCGTTACTTATTGAATCTCTCCAGCCATGTGACCAATGTTGCTGGAGGAGGAGGAGGTGGTACTGGGTGCTGCTACTGATTGTTGGTAGCCTGCACCTCAGCCCTGATTTCGTTCCTCAGCTGAGGAAGCATAGCTTGCATTGCAACTTGGACTACTGCATTGAGTTGTTCATGCTCGCGTGTGAGAACCATCTGACAGTATAACATAAAATACATGATTAAGCTGATCAAAACATAAACTGTATACATAAAAAAAAATTTATACCAATAAATCATGAAAAAAAAAATTATGCAAGAAAACTAGTACATGAATGCATGATGCAGTTTTATGAAAACATTTATATGCGCGAGAGTGAACGCCTATGGTCAGTTCACCCAAAACAAAAGACATGGTGAGGGAACGCCAATGGGTCGGTCCCAAAGTTAAAAGTTCCGATAAAACACATGCGACTAAATAGGGCCAGTCCTGTACCAACCATTACTTAGTCATAAACCTGCGACAATGACATATATATGTATGCATGAAAACAATGAATGCATGAAAACCGACTGTCAGTTCTTGGAAGACCATAGTGACTACCCAGTAATCACAGGTCATGTTTTAAGAGCCTACAGGTCGAAGCCCTGGCTCTGATACCATAATTATAACACCCCATTTTGGTAAATGGAATGTCACGCGTGATTATGGCGTCTCATCAAAGCATACAAGGATAAATGTATAAAACATCACATGACCATAAAGGAAATACCGGAAACAAACATCGGTACCCCCAAAAGTAGAACTCATCACACACAAACATAAGTACTGTAAATGAAAAGGACTAAATAATGTCCATAGAAATGAGTGTCAAAAGTATGAAGAAATGCATAAAGTAATGAAGGCTAGGAATCTTCCAATCCATATGCACCTACGCTTAAAGTCTACGAGCGTCCTTGAGTACCTGCCGTTTTGGGAACATGAAAGGAAAAACGGCTGAGCATAACACTCAGTGCACGGATATACATGTATAATATGAATAATATAAGCATATAAGCATAAATCAGCGGAAAAGACTAAGTCCTGGATAACCTGGTATATCTTAGTAAAACTGGTTTTATAGTTTGAAAAGCCTTATATTTATCTTATAAAAACTGTTTAACATGTTTACCATTAGCCAATATAGTTCATGAAATATCAACGTTCATGAATACTTGGAGGGGTGACCTCGTCATGCAATTAGAGGGATTGCCTCTAATTAATATAAGTTTTTGGGTAGGAAGGATCAGCTCCTTGTGAAGGATGCAAGGCACACACCACATTCACCTGAATAATCTGTAAAAAACATGTAACCTAGGATGCACCCATACACCCCACATGATAATAATAATAAGGACAAAAGCTGAAGGGACGCCACGAGCTATCACTCCGCCGTGGTGAACTCATAACACTGGTGCCTCCAGTGTTATGGTTATGGTACCTCCATAACCAGGTGAAATTGGTCATGCATGTATATGGCTTTAGGTATCTAATTAAACATAAGCAATTCAAAAACATATAAAACATATACTTGGAAAACAGTTGGCTGCATACGGGGAATCCTAATAAGGAAGAATGTCCATACTAAAAGGACGGAGAATGCGTACCTTGTGTACAGTGAACGAAGAAGACGAACGGAAGAGAGTCTAATATAGGAATTTTGCCAATTCTTTTTATGTCTATTTTTCGTTCCTCGACTCACTCGAATTGAAATCCAATTTGAACGTAGAGATTAATTGTTTTTGGTTAATAATACTTGATTGGTAATCTATGTCTATTTAAGCTAAAAATGGGAAAATATGTAGGCTAAGGACTATATAAAAATAAAAGCGCAATTAATTCACCTAAATATTACTCTAAGATGCAATGTAAAATTAAACTACAAATATAGATCTAGATGCAACAAAAATAAACTATAATTAATAATAAATGTAAAGGAGAAATTAATCTAAATACAAGCACGTAATAGCAAATAAAAGTGACGAAAAATGAAATCACAAAGATAAACTTAAAAATTAAGCATAAAGCTTCAACCTTTTAAGCTTACTAATCTTTTTAGATGATAAAGCTACAAGCTTTATGTACTAATAAGCTTAATAATCACAAAAAGGTGTAAACTTTTTACTAATAATGAGCTTATCTAAATGAAATCTACTTTTAAAAAACTTTAAACTATTTTTTAAACACAAATAATAATAACTAAAACTAATTAAACCGATTTTTATAAAGAAAATATAACTTTTATTAAAAACAGTTTAAACTAAAACTATCTAATTAAATAAAACTAAAGCGATTAAACTAGAAAAATAAAAAGGAGAGCTTTAGTACCCGTAGTCCGTAGAAAAACGCTCTAAACAAACAAAATCAACAACATCAACAAAATACGGCCCGTTAAGTACACGGCCTCCCAATACCAAAACTATCAAAAGCGTAACCCGGGCCATAAAGTACACGACCAACCAAATTAATCTTTAACCAAACTAATCAACCATATCAACTTGAACCAAATTAATCAACTATAAGCTCTTCTTCGAAAATGATAGATCGATACGCCGAGATCAAAGAAAACATAAAAGGTTAGAATAATAAGCAATAACTATTAAATGATAAAGATATTTAATTAAAACTTATAGATCTAAAATATTTTTTATGTTTTATAAAAGAATTTTAAATTTTAAAGTTAAAAATTATAGATCTACTTAATCTATTTAAAAACCTAATAGATCTAACTATTTTTTTTAATGTTTTTAAAAATACTTTAAATTTTAAACTCTAAACTTATAGATCTAAATTTTTCTAATATAAAAAAAACTAATATATCTAACTATTTTTTTGGTTTTTTGAAAATATTTTTAATTTTTTTAAGCTTGAACTAATAGATCTAAATAACTAATTAATAAAAACTAAAAGTGCTTAAATAAAAAGCTAACTTATAAATAAGTCCTAAGCCTAAGCTTAGGACTTATGATATTTAAAAAGCTAAAAAGCTAATTAAACGATTACTCCACAAATAAGCTAGATCTACTAAAAGGCAACAATAAGCTTGAAATAAAATTAATTATTCCAAACTTTATATAAGTCTAATCTTATTTAGAAAAAGTTATAAAAACTTATCCCAAAATAATAAGATAGATCATTAAGAAAAGTAAAAAGAAAAGAAGAATGAGAATAAGCTAAATAGATTAAGCTAAAAGTTTATTTTATTAATTAAGAAAAAGCTTGAAAAGCTTGTACAAAACTTGAAAGGAAAAATACAAATTTAACTTGTAAAAACTATATAATGAAAAACTTGTGTAAATAAAGAGAGAGGGGGGCTTTATATAGGCAGCCAACATTAGGGGTATTATAGTAATTTCACCATCTAATTTTTGCTTCAAAGTTAAGCAAATGGCCAGCTGTCCTCCTTTTTTCATTGTTTTCTCCGAGTGCTTCTAGAACATGGGATCTTGTGCACATCATTGGCTGACACACGCCTGTGCAACTTTGTTTTCATCGAATTTGCCACGTGGCAGTCCCTGATTGGCTAGCCGCCACTGGCACACTGCCACCTCGTACAGCCACAACCACCTCGTACTGACGTGGCGGCGCCGCCGCCACGTGTCATGCTTCTATTGGCCAGCCGCCAACCGCCATTGCCACTGCCACCTCTGAAATTCCCTGCCACCTTGTACTGACACGTCAGACTGACGTGTCAGCGCCGCCACAACAACCTCTGAATGACACGTGTCGCGCCCTGATTGGCTAGCCGCCTATGCTACAGTACTAGGTACCTGCACATGAACAGTGATTTGTCAGTGCCACGTGGCGCAATGGCATTGGCCAGCCGCCACCACGTGGTGCTGACGTCATTGCTGACGTTAGCCGGTTTGGACCGGGTTGAACCGGTCTGAACCGGGTCTGGACCGTGTCTGTGCCAGCCGGTCTGAACCGGGTCTGGTCTGAACCGGGTCTGGTCTGGAACGGTCAACGGGCCGAACCAGTCAACGGGTCAGGTCGGGTCAAAGGTCTGGTCGCCACGTGGACCACTGAGGTGGTGCCACGTGGCACTGAGTTTAAATACCCAGCATAAGCCCTCCCGAAGACTCGAACTCGGGTCTGTTAGGCCAAAGCCGAAAGACGCAGCCACTAGGGCATGCAGCCTTTTAGGTTTATATATGCAAAACATTTGTCTTAACCCCTTTTCATTTGTGAGTTGACCTGTGTTGACCAGTTGACTAATTTGACTAGTTTTATTAATAATAATAATAATAATAATAATAATAATAATAATAATAAATAATACTACGAAAAATTAATTAATTTATTTTTAATAAAAAATTTATTTTCGGAAAATATTTTATATATATATTTAATTTATTAAAAACTATTTATTTATTCAAAAACTAATTAATTTTATTTAAAAACTATTTAGACTTAAAAAATTAATAGAAAGCAAACTGTAAAGAGTTACGACGCGAGGTCGGGACCGTTGGCTTCGTAATTTTGTGCTCTTCAATGTGGTTTATTAGTGGATGACTTTGGAGATTGGCAAAAATGGTCCTTGTTGTAAAATCTTCATCAAATCTTCATTTTTAGTCCTCCAAACTTCATTCTTTTGGCACTTTTTGGTCTTTTGACTTTATCTTTCACTTTTTCTTCGACAAATGACCGTGAAATCCCGTGTTTTCTTTTCTTTTGACCTTTTGTACCTATTTCACACAAAAACACAAAACCACGCGTAATTCCGACTTTTATGATACTAAACACATGATTAGGTCTTGTTTTTCCTTGATTTTAGTGGCAAAAGGATAAGTGTTTACACACTTATTAAATCCCATACACTTGACCATTGCAATGACCCCATCCAATGCATAGTTTTAAAGCATAAAGTTACATTTTTCGCATAATTAACCCATCGTGGCCTTTATTAAGATATACTATTACTACTACGATAAAAAGAAATAAAGCTTTAAAGGAAACAAAAGCTATAACAATTTATTAACATGGAAATTATTTGATGGAAGAAACTCGTAAAGAAATCTAAGACTTAAATTAGGGCTTTGGTGTCATGAATATTAATCACCCTCAAGTTTCACGTTCCCCATACCAAGCTTAAAAACGAGATCATTGTTTACCATAAGTTCTTAGGTTAAAACCACTTATATAAGAGAATTGTGTAATACACTTTCTCCAATTCCTACGTTGTATCTCTAGATTTTACGGATTGTTATTGACCCGTAGGCTCATTTGACTTATTTGATAATTATTATTCCAAAAATGAAGGCAAAACGGTGCAAACCCGACACTCAAAACCTAACCTCGTCCTCAAAAACGTTGTCACTAAAGTAAGCCCACATCAAGGATAATTTAACACGATTTGGGGAATAAAATCCCGGATCCGAAATTTGGCCAATAGTACTACTTAATATTTATTCCTCCAAAGTCATGTTGACTTTATGTGGATTTTAGCAAATTCACATCATATACCCTTAGGCTCTTTAAGATGTAAAAATGCTCCTCATCTATTGTCCACACCCTAAGGCTCCTTGAACGATAAACAAGGGAATTGATTTTTGATCAATTTTTATTCAACACTTACCATGCCATACACCCTAAGGCTCTAATGACAAGGTTCGAGCTACATGCCCCACACCCTAAGGCTCCTTGAGGTCATGTTTTAATCTTATTCTTTCTTTATTTATGATATATATAGTAGGCCAAATTCCATGGTCCCATGGTCTGAATACCTCCTACTTAGTGGTTATGAGCCACCTTAGTCGGAAGTCCACAACGCTTGCACCCTTAATGTGTTCATGCTTTAATTATAAGGAGATAAAAGATTTGGCTAAGAGTTAAGATATCGAATCTACACCACAAAAATCCTCATTTATTAAGCAATTAAATATACAAGCGGGAAGAAAGAGCCACAAAAACTCATATAAGCAAGAATTAGCCTTTAAACTTATTATCAACTCTATCATCTCTCGTTCTCCACAATTTAAAATCTCAAGGAATGAGACTCGTGGATGCTTAGCCTAATAAACCAATTAAGGTCCATATGGTTAAGGATACTAGCTAGAGTAAACTTGGATAAGTAAACTCGGGTTGAGTCAAAATATTCACGACGGGCCTAATATATCAAAGATATCTAAACTTGTTAGAACCATTTTATTTATTTATTATTATTTTTTACTTTATTCTTGAAATGAAAAATATAAATATGATGCGATGACAAAAGGAAAAAAAAATAAATGGAAATACTATTAGGCCAAAATAGATCAAAAATTTGAAAAACGTTTGAAATGTTTTTAAATTTTCCGGTTAAATAGGGTCAAATTCATGGAAAAGCCCACTAAAATTCGATAGAAGTCCCCCTACACTTAATATAAACATTGTCCTCAATGTTTCAGCATGTGGGGAAATACACTCCTCTACACTTAGGACATTGAGTACGTTGTTTAAATCGAGCTAAGGAAGAGACAACTAAAGTGATTACATTTATTCGTCTTATTTATATACATGATTGAATCACAATAGCAAAAACTTATCGAAGGAACCGGGTACACGGGAAACACGGGAACACGGGTCGCGTCAAAAATACCAAAAGTGGATCATCAAAGCACATGTCCCTACACAACATCACAACACAAACAACCTACTTGGCTCCCCCTACACTTATTGGTGAAAATGGGTGAAAGGTGAAAAAGGGTAAAAAGGGTGGAAAAGGTAAAAATCTAACCTAGTTAAACGATGCTTGATTTATTTATCACGAGTCTCTAGCTCGACTCGATTTCCCGAATGTCATCATTCAAATGGGAAAATCATGGAAAAACCGAGATTTCCAAGGGAGGAAAATCTCTCCATGATAAAGGGTGAATAAAGTCATATAAGGAATACCCCATGAAAATCCACCCGGGTCAAACACATAATTTCCATCACAAAAGGAAATAAACCCCGAGGTGGTACGCAAGTCAAAGTAAAGTGGGTTATCCTTAGGCAAAAGTCTCTTACTAGGGAAGGTGTTATGGAGATATGGCAATGAAAGCACAAAAGTCTCTATTCCGGGATCAAACACCGGTTCCTTAACGGGAAAATAGCAAGAGGTATTAACATTTAAGCTCAAAATATCATCAAAATCCAAAGTGGGAAGGTCGTCCTCTTCCAAACTCGATGTGAAAACATAAGTATCATCGGAGTCATAGAAAAACTCATCCTCGTGAGGAAAATAGGAGTTTAGAAAATTATCTAAATCCTCCTCAAATGGAATATCCTCTAAAATAGTGGGCAACTTCTAAAGGTAGAAGATCCTTTTCAATAGTCATAACCCCCAATTTAGGAATATAAGAGTCAAAGGGAGACTCAATAATGGGAGAATCACTCATGATAGGGTCATTAGGCTCACTAGGTGTTCCGTCAAAACCCAAAGAAATGAGATCACTTAAAGAAGTGTCGTCACTAACATTAGCTTCTTCATTTTCTTCAAAAAGTGGATTATCATTTGACATTTCAAAAAGTGGGTTTGAATGTACCACAAAATCATTAAGGTTAAACTTTTTAGTTTCAAAAGGATTAAGAAAACTTTCTTCATTATCAAAATTAAGCACATCAATCATATTGACCGATTCTTTTTCATTTAATTTATTCACCATTTTCCCCTGTTTAAACACTTGTTGATCATTCCCGACCCTAAGAATTAATTCCCCTTCGACTACATCAACTAAAGCTTTTCCGGTTCTTAAGAATGGTCTTCCAAGTATTAGCGGAATACGAGGATCCATCTCATAGTCGACTACAACAAAGTCAACGGGAAAAGTGAATGTACCAACTCGAACAAAAACGTCTTCGGCAATACCGACGGGGTATGCGAGAGTTTGATTAGCTAACTCGAGAGTCATGCGAGTCGGTACAAGGTCGGGTAATGATAATCGTTTCCATACCGAGAGTGGCATAAGATTTATGCTAGCGCCGAGATCCGCTAAAGCCATACAATCATCAATTTGGGGAAACGAGCAAGGTAACACGAATCGTCCGGGATCTCCTAGCTTTTCGGGAAGCTCTTTGAGAAGAATCGCGGAACAATTCTCATTTAAACGGGTGTTCACGAGCTCAGTCATTTTTTCTTTCTTATTAAGCAAATCTTTAAACATTTTGACAAATTTTGGCATTTGAGCAAGTGCTTCAATAAGGCTTATGTTAACATTGACGTTGGAAATCATTTTCAAAAAATTAGAGACATGAACGTCATCTTTGGTGAGCACTTTAGCCTTGTCTAACCTAGATGGATAAGGGATATCAGGCTTAGAATTTGAAGGTTGAGAAGGAGAAGGACTCGCTTCTTGAACAACCGTATGGATAGGCTCTTTCGGCAATGGAGGACTAGTACTAGGAGTGGTAGTGGGAGGAATCACCGAAGGGGGAGTAGGATTACTCATTATGACCTCCGGGCCTTGTCTCTCCTTTATTGGCGAAGAGATGGAAGGTCCCACTAAAGTGGCTCCACTTCGAGTATTGATAGCACTCACATTAGCACGAGGGTTAATCTCGGTATTTGAAGGTAAGGCTCCTTGGGGTCGAAGGGCTTGAATCATTGTCAAAAATCTCTTATCGTTGGACTCTTGCATTTGTCTACTAGATTCTTGCATTGCTTTCATGATTTTCTCATGTTCGGTCAATTTTTGTAGAACCAAGTTCATTTGAGGATTTTGCAGGTTCATTTGATTAAACCCTTGATTAGGAAAACCTTGGTTTTGATATTGAGATTGAAAACCGTTGTTATTATAAAAACCTTGGTTATTATTTTGAAACCCTTGATTTTGACCATTAAAATTCCCTTGATTTGCATTCCCTTGAAAATTACCCATTTGAGGACCTTGGTTCCTATTTTGGTATTGGGTAGTTTGGGCGGGTGGGGGTGGTCTTTGTGGAGCTACAAAACCCGGGGGAGCCAAATAATTAGTACTCTTATAAGACAAATGGTTAACATCAACATTAGGTTTAAATGGAACCCTTTCATTAGCATTAAAAGCACAAACTTGTTGTTGATTATTGTAAACCTTGTCACAATTGAAATATGAATGTGGTCCACCACAAGTCTCACACGTTTCACTAGTTTCTTTCAAGGCATTCACGTGATCTTTGAGGGCTTGGGTTTGTAAAGCAATTGTTTCAACAAGCGAAGTGAGTTTATCGATTTTCTTGTTACTCTCACTAGAACTAGCACTTGCCATAGTGGCCCTAACACTCTTGGTTTGTACTTTAGCCTTGTTTTCAGTTATGGCCCAAGCCTCGTTCATGGTTTTCACAAGAATATTGCCCCCCGCGGCACTATTAAGTGAGTCTTGGTCATTTAGAGTTAAACCATTGTAAAACGTATTAATTTGATGCACTTTAGTGAAACCGTGTTGTGGACATTTTCTTAAAAGCTCTTTAAATCGATCCCAAGACTCACTAAAAGTTTCCCCATATTTTTGCTCAAAGGTAATGATTTCATTCCTTAAAGAAGTGGTCCGTGATGGTGGGAAAAAGTAGTTTATGAACTTGGTCTCTAAATCAATCCATGTCGTAATACTTTGGGGTGGTTCCTTATCAAGCCAAATCCGGGCTTGTCCCTCGAGGGAAAAAGGAAAGAGTTGTAAACGAATAGCCTCTTGTGGCACCCCATTGTATTTCACCGTATTAGTCAAATGGATAAATCTCTTGATATGATCATGGGGGTCATCTTGGAAACGACCCAAAAATGGTGTAGCGGAAACCATTTGAATAAAATCCGATTTGAGTTCAAAACTATTTGCTTCAATTGCGGGGACAACGATAGCGTCATCGTTTCCCTCAACGTGTGATTGCAAAATCTCGAGCATAGGTCGGTTATCCGTTTCCATCGTATTGTCGAAAGCTCGATTCTCGGGATCGGCTTGAATGACGGTCTTTTTGTTTTTCTTCTTCTTCTTTTTGGAAGAATTAGAAGTTTTTGGTACACCACTTGGTATGTGTGCACGTGTGCGAGTGCGCATACAATTAAAACTTTCGGAATGAGGTAGGTGTCCTCGGTCGACTTTGAGAGGAAAAGGATTTTCCCTCTCGAGGTGCAATATGAAAAAGCTACAAAAATATATACTTAATACTAATTGAGTCGGCAAACCAATAATCGGTCGTCCCTCTCAATATACGCACAAGCAAGCGGGGAAACGAGGTGGCACAAAGCACTTAAAAACCTTTTTCCTTAGACGGCCTTTTATAGCGCGTCGCCTTATACCCACCTTATAGTTTGTATATATCGAGTTCAAACGTCTTACTAGTATTTATCTATTTTGCCTTTTTATTTCGTTATGGATGCGAATACAATAGTTAGGTGATGAAATCCCAACTAAGGCTTATTTGAAAAGTAGGTAAATTAATGTTCTACGTAATATAATATAGTAAAAGAAAATTCTTTTTGTATTTTTTTAGAAAAATATTCACAATAAAAACGAAAGAAATCGAACTAAAAAATAACACTAATACGTAATATTTTTGGTGTAATACTTTTAGGAAAAAGTATTGCTTTTGTATTTTTTTTAATTTTTTTTGGTGCAAATCTTAGGAAAAAGTTTGCGTTTGTGATTTTTTAATTTTTTTTGTATTTTTAAGTTTTTGATTTTTTTTTGTATTTTTGATTTTTGTGCAAGAAAATTAACGTTCAAAAAGAACGGATCCCAAAATCCAAACGTCTCACGAAAACGTCAATCGTACGAGCGAAGCGGAAGCGGCGCCATTTTAATATAGGAATTTTGCCAATTCTTTTTATGTCTATTTTTCGTTCTTCGACTCACTCGAATTGAAATCCTATTTTAACGTAGAGATTAATTGTTTTTGGTTAATAATACTTCATTGGTAATCTATGTCTATTTAAGCTAAAAATGGGAAAAATATGTAGGCTAAGGACTATATAAAAATAAAATCGCAATTAATTCACGTAAATATTACTCTAAGATGCAATGTAAAATTAAACTACAAATATAGATCTAGATGCAACAAAAATAAATTATAATTAAAAATAATTGTAAAGGAGAAATTAATCTAAATGCAAGCACGTAATAGCAAATAAAAGTGACGAAAAATGAAATCACAAAGATAAACTTAAAAATTAAGCATAAAGCTTCAACCTTTTAAGCTTACTAATCTTTTTAGACGATAAAGCTACAAGCTTTATGTACTAATAAGCTTAATAATCACAAAAAGGTGTAAACTTTTTACTAATAATGAGCTTATCTAAATGAAATCTACTTTTAAAAAACTTTTAAACTATTTTTTTAAACACAAATAATAATAACTAAAACTAATTAAACCGATTTATTAAAAACAATTTAAACTAAAGAGAGAAGTGCAAAAATCATCCCTGTGGTATGTCGAAAAATCGAATTACATCATTCGTTAACTTTTTGGACAACAGCCATCCCTCCGTTAGTGCGCGGGGCACAATACATCCCTCATGGACTAACGGTAATCTAAAAGAGAGGGTATTCTTTTCTTTTTCCTTTCCCAGTTTCATAAATAGTTTCAAAAAAAAGAAATTATTTTTGAAAAAAAAATTTATTTTCAGAAAAAATAAGTTTTATTTTCTCGAAAAAAAAATTATTTTCGAAAAAAAACTTATTTTCGGAAAAAAAAAGTTTTATTCTCTAAAAAATAAGTTTTATTTTTGAAAAAAAAGTTTTATTTTCGAAAAAAAAAAATTTATTTCCGAAAAAATATGTTTTTTTCCGGAAAAAAAGTTCTATTTTCGAAAAAATGGTTAATTTTTGAAAAAAAAAAGTTTATTTTCGAAAAAAAGTTTAACAAGAAATAGACTTTTTTTTTGAAAAAAAAAGTCATTTCTTTTTTCGAAACAATATTTTTTAAGAAAAAAAGAATATTTTTTCGAAACAAATTTGGTTTAAAAATTTAATTTTCTAAAAAAATTGTTTTTTTTCTTTTTAGAAAAAGATAAAACCTTTTTTTTTAAATAATTTTTTGTTTTGAAACAAGTTTTTTTCGAGAATAATTTTTAAAAAAAAAAAATCTTTTTTAGAAAATTAATAAAATATATCGAAACCAAAAATCTTAAAAAGAAAGTTTATTTTTTTTCGAAACAAACATTCTTTCAAAAAATTAAACTTCTTTTTCAAAAAAAAAAGAATTATTTTTCAAAAAAAAATTAAATTCTTTTTTCAGAATTTTTGTTTCGCTAATTTTTTTTTTCCAGAAAATAAAACATATTTTTTCGAAAATAAAACTTTTTTTCCGAAAATAAAACATATTTTTTCTAAAATAAAACTTTTTTTCAGAAAATAAACCATATTTTTTCGAAAATAACCTTTTTTTTCCAAAATAAAACTTATTTTTTAGAAAATAAAACTTTTTTTTCCGAAAATAATTTTTTTTTTCGAAAATAAATTTTTTTTCGAGAAAAAAAAACTTATTTTTTCTGAAAATATTTTTTTTTTCATAAATAATTTTTTTTTGAAACTATTTATGATAAGGTTCACAATACATCCCTGGGAAAGGAAAAAGACAAGAATACCCTCTCTTTTAAACTTTGTTAATATTTAACGAGAAAACATTTGCACCGTTAGTCCATGAGAGATGTATTGTGCCCCGCGCACTAACGGAGGGATGGCTGTTGTCCAAAAAGTTAACGAATGATGTAATTCGATTTTTCGACATACCACAGGGATGATTTTTGCACTTCTCTCTAAACTAAAACTATCTAATTAAATAAAACTAAAGCGATTAAACTAGAAAAATAAAAAGGAGAGCTTTAGTACCCGTAGTCCGTAGAAAAACGCTCTAAACAAACAACATCAACAACATCAACAGAATACGGCCCTTCAAGTACACGGTCTCCCAATACCAAAACTATCCAAAGCGTAACCCGGCCCGTAAAGTACACGGCTAACCAAATTAATCTCTAACCAAACTAATCAACCATATCAACTTGAACCAAATTAATCAACTATAAGCTCTTCTTCGAAAATGATAGATCGATACGCCGAGATCAAAGAAAACATAAAAGGTTAGAATAATAAGCAATAACTATTAAATGATAAAGATATTTAATTAAAACTTATAGATCTAAAATATTTTTTATGTTTTATAAAAGTATTTTCAATTTTAAAGCTAAAAATTATAGATCTACTTAATCTATTTAAAAACCTAATAGATCTAACTATTTTTTTTAAGGTTTTATAAAAATACTTTAAATTTTAAACTCTAAACTTATAGATCTAAACTTTTCTAATATAAAAAAAACTAATATATCTAACTATTTTTTTAATTTTTTGAAAATATTTTTAATTTTTTTAAGCTTAAACTAATAGATCTAAATAACTGATTAATAAAAACTAAAAGTGCTTAAATAAAAAGCTAGCTTATAAATAAGTCGTAAGCCTAAGCTTAGGACTTATGAGATTTAAAAAGCTAAAAAGCTAATTAAACGATTACTCCACAAATAAGCTAGATCTACTAAAAGGCAAAAATAAGCTTGAAATAAAATTAATTATTCCAAACTTTATATAAGTCTAATCTTATTTAGAAAAAGTTATAAAAACTTATCCCAAAATAATAAGATAGATTATTAAGAAAAGTAAAAAGAAAAGAAGAATGAGAATAAGCTAAAAGTTTATTTTATTAATTAAGAAAAAGCTTGAAAAGCTTGTAAAAAACTTGAAAGAAAAAATACAAATTTAACTTGTAAAAACTATATAATGATAAACTTGTGTAAATAAAGAGAGAGGGGGGCTTTATATAGTCAGCCAACATTGGGGGTATTATAGTAATTTCACCATCTAATTTTTGCTTCAAAGCTAAGCAAATGGCCAGCTGTCCTCCTTTTTTCATTGTTTTCTCCGAGTGCTTCTAGAACATGAGATCTTGTGCACATCATTGGCTGACACACGCCTGTGCAACTTTGTTTTCATCGAATTTGCCACGTGGCAGTCCCTGATTTGCTAGCCGCCACTAGCACACTACCACCTCGTACAGCCACAGCCACCTCGTACTGACGTGGCGGCGCCGCCGCCACGTGTCATGCTTCTACTGGTCAGCCGCCACTGCCACTGCCACCTCTGAAATTCCCTGCCATCACTTACGTGTCAGCGCCGCCACAGCAACCTCTGAATGACACGTGTCGCGCCCTGATTGGCTAGCCGCCTCTGCTACAGTACTTGGTACCTGCACATGAACAGTGATTTGTCAGTGCCACGTGGCGCGCTTGCATTGGCCAGCCGCCGCCACGTGGTGCTGACGTCATTGCTGACGTCAGTCGGTTTGGACCGGGTTGAACCGGTCTGAACCGGGTCTGGTCCGAACCGGGTCTGGTCTGTATCGGTCAACGGGCCGGGTCGGGTCAAAGGTCGGGTCGCCACGTGGACCACTGAGGTGGTGCCACGTGGCACTGAGTTTAAATACCCAGCATAAGCCCTCCCCAAGACTCGAACTCGGGTCTGTTAGGCCAAAGCCGAAAGACGCAGCCACTGGGGCATGCGGCCTTTTAGGTTTATATATGCAAAACATTTGTCTTAACCCCTTTTCATTTGTGAGTTGACCTGTGTTGACCAGTTGACTAATTTGACTAGTTTTATTAATAATAATAATAATAATAATAATAATAATAATAATAAATAATACTATGAAAAATTAATTTATTTTTAATAAAAAATTTATTTTATTTATTTATTTTCGAAAAATATTTTATATATATATATTTAATTTGTTAAAAATTATTTATTTATTCAAAAACTATTAATTTTATTTAAAAACTATTTAAACTTAAAAAATTAATAGAAAGTAAACCGTAAAGAGTTACGACGCGAGGTCGGGACCGTTGATTTCGTAATTTTGTGTTCTTCAATGTGGTTTATTAGTGGATGACTTTGGAGATTGGTAAAAATGGTCCTTGTTGTAAAATCTTCATCAAATCTTCATTTTTAGTCCTCCAAACTTCATTCTTTTGGCACTTTTTGGTCTTTTGACTTTATCTTTCACTTTTTCTTCGATAAATGACCGTGAAATCCTGTGTTTTCTTTTCTTTTGACCTTTTATACCTATTTCACACAAAAACACAAAACCACGCGTAATTTCGACTTTTACGATACTAAACACATGATTAGGTCTTGTTTTTCCTTGATTTTAGTGGCAAAAGGATAAGTGTTTACACACTTATTAGAGTCCTACTTCGATATCATTAATGCTACATAAATAATATACGTGTATAAGTATTCTGATTACTGTATACGTAACTGGTTTTATATCATGTCTTAGCATATTTTATATGTTCATGTCTAGTTTAACTGATTCTAACATTATGCTGTGTTTATCATGTATTCTGTCTATTCTGATTAAGTATTACTTGTATTTCTTCTATTATTATACTCGTTGTGTAATAATAAGTAACTTTCTAAAAATAGCAGGTTTCCTAAAATAGAAAGTTTCCAAAAATAGAAAGTTTCCAAGAATAGAAAGTTTCCAAAAATAGAAAGTTTTTAAAAATAGAAAGTTTCCAAAAATAGAAAGTTTCCAAATATAGAATGTTTTCATAAATAGATTAGATGCCTTAATTAAATAAGTTTCTAAAAATAGAAAGTTTCCATAAATAGATTAACTGCCTTATTTAAAGAAGTTTCTAAAAATAAAAAGTTTCCATAAATAGAAATAAGCTGGATTATTAAGCTAATAATATAAGCTTAAGTTTTACTGATTAATATTCCAAGTCATGTGATATATAGTATATTTTATTAATTATTACATGTAAATTAAATAAACTATAGGTTATAAGATTTAATCAAATATAACATGATTTAATTAAATAATAGTCTATAAAATACTTAGGTTAAAATATGTATTAATATTTATATTAATATAACCTAAGTCATGTAAATTAAGTAATTATAAGTCATGTTTTAATAATTAATTAATTTCTTAGTCTAAATTAACTAATAAAATACTTATGTTAAAATCATGTATTATTAATAATAATAACATAACATAAGTCATGTCCAAATTAAATTAATTACATTGCATGTTAAATTAATTTAATTAATCTTCTAATTATTTAACTTGTAAAAATAAATAATTAATCTTGAAAAATAAACCGTGAACCGAACCCGTGTTTTAAAACTAAACATGTCATGAACCGGTCCGTGAACCCCTTGAACCGGATCTACACCCTTAACCATGGAAAACCGCCACCGGTCTAAACCGGTGGTGCGTGTGGTGTTCCAGCCAAGACCCCCTAAACCACCAAGGATAACCCTGACATGCGTCGGGGTCCCTTGGTCTCACGTCCGAGCCACCAAAACCAAACTGAGACCTTGTGGTCTCGGTTGGTGGTGATCACACAACCACCGAGAGCCTTGCTCTCGGTTTACCCATTAGCCGAACCAAAATACCCCCTTAAACCATATGTTTTTAATCCCACTTGATTAGATCTACATGTTTATTAAAAACCCCATGATTTCATGTGTTTAGATCTAATAATAACTAAAAAGAAAAGGTTTAAAAAGATTACCGATTCGTGGATCAAAAGGAATTTACTAACAGGAACAACCTTGCAATAAATCGGATCTAATAAAATCAACAATCACCCCCTTGTGATGGTTACTATGCGGCGGCAAAGAGGAAGAAAATGAGGAGCAGGGTTTTTGATTTTTCTAATTCTCTGTAATATGAAAATCTAACTCCTTCTTTTTTCCTTTTTGTTAAATTTTAAAGTGGGCTTGGCCCACTCCTTGTTCTATGCCGCGCCTTTGTGGGCACCACATGGGGAACCCGTTGATTTTCCCGTGTTCTATTATTTACGTGTTAACATGTCGTGTTTACGTGATTTAATTATTGTTCGTTCGCGTCGTAAAATATATTTATAACTAATCGTAATAAATATACGTAAATACATAACACTAGGTTCGTTATTATTTACGTTCATGATTTTCATGTTCGTGATTATAATTATTGTTGATAATAATTATCGTGTCTTAATACGTAATAAATACTTATCGTGTAATAACACGTACGTAATACTTGTAATTCATATTCGTGAAACGTAAACGTGCTAAATAAGGAAAGTTCTAATCATGTACGTACGATCATAAGGGTACTATTCATAGTAAAAACATGCGGCTTTTACACGATAACTAGATATAAAACAGTTCCTTTTATGTGGTATTATTTCTTTAAACGTTAAATGAAGTTGCGGTGCTTACACAAGACCGGGTTAGATTGAAGAGAAACACCTCAAGACCTAAACATATTCATTTACTTTTTGGAGTTTAGCTCATTTCCTGTTAATGATCTATATAAGTTTAAGGTGTAAGGACAAGGGATTTCTTATGTGTTTGCCAATATGCATATTTCTAAAGCGGACTTAGCAGTTTTTTTAGTGGCGGGATGAAACTGTTTATCTTTTTATGTAACAATAAATAAGCAATTAAAGATAAGCAAACCGACACTTTTTTTTAACTTTTAAGAAGTAATAAGATATCGATGTTTGAAAATAAGCACTTACATGATTTGTGAATTTAATTATAGAATCTTTATGAGGCAAAATTAATGATTCAGTTTTTAATGGTGTTATTTGATCAATGTGTTGATATAATACTAGCCGGCTATCCGCGCAATGCGCCGGCGGGTAGTCGGTGAATAATTTCTTAGATTTGGCTAAACCACGGAACCACCATTATAAAAACAAACATATTTTCTGGAGAAAACGATCATAGTTTTTTTGGCACCTCAAAGTCGGAGACAGCAGGTGGTGGTTGAGAGAGAGAGCGATGGTTCGTTTTGCATATTTTACATATGTGTTTTTAAGATTTTTTGAGACTTTATATATTTAAAATTTAAATGTTTTCATAAAGCTGTTAGACAATATACTTTAAAAATGTTTTTATGGATTAATATTACATCATGATGAGGGACATTTTTTTTGTTGTAACTCTTAATTATACTTAAAAACACTTAAATTTTCTGTTACAAAATTACGTCTCGAGTTGCTTGATAAAAAGTTAGCTTAATTACATATTTAGTTGTAAATTATAAAAAATGATAAGAAAATAAATAATGAATAATGATGGTTGGTTTTCTTTAGTACAATCCTTCATTATCTAAAAATGAGCAATAAGTCATATATCTTATTGGTTTGATTTAAAGTAGGTTTGAATTTTATCATTTCGCCCTTATCCTTGTTTTTTATATCAATTTTATATGATGTTCTCAACGATCCTTACGTATGATAATTTTAATGATTATCCGTTGTTAATCAAGCAACGTTAATGAAATCATAATAGTCATTAGTATTTCTTTGCATTCCGTTTGCTTTTTCTATTCCTATACTCCATACGAACCAAGCACACCGTGCATGTAAGTACTACTACATAACTAAAATTCCAAATGATAGTAAACACCATAACTTCTAACAATAACAAATGTAAAAATAAGCATCGAAACCAAAATCACAAATACAAATTAAATAAAAATATACGAACAAGTTATTGAATAAAGACTAACCAAATTTACTAAAAAAAATTAATATAAAATTCAAAAATAACCTTAGAAACAAGTACATAAAAAGGCCCGCATACAAAAAATAAACAACTACAGTAACTCTCTAAAGTCTAAACCAAAAAAACAAATTGCACAAAAACGCTTACAACAAAGCCTGTATAACTTGAAAAAAAATCTACACAAACAGTAAGAACATCTAAATGAAATTACATTAGCTAAAAAAAGTTGCACAAGTAACTTTATAACATGTAAAAAGAACTTGCGGAAAAAAAAATCACGACGACTTAAGTAGCTTCTGGTGACGGCAACGAAAACGACATAATTTCAAGCGGCGGCTGAAGAAGATTCAAGCAAGAATGGCATCGGTACCATCATCGGATCTACAATAAAAATAAATAATGTTATTACAACTCTAATCTATAAATATGGATCTATAAAAAAAACTTTAAGTTTGTTTAAAAAAATATTTAAACTTGAAAAATACATGAATTTATAAAATAAACTAAAAAAGTTACCCGAAAACTTGAAGAGGCCTTCAAGGCGACGACATTATTTTCGGCAACTCAGCGACACAATAGTTTCGGCGGCAAATTAGCGACGGCATCACCCGGTTTTCTGGCGGCGGCAGTTTCTTTCGAGAACATGGAGACGACGATGATGGTGGCTTCAATTATGATGTTGGAGAGGAGATGAGATGGGAAAGAGAGAGTCTCTGTAATGACGATGTTTTGTTACTCATCAGATAAGTGTGTGTTTTTTTTTATAAAAGGTTTTTTTATTTTGAGATTAAGAGAGGGTTTTTATATCCTGAAAGCTTAAATCATTGTGTTATGACCTGCATTTACTATATAGACTATAGAGTGAAAAAACGCATGCTTAAAGAGTAAAGTTTTATTCAAAACAAAAGTAAAGTCTAATGTTGACTATTTTTAAATTGGCCCATTCATTATTTAAAACGTATTGTATTTATCAATATTGCATTGAAAGACATTTGGTTTGGGCCTGTTACAAATTTATGTAATTTAAGGCATTTAATTTTTTACTTGCAAAATAAATAATAAAGTTTGGTATTGACCATATTTTAATTGGCTCTTATGGACTGTTTTAAAATGTCTATATTGAACAATATTTAATTTAATTTTGAGTGAGAAATCGTACATTGAAAAAGATTGAGAATTTCTAATATTAGTAATGTTTAAGGCTTAAACTTTTTAAGACTTCTTTAATTAGAAAGAGTGTAAATGTTTTATAAAATAGTAGAGATACATGCTTATATATATGCATGAATACGAAGGTAAGCATACACATGTCAATGTTATATTAGTCTAACTCCTTTATAAAAGAGATTGGTATCTCTCTCTTATTTAATTTTTAAGTAGTACAAATATAAAAGCTTAATATACAAGTTAATTAAACATCATTTTTCTAAACTTTAAGTATAACATAGTTTATGGTACAATTATTAAATCCACCCATAAATTTATTGTGATAAATTATATGTTACAATATACATTAATTAAAATATTAAACACCATAATTAATGTATTTTTAAAATACTCTTAAAATAAAAATTACATATTATGATACTTATTTTACAAACAAATAAAACACACACAATCATAATCATAATCATAATCATAACTATATATAAAGCATAATGGCTTTTATAAAGAAAAACTTAAAAATTTAACTTACATGTTTTAATACATTATGTACAACTAAAACAAGCTTAAAAATTAAAATAGTAATACTTAAGTTTTCAAATTTAATGTTTATATTAATACTAATTAATATATAATAATAAATGTTTAAATTAATACATAATAGTTAATACATACTTTAAAATAAAAAGAATATAACATCAATTAATATATAATTAATACACTCAATTATTTAAAAGTACAATCATATATTCTTATTGTACAACAAATAAAAGCATATTTATCTATAATACATATTATACATTTGTATATGTAACGCTTAGTAAAATTATCTATCATTTGTATATGTATATTAGTAAAAGCTTAGTGAAATTGTAATCATTTTGCTAAATAATTCAATTGAAAAGAATTGTCCACGTCAATACACATTTTCAAATAATTTACAAGTATAAAAACATGTAAAATATTAAGTACGCAAATATTTGCATGTTATATAATGTGATGAATATTACGTAACATCTACTTATTAACAAGTGCATTTCACCGTCATTCAATACAACCTCGTAATACTACTGACCCGTTTCGATATCGTCTTGATGCACATGTATATAGAATTATAATAAAGTTATTTCTTAAAATTATCGCCTTGTGCAAAACTATTATCACTGAAAACATTTGATTGAAAAATATTTCCTGAAAAGAGATTTGATTACATGGTATCCGTTGTCGCAATGCGCAGATACCCTACTATAATGCCAAAAGTAATAACATCACTCGATTGAAATTACGATTTTAGGACATGTTTTTGAATAAAAACTTTTGATTCAGAAGTTGTAACCAAGAAAAACAAATTATTGCGTCTAAAAATTTAGTCACAGGGTACCCGCCGCCGCATCGCGCGGGTAACCTGCTAGTATAACTTTATATGCAGCAAAAAATAATTGTTAAAACTTCATCATTGTTGTGGTCTTTTACTAAATAAATTTTTCAATAAACTACACGTCATTGTTTAACTTCAAATTTTAAAAGTAACAAATATCTCTAAAATACGTTCGATAATTTCTTTTATATATTTCTCACTTCTTACTAACAAAATCTTTAACATACATTCGGTGTTAGACGAGTCTTTAAGCTATACCTCATGTAAGTCAAACATGTGAAGATCTATGCATAATCTTTCGATGATTTTCATGGGTCTATATAACATTACAAAGCGAGTCAAATTGGAATATTGTATATGAGTTAGAAATGATTTTTAAGGGTTTCAAAGGTTGACGCACACTTAGGTTGAGATGCACTTAGGTTGAGATGTTAGATTGGTGGCTCACGGAATCTAAAGTGGGTCAAAAGTTCGCACTCATCCCTTTGACATCATGAATAAAGGATTTCAAGTAGTAAAACTTATTGTCCTCCATGTAGCACATTACAACACAAATGCAATCAATAGTGAGCTACATAGAGTGTAATAGTAAAATACATTATTCCTATAAACCCCTTCTTTTTTATGAAACAATCTTATATTAGAAGGATTTCATCCCCACGAATAAAGACATAGATTCATATCAAATGTACAACTTTAAATGGTATATTCTTTAGAAAGTAGAGTTTGAATTTCTTGATCTAAGAGGCTTGAGAACACTTTGAACTATGGAATTGAAAGGGTTTTGGTTAATGGGTACATGAAAAGTAGGGTAGGCACCTAACTTTTAGTACCTTAAAATAATCACTTAAGAGCCTTTTTAAATTCGGTTACGGGTTTTTGTTATATAATTATAATATTATTATTATGGGTTCGTGTGGTTTTAGGCAATTGGTGGCGAATATCGTGAATAGTTTGACACAATAAAACGAGCTCTCTAGAAAGTTAAATGATGACAGAAAAGTATTTAACAAAATTTATTTTCGTGGGATGGGGCTTTTTGTAGTGAAGACGAATAGGAAAAGGATGGTGAGGTGACGCTGATATGAGAAGAACGATGAAGATTATAGAATTGGAACATATACTTCAACCTGTTGTTGGTATTGGAAGAATATGTGCCACATCAGATGCTTGAACTAATCATTTTGTAGGGATGGAGTTTTGTTGTTAAATCAAAGTTAACACTCTAATGAAAAATTCAACATAATAAGACATTGTGTTTCAATAGTTTAACAATGTTTACATCTTTTTAAATAGGTGCAAGTACTTTCTTTCTTTAACCATGTTAGCTGAACATCATAATAACATCTTCGGTCAAATGTCATGTAATCCAGTTTAATAAAGGTTCACTCTTTAATTTGTTATATGCATAACGAATAATTCAATTTATCTTTTTTCACTCGCTTACAATTGTTAACGAATTAACTATGACATCACTTTTAATTGAATTTGGTCTTTTTAATGTCGGCTGAGAGCATGGTAGAAGACCAAAATGCATGGACGATTATTATTATAATTTTTCCAAAATTTCAATGTATATTGAATAATTGACAGTTCTGATTATTTATTTCATGTATTAACGAAATATGTTTACATTTAATTATTTCTTACTTCTTACAAAAAATCTTTAAAATACACCCGAAGTTATACGAGTCTTTAAAAAAGTGTCTTACATGCTATGATTATACTGCGTACATTTTAGTAAAATCATTGTAATATAACTCGCCCCTTGATAATAAATTCATTCGTGTATACTTTTTAAGGTTAAAGATAATGCAAGCCGATAAGAATGGTTAATTTCTATGTCGCTAATGCTTTTGAGAAGTATTGATCAACCTAATGGTTTGTGTAATGGGACAAGTCTGCAAGTTCTTAAATTAACGAGAATTGAAATTAATGCACGAATTATCGAGGAACAAAATTTGGAAATAAAGTTATCATACCGAAGTTGAAAATTACTCCCTCCGACAAGCGTTACCGCTAAAGATCGTTCGAAAACAGTTTCGTATTTTCAGTTTCATATGCAATGACCATTAACAAAAGTCATATATCTTTTAAAAGTAGGTTAGTACCTCGCACGCCCTATTTCATTCACAGACAACTATACGTAGTTGTTTCAAGAGTGAAAAGCAAGAAAGAATTAAAGGTTGTAGTTTGTGATCAGGATGATAACATATCTAAAACGACTATAAATGTGGTATACAAAACAGTGTATACGATTTATTAACAAGGTTCTAATGTTATGTAGATTGTATATTTTTTCAAATGCGTTTTCCAATACTTTGTAATTTATAATTACATATAAATATTTTTGCACAATTTTTTTTTAATTACATTTACATTCAACTCTTAGGTGTTAAAGAAATAGGCATTCGCCCTTAACTTTATTCGCTCTCCCATATGTCACAGTTGAAGACCAAAATGCATAGAACTTTATTATTGTGATTGTTACAAAATTATACACTTATCGAATAATTCATGTTCTTTCTTATTATTTTTTTTCATATATTACCATAAATCTGTATGTTTTTTTAATATTACCATATGTTTGTTATTTCTTACAAAAATCACTCAATAAAATATACTCGACGTTAGACGGATTTTTAAACTAGTTATTTATAAAGCTAATAAGAAAAGTTATAAATAGTAACCCATCAATTAAATATTTCATAGTAGTAGTTAACAGTAAGCATTAGCAAGAGCAGTTAGCAGTAACAGTTAATTTAAAAAAGTGTTTGCCAGATTAGCAGTAACTGTAGTTTAAATCTTTAAAAAGATATAAATAGACATACATATATGAACAGAAAACTTTTTTAAAATTTATTGTGTTATATTAATGAGGATATTTATGTAATTACTATGTTTATGCTCTTTAACTAATTATACTCTTCTAAAAATGTTCATTGAAAAAGTATATGAGAAATTAGCATTTTCATGATAAATGCTAATGATAAATGTTAATGCTAATGATTTTAACCAAACAAGATTTTTTATTAATAATGTTAAATGCTAATGATCTTTACTATATTATAAAGGATGTATCATTTTGGTTGAAATGTTGAAAATATAGAATGGTTGAAAATGTGTGGGCCCTAATAAAAAAACAAAATTTATATCTATACTATCTATAATGGAGGCATCCAAAATATTGAAAGTTGAAAATTCTCAATAAAACTTCTCATGTAAGAAACATCTCTATTTTAAGAAACCAATACAAAATAAGACAATGTTGAAATACACAATATTTTAAGAACTGTTAAAAAGCTGTAAAACAATTTTCAGTATGTATTTGGAATGTATAATCATACAAAGGAAACAGCGTGTGAATCCCCCGATTCACAAATGTAACAGCCTGTGATGAGTGTATAGACTTGTTTATTACTCCTATTTAAATGTGCAAACACACACTTTCATCTTGTAAACACACAAAACCACCACAAGTCCGGACAGCCAACCTCACCATACCACCGGTTTCGCCATTGTCTCGCTGCCGAAACATAAAGCTCCGCCGCATGCCGTTGTCTTGCTGCCGAAACATAAATCTCCGCCGCACCAGCTCGCAACCACGACCACCATTTTAGTTCTAAGGTATGCACCCGACCCGGCATCATTGAAGTTATAGGTCATTATAAGTTAGGTCCGAATGTATCACCAAGAGATGTTACAAATCCATCAGATGCTAATTTGCTAGACCATACTGACCTTTCATACGAAGTTAAATTTTACTTGTTTTCCGAGCAATGGAGAGGTGCTGAAGTTTGAATATAATTCCTGAAGTTTACCAAGCAATCTGAAATCTTATTGCGGTAATTCACATCAAACCGCAATTCCATTAATCGTTTTATACAATTTTTAGGTACTTTTTTAAAGGAATTTTCTAACCATATTTAGTGTGTCGTCTTTCTCTGTATGCAGTCTCCTTCTGGTGTGTTTGTTCATCCTTCGGGTGTTGAGCGATCTCTTCATGATTATATTGATCAAGGTTTCCCTTCACAGATTGATTCAGACATGGCGATTGTGAAATTTAAAAAGTGGGAGCAAACTGGTGTTTAATCTTTCCATTGTAATATGTAGTAGTAAATTTTAGTTGAGATTGTTACATTAAAAGACTGCGTTTTGAAAGTGCTTATATAGTTACAAATAATGATAAGATATTTGAAGAACAGCAAGGTGCTTCACGACAGTGGTAGTTAGCTCGAAGGTATTAGTTCAAAAAAAAAGCTCGAAGGTAAGGGTCTTAAAAAACATCATTAGCTGAACAAGTTGATGGCTTGCGTTTTTAATTGTAGATCTCGGTTTTTATAATGGTTTGATATTTTGTAATAGCCACGGTTTGTCGCCGCTTGTTTGCCCTATTGTAGTTCTGATTGCCGGAAATAACGGGTAGTACGTTGCAAAAGGGCAACACATGATGTGGGTCACAATTTTGATAAAATTGATATCTATAAAATCTATGCCCTAATATAAGTTTCGCAATTTCCAATATATAAAATACTAATATTATTTAATATTGTGTTTTGTGCAAAAAGTAGCATGCTATTGTTCATTGGAGTGAACATTACACATATGCTTATATATTTCAAGAAGATATGTATGCCATAATCACAAAACTTAATCATACATGGAACCATGCACGTAAATTTTCTATTTATGAATTGACAAAGCCTTTATTTTATTCACTTACATATGTTTTTAGAACTGACATGAGGCTACATGACCAAATTATGTAGGTAACTTACAATCAATTCGAAATTGGATGATCCTATCAATGATACAATATGTATTAAGTACGTTATTTTTTCTCCTTTAGTGGTGATAGTGATTGGCGAGTACCAATTACATCAACCAAGTACTCGATCAATACAATGAACCTATAAAAATAGTTTAGGACTGTGTAGATTAGAGGATTCAACTCATTTAATTAAGTGTACAATGATATACATCTCCATATGCTCCAATATTATTGTACAATGATAAAACTATCAATAAAATGAAAAGATGGTTTGAAGTCACCCGAGTAGTCTTGAAGCAAAAAACCTTATTTCTTGAAGCAATAACACAGAAACACACTTTTACTTGCATAGGTATCAAGGGGAGGTAACTTTGTAAATCATTTGTTTTCTCTTATTAATTTTTTGAACACTAACTACTTGAGATTGTACCCACAACACTTTTCTAATTAAATTCTTTAGTACATTTAGACTAAAAATTCTTTTTTTATAAAATCGTTGGATTTGTACAAGCTTATGAAGGAAATCTAACATTGGCCACTGTTCTTGGCGCGGGTCAACAGGTTCCAAGCTACAAATCGAAGAATTCACTAGCACTTGTCACATTGTTTACAGGAGAAGCTCTTGTTGACTGTGAAAGTTGGGCGCAGATTGGGAGATGAGTTGGAATAGGCGGTATATTGGATTCGTACTGTTTAAAATATACTGCAGGCTGCTCAAGCTGCGTCAAGAAGCCAATAACGAAAACAAATAACCCTTCGAACTAAGAAATGACAAAGAGGTTTGTAAATGTATTCCTAACTCTAATTTATTTAGCGTTTCTTCTAACTAATTAGGTACGTATCAAGTTCGTGTGTGTTTCACGTCGGTGTTGTTCGAGTTTAAAGTCGTTCGGGTTGGATCAAGTTGTCCGTGTTCACGGTTCGGTTTGATCTCGTCCCGTTGAAACTTGTGTCTACGTTTTCTATTTCGATCTCATTGTATCGTCAGGTTGCTTGGAGGTAAATCTAAAACTATCTCTTCCATATATAGATGCTCATAGGTAAATGAAAACTTTAGATCGTGTAAACAAGTAGTTATGTATGTTGCACGCTTCATTATGGCTACATATAAACCAATGCACATAATCAGTCGAAGTGTGGCACTTTCAAGCAAGGTTCTAAATAGCGTAAGGCGTGGCGTGGCGGCAACGCAAAGCCTCAAGCTTTTGCGGCTAAGGCGAAGCTTTTGCGTTTTTAAGGCATAACTTAAGGCGGCAAAAAAATGATTTTATTTTTATATTTATATAGTTTTATAGAAACCGAGATAAAAAAACGTTGTAGTACATAATGAATAAGGTTAAATTGCTAATTTTACATGTAATTTTCGTTACTAAATTTTTTTAAAAAAAATTGGAGTTGAATGCGAAAAAAATTCGCCACGCCTTACGTTTTTGCCCGCCATATCGCGTCTTTTCACGCCTTTCTCACGCCACGCCTAAAACTCACGTCATGGTTTAAATCGTAACGACGAGGCCACGCTCCACATTTTGGCGACGCCTTTGCGCCGTCATGACGCGCCTTTTAAAATCTTGATTTCAAGTATCTAATTTGAGTCAACTTGTTGCCTTGTGGGAGGTTTGAAAGATTCCTCTGTATGCACACATGTGGTTTGATCAAATATGTATATCGTTATTGTTATAAATGGATCGTTTTGACGATATTCAATCCATTGTGTGGTTTAAAAAACTTTTTTTTATCTATTTTTTTAATTCTATGCATAATTTATACGCTGAATATTGCAGCCAAAGGTAAATTGTTACAACAATAAATAATTTTTTGGTCTTACATTTTTCGTGATGTTTTAACTTTATTAGAATAATTTTTAATCTGCTTTTAATTAAGATGGGTTCAGCTACCTGAAGTTTTGCATATGCATTGACCATAACAGAATGGTATGTAAATTTTGTCGTATTTTATTGTTTAATTTACTTGTAGGTGAATCTCGAAAAGGCCATCAAAACGGGATATTCCTAACATCTATTAGATAACTATATAGATTTAGACGAATTTTGATTGCTTACATGATTCTTTTGTAAGAACATCAGTTATATAGGCTTTTAAGCTGCACCATTGTTTGTATATATGATTTAGACGAATGAGTTGGACTTGAGCAAGTTGGACAATAGCCTAAAAGAATCATGTTAGGCAAGCAAGATGGTTTAAGACCAATCAATTTTCCACTTGATTTGGTACACATGAGTGCAAGTCTTGGACTTAAGTTAACATAGTTGATCAACTACCGCAAAAGCACGTAGTTGACCAAGTCAAACGTAAGGGCCGGGTTCGAATCCGAGCATCGGCTTGGTAAGCCAGTGTTGCCTAGGTAATTTATCGGGATGTATTTTTTTTGTTGGGTGGGGGCTCGATACCAAAAAGTACACGCACTTAAGATGGTTCCGCTAAATACCATTTTTTTTAAGTTAACACAGTTTAATCAAGGGTCCACATTACTATTTCTATATCGTTCGGGTTGGATTAATATGCCGTTATATAATTTCCGCCGCTATGCGCGAGTACTCTTCTAGTAATAGTAAAAAATGCTGTTAGAAAAACTGTTATCAAAGACGTGTTGTTGTCAATTAAATTCTCTTTATTAACCGCTGCTTGAAAAATTATTAAGACGGTGGAACTAAAAGTCGTTATAACTATTGCTTACTCTCTAGTACGTGTACGCTTTGGAAACTCGTGAAGACTGCTTGTCTAAGAGACGCTTTTTTTGTCCAAGGAATGACATAGAAAAGGCTGGCTCGTTCGATGACTTTTTGATGTGGGGGACACATAGACTTATTCCCTTGATTCCCTCCCTCAACACTTTTAATTCTACAAAACTTACTGCTATTTCCTGAAACAAGATTAAATTATCCTAATAATACCAACAAGCTTAAGAAACCAACTAAATATTTGATTCTGGCAATATTCTTACAGGCACCAGTACTCAGCAACTCTACTGGAAAGAGACACTCTTGTGTCGAATAATTCTTGTTTGTGATCTTCGCTGTACCATGGAAATCACAAGCTTCCACACTTTGTTGGCTCATCTGAAAATAATTATTGAATGCGTACGATACATTCATACGTGCACTTAGTTTATTGCATGTTGATCCATACGAAAGACTCGTGCAATCACCCATTCTACAAGCAAAATCCAAATGAGCATTTACGATACTTAAATTCCTTATATCTTCCTTCAAAACACACCATTTATTACTTATATACTTCACCGTTTTTGCACCCAGTGGCATCTTGTCGTTACCTTCCCCCGAAAAATCAATAGGGAACTTTGGTTGTCCGTCGTACCTAAAAATCCCCCAGTGACGCTCAAAGTAGCCCGGCTCAATACTTTTTGTGTTCTCGTCGGTTAAACTGAAAAGATAAACCTCAATGTACCCAGGGTGGAGTGGGGTTCCTTTGTTGGTTGCTAATTTTTTTAGTAATCCGTTGTAGAATTTTTGGGCCAATTTCGTGTTGGCTTGTTTATGGCCATCTGTAGGCCACCCAATTTCTCCAACGATGATCTTAACTTTATTAACTCCGGCTTTCTTGAGCGAATATGTGAGGGTGTCGAGGTTAGCGTCCAACATGTTTGTGTATTTAATATTTCCGTCATGAACACCTTGGCCACCACCTTCAAAGAAAGCAAATTCAATTGGGAAATCCTCATTTGCGTAGAGACTAAGGAAAGGATAGATGTTAACCATGAAAGGGCAGTTGTTTTGGTCTAGAAATCTTGATATTTTGACCATTACGTCTCTGATTTCTGCCCGGAAGTCTCCTGCAGATGGACCTTGTGTCCCGGAGTCATAAACGTCGGCATTTTGGGGGATGGTGGCTTTTATTTTGTGTCCTAGCCCAGCTTCTTGTAGTGCCTTCTGTACGTTTTTTAGGGCTGGGAAAATGGTTTTCTCAAAGGCTCCTTTGTATGATTTCAAAAATGGTTCGTTTCCAACAGCTATATACCTGTATTGTATCGTAGACTTACATCAACATCGTAAAATACACATATATAAAGACACATGTGTGTGCATGCATACAGGATCACTTATCGCCTTACTTGATATCGACGCCTCCATGATCATGCAAATGATCGCTAACATTGTCTTTGACATAATCCTGAACAGCATCATAATCCTTGCTGAACTTTTTGAGATGAAGATTAGGGATACCAAGCATGACTTCAATGCCCGTCCCAGCAAACTGACCAACGGTCCAATGGTCTGAATCAAAAAGCTTCACCTTCTTAATGCGATTGTCTCTAAGCATCTGCACGACATATTTTGGATCAAGAGGTGTTGATGTTTGAGTACCCCAATTCACGCCTAGACCAGTAACACACGCCATGTCTAAAATAAAATAAAAACATGCCAATATCAAGACCATGGCTCGAGCCATGGTTCCGTATAGTGCTCCAAATTTGTAGAGGGTAATAAAAAGGTTAGGATAGGTGAACCAAACGAATTACTGTTGCGAATTGTGGACCAGAAAAAGGGATGGAGACAATTGTTTGGATAATGACAATTGTTTGGATAATCACAGTTTTTTTTTTTCTGTTGCTTGTATTTCTTTTGAGGTGAAATGATGACATGATTTTATTTCACTTTCCTTTTATACATATGGAATATGGTGGTTTATCTTTCAAAGTTGACTTCTTTCTAATCATAGGATGTGTGCTTGGGTCTAGCTAATTTTTTTAAAGGCAAAATTTTTAGTAAAAAACTACCAAAAAGCCAGAAAATTACAAAGTATAAATCTTAATAGGGTTTTTAATCAAATTATCCCAAGAGATGGAAGACAACTTGTTTCTCGAAAAATACCAACGAAAAAAAATCTACAATCTTATCATATAAGATGCTACATTTAGGGTGTGAATCTCCAAAGATTGTATCATTGCGAAGTTTCATAGAGACCATAAAACAACACTACACACAACTTCAATGATGTCTTTCCGTTTCGAAGAGGTATGAAGCGCATCGATCCAAGAGAACAAACCTCGTAAGTTGGAAATGTCGGGTAGGTTATGGTCTAACCATTTGAACACACGAATCCATAGAGCAGTAGCAAGGGAACACACCCACAGTGTATGATAAGACGTTTCAACCCCACAAAGAGAGCAAGTAATAGAAGCAATCTCGACTCCCTTTCAACTAAGATTCCATCGGGTGGGTAAACGATCACGAAGAGCTCGCCATATAAAGACGTTAACCTTCTTAGGAATGTGCCTACACCATCTGGATTTTGACTCTTCATCAGGAAGATAGACAACATCTATTTTCCAACGAGCATCTCTAACAGAAAAGGAGCTTTCTTCGAGTCCCATAGCCATGAATCATCTGAATCATTAAAAACCGTATTCCTAATTAAGTTCTTAAGGTTGCCCAGCAAGTTAGCAATATTTCCATACGAGACATCCCGAGACCAAAGAAAATGCCAACCATTATTCTAACAGTCACTGACCGAAGCTTCTTTGTTCAGCGCTATACGAAAAAGGCGAGGAAATTGTTGTTTGAGAGATGATTCACCGATCCAAGTGTCATACCAAAATTTAGTAGAACTCCCATTATTCACCTGCCTCTGCATAGATGAGTAGGGTATAAGTCCCTCTTCATACATATATTTTATTGAGCTAACAGTTCTACTCCAAATTCCTTTAATTTTGATGTGGCTAAAGAAAGATGAAGTGTCTTCGTTCTGACCATGAATATCAACAATCAAACGCGCCCAAAGAGCATGAGGATTATGAAGAAATCTCCATCTCCATTTTTAGATGAGAACGTGGTTTAATGAATAAAGACTAGCTATACCAAGGCCTCCTTTATCTTTTGATGTGAGCGCCGCTTTCCAAGATATCCAACGAATTTTTTTGGTGCTACCATCACTTCCCCCAAAAAATTGGATCTAATAGACTCCAATTTCTTGTTCACCAACACAGGCATATGAAATCAGGAGAAGAAATACGTACCAAGTGCCCCAAGGGCAGAAAAAATGAGAGTGGTTCTACCACCGATGGAGAGAATAGAAGTTTTCCAATTGTTCAGCCGTTTGGAGAACATTCCAATGATATGGTCCCAACTCTTCACCTGTGCCATATTGCATCCAATAGGAAGACCTAAGTAGCTGAAAGGGGTATTCGAGGCATTGCAACCAGTAGACAAGGACATCATTTTAACTTCGTCCATGGAAACACCTACCCCAAACAAATTGGATTTATGATAGTTGGTTTTTAGCCGAGAAACCAAGTGAAAACAATCCAGAATCACTGTCAAACTGGAAATATTTCTCTTCGACCATTTTCCAATGAATAAGGCGTCATCTACAAAAAAATAAGTGAAAATGTTCACTTTATTAATTTTGAATCCATTGTAAAGACCAGAAACCATTGCATCTTTCATAGCAACATGAAGACCTTCCATCGCTATAATGAAAAGGAAAGGCTATAAGGGATCCCCTTGACGAAGACCACGTAGAATACTAAATTCACAAGTAGGGCTGCCATTGATAAGGATCGAAGCCGATGTAGAATGAAGACAACCTGAAATCCATTTGATCCATGTTTCATTGAACCCCATGAAGTGCATAACTTGGAAGAGAAAATCCCAAGAGATAGAGTCAAATGCCTTCTCAAAATCAATTTTAAACATCATGAGTTTAGACTTTTTGCGTTTACACCATTGAATCACTTCATTAACCATAAGAGGACCATCGAGGATCTGCCTTTGTTTAATGAAAGACAACTGTTCCAGGCTAATAATGCTATGCATGACACAAGCCAATCGATTTGCTAGAACCTTAGAAATAATCTTGTATTGCGCCCCTATTAAGCTTATAGGACGGTAATAACTAATCACATTGGACTCAGAACTTTAGGAATAAAAGTGATGAAGGATGTATTACATCCTCTAGGGAAAATACCAGTGGTGAGAAAATGACCAAGAAACGATAGAATGTCCTTTTTAATCACGTTCTCGAATTTTGTATAAAAAGCAAAAGTGAATCTATCAGGCCCTGGAGATTTATCAGAGCCACAATCCCAAATAGCAGCTTTGATATCTGATTATGAGATATGCGAAGTGAGAAGATTATTCTACTCAAGGGATAAAGATTTATAAAAAGGACTTTTATTGACCATTTTAACAACATTGATACGCTGGAACTTCTTTTCATAGAACGAGTGAAACACACTTTTGATATCTATAGGATCCTCGATCCAACTCCCATCAACTTTAATCCCTTGAATAGAGAGATAACTTCTTCTTTGATTAATAATAGCGTGGAAAAATTTGGAGTTTTCTTTCGCGTCGATATCCCACTTAATTTTAGCCTTCTATGAAGCATCAATACTCTCATTAGCTTCACTAACCCGTAATCTATCAATCCATTCTGCCCGATGTGTATCGATAAGGGCATCAACGTTCTGAGAACCCATATTTTCATCAAACTCCTTGATCTTTTTTATTAGATCTTCCTTCTCTTTAGCCACGAGACTTTTCCTTTTGAAGTTCCAGTCCTTAATGATAAGCTTTAAAGCCTTCATTTTATTTTTGAAGGAAACAATCGGATTCTCTTGATTCAAAGAGCTATAGTTATTCCAAAAATCTGTAATAACAGGGTGAACACTTTTATCGAGCAGCCATGAATATAAAATCTGAAAGGAGAAGGGCTAAAATCATTTGGCATTGAAGAGAGGAATATAGGCCTGTGATCAGATATAAGACTGTCCAAGACACGCCCTGTAAACTTTTGGTAAAGAGGGGCCAAAGATTCAGATATTAGGAACCTATCAAGTTTGCTGAGCTTATCTCCATGCTTGTTAAAGCGCGTGAACATATGCCCACCAAGAGGGACATCCCATAACTAATCATCTCTAATGAAATTGTTAAAAATGTTGGCAGAATCATTGTTAAAAAAAGTACCAACTCTTTCTGCAGCCGTTCTCACCATGTTAAAATCACCAAAATTTAAATGATGGCCAAGGTTCATGATGACGCATAGTCCCTATTCGGGTTGCATAACCCGATCTACGGGTACTACCCATATCCATTGGGTATTGATTATCACTACACAGTGCACGCAAAGCCCATGAGGCCTAGTAAGCCGTTGTCGCACAACGGTTGATTACTTAACCAAGTCCTCGTCGCCCTACGACATGATAACACAGAATATAATCTAGTATATGGTTATATTCTCCTAAGGAAAAGGATATATACACTTACCATAGCTATGTGATTAGGGTTAATCTATTTCTAGTCATTATCTCTTCCTTAGGCCGCAAGAGTAGGAGAGCCCAGCCAAGACTCTCTAGGGTATAAAAGGAACCCTCGAGGTTCCACAAAGGTACGATACACAAGACTAAAAAACCCTCACATATACTCAAACCGATTACTTACTCTCATGCTAGAGTCTAATCGTGGGACAAGCGCCCACAGTAAGCCTAACAGTATCTGTTATTTAGTGTGTAGGGTCTTCAAACAAGTTTCACTTGGTGCAAGAGCCGGAGTCCACAAGACCCCGAATTAAGCCTAATTCAGGTCTAGCTCGGTCCATCCAACTTTGGTATCAACAAGTTGGCGCCATCCGTGGGACCCTACACTAAACTCTAAGCATGACAAGAAAAGGAACGGATGGAGGTGGCCGGAGGTCGTTGACAATAGACGGTCAAATCACATCCACAGGGAACACCCCTGGGTCGACCAATGATGCAAATAGTCGTGATGTGATAAAACCACCTCTCCGAGGAGCTAGCTCGCCATTCTCAACTCCCCTACCCGCCATAGAGGAGAGCGACGTAGAACGGAGATCAGCTCAACCTCCTCCTAATAAAGATAAACAAAAGCTACCCCTCACACCCGAGGAAAGCGAGCAAGTAATTGCTATAGATGCGCGCGCGATGGAAGAATATGTAGCAAACAACTTACAAGCTCTGCTCCCACTCGCCACTAAATACATGAAAGACCAGGAAGTCATAAAAGAAAAAAGGCGCGACACTATCATTCCTCAAACAATGACTCATCAAATTAAGAATCAAACAACAATCATCATACAGAACGTGGGCATAGATATTCCTCCCCAGAAAGCTCAGAAGCAAAGGAGCGATATTTCCATTCACACAAAAGAAAAGATCGAGACTTCTCGCAACCATGGAGAAGGGCAAGAAAAAACACTTTTACAAGGAATATACAGTATTATCCTGATACAACAAAGCGTCGCATGCCAACGAACGTCAAAACATATGATGGCACCACAGATCCAGAAGACCACTTGAAAATCTTTGAATCACAAGCAGGAATTTAGCAATAGCCCGAACCTGTATGGTGTAATATGTTCAACTCTACACTTGTAGAAAACATGCGGAACTGGTTTGACAGACTCCCACTGCAAACAATAAACGGATTCGAAGTATTACGGAAGGAACTCAAAAGAAACTATGTCCAACAAAGAGGTACAACAGGAGCGTTATATCACTAGCAAGAGTTAAACAAAACCATGGTGAATACCTAGAAGACTTCCTAGAGCACTTCAAAAACGAATGCCTCCAGTAAAAGAATGCTCGGAGATCTTGAAGTTATCTTGCTTTATGGCAGGAATAACTAATAAAGATCTAATACTAAAATTGAACGAGAGAACACCAGAAACGTTCGATGGGGTAATGCGAAAGGTGAGATCCCTCATACAGGGAGAATCAGCTGCCACGGAAGCCATGCAAAATACTTCTAGCTATAGATCTCGTGATATGCCCAATAAGTAAACTAATGCGCGGGGTGGATCCCAGGATCCTAAATATCAAGGAAACCAAAAACAAGGGCGTAGCGGCAACTTTCAATTCACGCTCATGAAGTTAAACCAAGAGAGATACTCGCATCAGAAGGAGCAAACTTCCCAAGACCACTACCAATGGTCACTCTAGTGGAAAGACGCATAGGAAATAGATACTGCGAATACCATGGAGAGAAGGGACACGCCACCAACGAGTGTATTCAGCTACAAAAGCACATTGAAAGCTTGGTGCAGGCGGGAAAGCTAAAGCACCTCGTCAAAGAGGCCTCAGAAGGCGGGAAACAAAAGCCAAATGATACAGTCGCAACCGTCTACTTGGTACAAACATGGGAGAGAAGGACTAAGCAAAAGGTGATCCAAAGGTTCTCTAGAGGGAGAGACATCTCTTTCCCCCCTCAGTGCGAACATCGTAGCAGAGGGCCCATTATTAACAGAAGTAAACATTAGGGATCATAACATTCATTGCATGTACGTGGACGGCGGTTCATCGGGAGAAATCATGTATGAGCATTGTTTTTTAAAACTAATCCCAGAGATAAGGAACCAAATGGTACCTGTGACGTCACCACTCATTGGCTTCAGCAGAGAAGCGGTATGGCCTTTGGTCCAGTTAAAGCTAGTAGTAAAGGCAGGAAATGATGAGCATTTGATGAAAGTCTCAATAAATTTTCTGATAATACGATCCCCATCAAAGTACAACAGGATCATTGGGCGACCCACCACCTTAGCAATGTGAGCAGTACCTTCTACGACCCATGGCATGGTGAAGTTCCCAGTGTAAGGAGGAATCGTGATGATCTTCAATAAAGCCATACCAATAGCATAATGTAACATAATTACAGAACCACCGCGAGTAACAGTATAGCTAAAAGTAAGCTCACCACCAAATATAAAGGTGGTAATTCACCTAGAATACCCAGATCAAGAGATAACAATTGGGGGAACATTATCCGACAAAGGAAAGTCAGACATGTGCCAACTTTTAAAGGGTAATTTGGACATTTTAGCATGGGAACCAAAAGATATGACTGGCGAACCAAGGTCAATAGCCGAGCACAGTTTGCATACCCACGAAGGATATACACTGGTCAAACAAAAGAAAAAGGGACAAGCTCCAAAATGTAGTAAAGCAATACTAGTTGAAGTAAAAAACTGGTAGACGCAGGTATCATACGATAAGTCTACTACCATGACTGGCTTTCTAATCCAATGATGGTCAAGAAGCACGATGGCAGCTGGCACATGTGTAAATAGACTGGAAAGTCGAATCACTGTGCGAATATCCCTTTAAATGCTTTTTGGACGCATATAAAGTGTTAGTGCAAACATTTTGATGTTTACTCGATATAATCTCTTCGTGTTTTGTTGATGACAAGCGTATAATTCGCAATATGTTATGTAATATGTTAAGATACTCGCAATCACTCAAGAATAAATTTCATACTTCTCTCGACACCTCCAAGATCGCATTCGGCATGAATCACTCAAGGTATGTACAAACAAGTCATTAACCTTACTAAGTGATCAAGGATTAATATTTTCTTAAAACTCATATTTAATCAAATGTGACAAATGATTTTAATAAACTTTATTTTTTAGAAAATGTTTTATTAAAAATAAAATGGAAATTTGAATTTGGCATATTCCATATGCCAAAAGAATATCTTTTGAGGGTATAAACTACCCCATATGGCATTTCTCCACTAAAGGATAAAAATGCACGGACTCCAAGCCCGAGGTCCCTTAAATAGACCCGCGGATCCTTATTGATAAGGATCAGTGGAGAAAATTAAGGCACTGCGGGTGTTTATATCCTTTGCACTCTTGCCTTATAAATAGTTGGCCATTTCCAGCTTTTCTTTCAACCCTTCTTGCACAGTTTCTTTAAAAACATCCTTAAACCCTTGATTGGTTAGTTTTGATTAATCTTGTTTAAGATGTGCTTCTGTCCCCAATCTCCTCATCCTCTCAAGTGAAAAGAGAAGAACACTTTCATTACCATGAAGTGTTGGGTTCATAACATGATGAAGATCTATCCTTCTAGATCAAGTCATTGTTTTCCTACAATGTAAACATGAAGATCCAAGTGATGTGTATACTTGGACTTGATGTATGTGTAGAAGATCCAAGTGTTGGGTTCACTTGGATGTGTTTGTAAGGGTAGTAGATCCAAGAGATGGGTATCCTTGGATTACGTGTTAGTTGTGTAGATCCAAGTTTGTTAATACTTGGATATAGTGTTAGATCTAAGTGGTGAGTACTTCGATCTATATGGTTTATGTGTTTAGGCCATAAAACACAAGGTTTGTTATGTTGGGCCATAAAACATAACTAGGGTGAAGAGTTGTGTAGTTGTGAAGAGTTGTGGAGAGTTGTGTAGTTGTGTAGATCCAAATTGGTGTGTCAATTTGGAAGTTGTGTAAGTTGTGTGTATATTGGTCCTACCTAAGATTAGGACTTGACATCTAGCCTTGTGTCAGAAAATGGTGAAGTAGGCGACGTTGTGTAGATTGGTCCTAGCTAAGATTAGGACTCGACTTTTAGCTTAGAGTCAGAAATTGGATAAGCGACGTTGTGTATGGTTTCTACACCTTAAGGAGTTTCTTGACTAGTGAAGTAACTCTCGAGTTGGGTACTCGAGGAATGGAGTAGGACGAAGAGGAACTTCGTGACCGAACCCCTATAAATCAACGTGTCAGTACTTTCCTTTACATTTATATCTTTACTTCTTTGTCTTTACTTTTATAGTCGCATGCTTGTGTTGTGTGTATTTGTGTGCATCTCATAATCTAAACATCTAAGTTACGGAAAAGCTAAGGTTTAGTACATGTGTGCTTCATGTTTAGATTATGGTCAAGTGTGCATCCTTTTGTCTAAACATCTTAGTTGTTGAAAAGCTAAGGCTTAGTACGTATGTGCTTAGTGTTTAGCCTATTTCTTGATGTACTCTTGATTTGATGTACTTATTATATGTTGTTGTGTGCATCACATAATCTAAACATCTATGTTGAGGAAAAGCTAAGGCTTAGTATGTGTGTGCTTCATGTTTAGATTATGGTTAAGTGTGCATCCCTTAGTCTAAACATCTTAGTTGCGGAAAAGCTATGGATTAGTACGCGTGTGGTTAATGTTTAGACTATTGCTTGATGTACTCTTGATTTGATGTGTTTGTGTGTTTACTTACTTGTTTACTTCTGTGACAAACACATCTCATATCTAGTCAAGCTTAATCGAGAATTTTATACAAAGGATTGTCAAGGTTTATAATTATCAATATTTGGCATCCACTGTCGGCGGTTCTTTATTGAGCCCATGGTTCTTTATTGATAAAGAACCACAGGGGTATTTAAGGAACCGCGGCCAGAGGATTAAACGAAATGTTTTGAAAATTAACTAGAAACTATTCAACTCCCCCTTCTAGTTTCTACAATTGATATCCGAGCATGGTTATTCAAGATCTTTGAAGTATATTGTACTTTAAAGCTTCGACCGATCTTTGCTCTCATTTTCAATACTAATGGTTTTTAAAAATGGAAATGGTTTTTACAAATGGAAACGATTTAAAAAAAAATAGAGACGATCTTTGTATCAAATTGTTCATGAACATTAATTACATATGAAATGTGTTTTGTTGTTTCATTCGTACAAATTTTGGTGTTAAATTAACTTTATATAATAGCTTAATATTAAATCTTTTCATGTTTGGAAGTATAAAAATCTTTTGTGTCATAATTAACTCTTTAATACGAGTTCTATGTGTCTAAAATAATTTTTTAGAGTCCTAAGTTCTTCCTAAAAGTTACCAAATGATTTTGATCAAATACTCAATTTTTGTCCACTGTCCACGGTTCCTTAATTGTTCCCCGAGGTTCGTTATCAATAAGGAACCGCGGCCAGTCCGACATAGATTTTTGCAATCTTTGAAAAATTATATAAAATCAACCGTGAGTCCGTAGAAGTCGTGCCACCCGCCATTTTGAATGTAATTGAATTTTCTTTCTTTTAAGACTACTTCCAAACCTTTATTCAAAATTTAAAATTTAGATTTTTTCTAAGTTCTATACTTTGTCCAAGTATTGAGCGTCGGTTTGTCGTAAAACTTGTGTTTTACTCTTTTCTATTAAGTTGAACATCTCTTGTTGGTATATCTTTGAAAATTGATATATTTATAAATTGTTTAATTTAATTAAATTTTGAAATAGGTCGTAAACTATTTCCAAATTAAATCAAGCTATGTATACTTTGTTGTATCTACACTCAAAACAAAGACAAATGCTTTTGTATTCTTTTTCTTATGTATTTCGGATATTGTTAAGTGATCATTACTGTTGGTATTAGTGCTACTTGCTTTTCTATTATTTGTGCATTGCATATAGGATCGACATCCTTTGGTTTACAAATGTTACATAAACATCTTGTATACCTTGTTATGTTTATTAACACTCTTAGGTTTGAAAGCTTTGTGAGCTTGTAAAATCTATTGATGACGATCATCTTACTCGATCATTGTGCTGTTAGTTCAAGTAGATTAATGTCTCACTATCAAACATGAAATATTCTTTGAAAATCTTAGCTATTTTCTCTTAAAGGAGTGTTAGTGGGAATCAAGAAAGATTTCGAATATATATATATATATATATATATATATATATATATATATATATATATATATCAATTCATTATAAATTATGATTGATATCATTATCGAATCTAATTGACATGTTTTGAGTTTAGACATGATTGTGGATTCTTAATAATATACATCGGATCATAACTCACACTTGTGTTGATGATTCTATATTGAATCTATTTGTTTAAAATTATTAGACAAATTTGTTTAATAATTGCTTATAATACACAATGGAGTCGATTTGACAACTTGGATGTTTCATCCGAAATACTCAAGTAATTTACATTGCAATGCAATTTGTAAATGTGTCATTTCTAAAAGACTAATCAATAGTGTTACTTTGTTTTGTGTAAACATTGTTTATACACTTCAATGTTTTTGGGCTCAAGTTCTATTAAGGTAAATAACCTTAACTAGATTATTAGACAAGATACACAATGGTGCATTCTTAACCCTCATTAGGTTGTGCATTGTGTCGTCATACACTTTTCATCCTTGCTGCACTTTATTAGGAAAATGTAGGAATTACATTTTTTCTAACTTGAGAATGACTACTAGAGAATTTATTGCACTAGACATTCAATTCGACCTAACAGTTAGATTGCTTCGAGGAGAAGTTGGGTTCGTGTATAACCCGTAAAAACGGTCGTGTTTAGCCTTAATTGAGCACCTCTAGTGATAGTCTCATACTCATTCTCTAAATTGATTAAATGGCTCTTCCTAAGTATGACTAATGATAGTTTACATCGATGAACTTTGTATGTCATTAAGAGTCTTTTTCTTTTGTAGCCTTTAGGTTTTTCTTAGCTTTCTTCCTACGTGCTAATTGAACCTATGTGTTTTCCTTTGTGTGTGTTATAGTTTTTTTTAATTTCTCTTTAGAATAACTTTATGATAAGTTAAACTAGAATATTAGGATTTTTTGAATTGGAAAATTCCCTTGTCCACCAAAACACAACCTCTGTGCGCGGATCCTTAATTGTCCGGCGGATCCATATATATATGGAACCGCGGGTACAATTATTGAACCGCGGGCAGGCACCTTCAAATATGAGTTTTCTAAAACATACCAATTGATCTAACACATTTTGGAATCTTTGTTTTAAACCTCTGATCACTCCCAAAATATCTTGTGCTTTCTCTTCTTGACCCTAAGTATTTTTGCATCTCTTTTACACCAAAGTGAAATGTCTTTTTCACCAAATAAAAGCCTTGATTATCCACTATTTTCTCAAATCTCTTTTAACCCGAATTCACCAAAGAACTCACCTAATCAAATCTCTTCTCCTTCTAAGGAAATTGATTTTGTAAACTCTCCTTTCACCACTTCCCTTTTGTGTTCTTCCTCCATCACATGGTAATATCATGCATCATGGAATATATTGTCATTTTTGTCAATATCAACATCTTGCCATGTCTTATATCTATGATGAGTTGAATTACAAGATTACCACCAAGCCTTCTCCACCAAATTTTGCTACCACTTTGTGTTCTAATTAAGCATGTGTTTCTTATTAATAAGACATCTAATTTAAGCAAATCTTAGAATTATAGTGTAACTAAGATTAAAATTATGCTTATGTTTGAGGCTTGTGTTTCATATATCTTTGTATTATCTTTATCTTCTTGTATTTCCTTTCATGTTTTTCAACATGATTTATCTTTGGGTCTTGGATCTCGTTGTTCTTGTGATCCTTCTTTCCTTCTTAATTTTCTCACTCGGTTGTCAAGGAAGGTTAGATTTAAATCTAATTCCTCTCCTAGTAAGATTGTCAATTTAAATATTTCTTTTGAAATATTCAAGAAATTTTAAATTGCAATTGCAATTGTTAAAAGTTATATCCGAAGCATTGACTTTCAAGCCATTTAGCAACTTCTGTTAAATTGTTTGACCAAGTGATTTTCTTTTGAGTCGATAATCGTTTTTGGACACCCACTGTCCACGGTTCCTCAAATGACCTAGTGGCTCATTATTGATAATGAACCGCAGACCTATTTAACGAATCGCAGCCAGTGAGTCCTTTTGTTCGTTTTTGGTCTATCTCTCTCTTTGATGAGTTTTCTTGAAGATTCTTCTTTTATTCTCTTTTGAGTTTCTTCTCTTGTTTTCTTTCAAGATTTCACTATCACCTATGAGGGTATAGTATTATTGAATTATTTTGTGAAGTTATCCTTAACTTCTTTGTTGAGTCTCTCTTGATTTCTTTTAATCATGCCTATCCAAGTCGAGTCTCTCTCTTCTATCCTTTCTAAACTAAGTTGAGCCGAGTCTCACCCTTTCCTCATCATGTAATTGTTCTTTGAACATTCACAATGATTGAGAAGAGATACGAAACTTTGAGCATGTAGTTTATTGTATGCTAAATGTTGATCCCAAACTCAAATCAATTTAGCTTTATGTATACGAGATTAGATCAAGTAATACACTTAGAGAAACCTTTGTATATGCTTATGATAATCTAAGTGTTATGCGGAATTAACACTTAAACAAGAACACACAATGATATAAACAAACTTTCACTTTTATTAATGATATCAAACTTGCTTACAATGAAAGTAGTTTACGAATGAAAACTTATTTGAAACATTAACCTAAAGGTCTTCTTTTATAGACATAAGAAGCCTTGTACAATAATCTACGTATCAGCTATTCTAGGTAAAGATAAATATAGAAAATACATTGTTGTTCCTATCTTTACTAGAAGTAATATAGAATACAATAAACGCGTAGAGTATATCTTTCCATCAGTGCTTGTCTTCAATGTGTCAACGCTTGACTTTATCTTGTCAACGCTTGAGCTGTCAGCGCTTGTTTTGCTCTTGTCAACACTTGTTTTACTCTTGTCAGCGCTCAAGTGATCTGGCCTTAATTTATTCCCAACAATCCTCCCCTAAACTTGATATCCACTCTTATGATCAAGTTTCTGAATAAGCATTAAGGAATAGGAGGAATCTTACAAACCTTCTCATATTGGTAATGAATAAATCTGATCAAATCTTTTGCCGCGTCACTTGAATAATCAATCTCCAGCTGAGTGTCCTTCATGTTCTCCAAAATAGCCTTGGATATGAAATACTGACCATCCACAAGTAGATACTCAGCAATTTGTAGAACTCAAATGGTAAACACCAGCAGCTGAATATAATCTCCATTGAAGACCACTGAGGTCATCTTCAAGATCATTCCAAATAGCAGGATCCTCATCTTTTGGTCCACACATTCTTTTGAATGTGGACCACAGTTTTATTCCATTAGTTGAAGTTGGTGCTTCAGCCTCATACTTGGTCTCTAGCAACCTCCATAGATAAACCGAGTCTTCTCTATCACAACTTGCAAACAAAGATATGAGAGTGGTAAAAGTGTGTACCTCTTTGCCATACCTGCCAATTTTCCAAAACCCACATTCATCTTCTTCATAGCTCACAATTGGGTTTCTGGAATCTAATGGTAACACTTGCACCATATCTGAAGCTTCTAATGGTGAGAGCTTGAGGCTCTTTCTTATGACAGCTTCACTTGGATATTGGATCCATATCTTTGGGAAACTCAAGAGAAATTCCCTTTTTCACTGGTCTGGGAAAAAACATAGCTTTCTTGAGCTCCATTTCTTCTGCAAGTTCTTCCTTTCTTTCATCAGAAAGAAGTCTGAGAGTGTTTGCTTCCTGCACTCTCACCCAAATAGGATAAGCCTTGCATTCCAACTCATCAAATGTCAATGCCCTCAATTTCTGATAAGTCCATCCTACTCCATGACATCTGAGCAACATGCAGTATAGCTCCCTTCTATCCCTTTTCAACTCTGAGAGAATATTGCTTGCCTTATGTTTCAAAATTACCTGGCAATCCTTCTGAACTCTAAGGAGAATCTCCAAACCCCATATTTGATCTGAAACAGTCAAGTGTGGATTCTCCATACATCTTTCTTCCCAAGCATTATACATTTGAACCACCTCTGGCATGTCAAAGTCAACCTGCAATTTCAACTCTCTCAATTTCTCCTCAGCCAACTCATCTCCATACTCAAGCCTTTCTGGTTCTATAATCATCACACTTGAGTCTGAGCTAGCTCCATCACTTCCTTCCTCTAAAGTACCAACAAATGGTGACTCTTTCTCCTTCTTTATATCTTGTTCCATGATTTGTGCAGCCAATCTTTTATCAAACTCAACTTGAGCTGCATCCTTTGGAACAATCTCTTCTACCATAATTCCCTTACCCTTATCTAATGGTGCAATTGTTGGTAATGTAGATGGTGAACCTGTGAAGAAACCTCCTTGATGATGGATGATGACTGGGATACATCACCCTCATGTGCAGGTCTGTCAACGTCCAATTTTTTTTCTATCAGCGCCCAAAATATTTCTGTCAGCGTCTAAATTCTCCTTGTCAACACCTAAATTTCCTGTCTCAGCGCCTTTTGCAATCTCCTCCATCATGGCTGTAAATGATAAATTCAAGTTGGTAGGAGAAACTAAGGACGTATCAAAACCTGTTTGTTTCTTCAATGTTGTAAGGGCCTCAGCAACATCCAAAGATTGACCATCATGGCTTCCCTTATCACTCAGATTTATTGGATCTTCCTCCCCTTTGGAAGATTCCTCCATACCTCTCCTTGCACTTGCAATTTCCAAAACAACAATCCTCTCCCTCAATTGCTTGAGTTCAAGGCCTTGTGAGCTGACAACTTGTACTAAGTCTGCATTTTGCTTTTGCAAGCTCATGCAGACTGCCATCAATTCCATAAGAGTCATTGGTTCCAGTCTGCCCTCTTCTAAAATGGGGATTTGACATCCCAAGTCAGATTCATTGGGCATGGATGAGGACTTAATGATGGTGGGACTGCCTTGGCCAGCATCTAAGCCAGAACCAATAGTCCCAGCCTCATCCATGTCACCAGCCACACTTGTGGTGGTGGTTCTCTCTGCTACATGGCTAGGACCACCAGAGGAGAACACTCCAATAGTTCTTTGGCGTTTCATCAACCTATATTCAGGGGGCGTGGAAGATGGTGTGGAAGAATGGGTGGATGTGGGTTGGTTAAGGGGTGTTTGGGTTTGTGAAGGTTGTGTGTCAACGTTGGAAATAGGCACATCAACGCCAACATTAAATGTGTCAGCGTTGAAGGGATCTTTGTCAATTTGCATATGTTCAGGTGAAGGTAATGGTTCAGGTAGTGGGTCAATGTGTGGTTTGGGGTCTGGTTGGGGTTGAGCTGCTGCTATGACAGCAAGCATAGCTTGGGTTAAGGGTAGGTCACGATGGGGTGGTGAGTTCATCTTCATAAAAATAGCTTTCTTTTGCACAGGGATCTCATAAAAATCATTATGATCCCTTGTGCAGTATCCTTAAACATCAAAAACCATTTGCAAAAATCGGGGATAAGCTAAAGTCATTTTGTTCCCCTTATTTTTACACATGCCCTCAAAAATCATTTTAGAATAATTAAATTTTTGCCCAGTTGCAATACACACAATAGCACTAGCAATAGATCTATTGATCTCATTGTGTGCAGTGCATTTGGGACTCAAACATTGAAGGAGGACATGTATGAGGTACTTCCAGGCTGGGGGAAATTCCTGCTTATGATACTTGTTTAGAGTACCTTCATCAGGAAAAGGATATCCCAAAGCCCTAAGTCCTTGTTCTATTTCATTTATAGGAAGGGTGGCTATACCATCAGCATCATCAAGATGCAAGGCTTGGCGTACCAAAGCCTTAGTAACCACCCAAGGTCTCCCATGAATAATAGAAGTCAATGTAGTCACTCTATTAACTGTTGAGGAACTAACAGTGTTCCAAAACTGTTTAATATGTGTGACTGGAATGAGTGGTGCATGAGAAAGAGCATACCTTAAGGGGGATGCGTTCAAATACGCCACCATTTGTGTGTATTGGGGAAATAGAGTATCATCATCTTTAAGATACGCGATCATGTTGTGTTGAGTTCTGAACCCCAATTCCAATTCTGATGGTTTAAACTTTGGTCCCATTGTTGAAAGCTGTTAAAATTGATTGATGAAGATGAAGTTGATAAGAGAAAATTGTGTTAGACAAGAAGTATAGATACCCTGTTTAAAAATAGGAGCCAAATTTATAGGAGAAGAAAATGCATGTGATTGGCCCAAAAATAGGCAAGTATTTTCAAAATGTAATCATGAAAATATTGAAAAATTATAAGTTTATCTCATGCATTATATGAAAAGTAACAACTCCCAAAATTACGGCTTAAAAATATGTCAAAAAGTAACAACTGGGTAGGACCCATTGAGTGTCAACGGTAAAAAATAACCTATCAACGCCCAAACGGCTATAATCTTGTCAACGTTTGCCTATAGCCATGTCAGCGTCTAAATTGGTCTCAACAACGCTTGGAAAAATTCTTGTCAGCGTCCAAAAATAAAAATGTTTAAAAATGAAAAATGACCTTAACAAAGTAATTTATCCTAGAGAAAATAACCAAAAAGCTGATAATTATTATAGGGCGGCAAGCACTGTCCAGTTATGCACACTTGCTTAAGCAAGATAGACATAACAGTCGTCTAGTGTCCCTTGCTAACCAAAACTCTTAACAACCAAGTTACCTTATTAAATTCCTTGTTACTCCCAGGTAAATCCCATAACAAAATTATTCCCAATTCTCCCAACAGACCACAACCAATTCTAGGCCAAAAATGTCTTGGCAGCATGCATAGTATATCAACTTTGCATGCTACAGTGCCTCATGATTTAGTAAAACTAACTCATACTCACCTGTGGACACAATCTAGAATTGTGATAAGAGTATCATATGAATACCCAAACATCCTAAAGGTTCCTAAAACCTCCCCTTAAACTATGAGACATAAGTTGCCAAAAATATGCATGAACATAAAAATTTATGTCAAGATAGGAATTAAAAATTCCAACCATCATCCATAAATAAAAACTTGTCCAAATGATTCTCCATTGATCCATAAGCAACTCTGTATCGAATGGTATACTGCTAACACCATCTGCACATTTAGATTGAAAACCACAAAACTAACATTGTTGCTGACAACGCCCTGATAACACATGACAGCGTTGAGGGAAGCTTTGTCAGCGTTAGACAATTATATTGCTGACAATGTTACAAAAACATTTATCAGCTTTCAAGCAACCTTTGTCAGTGTTAGAAAAATATAGTGGAAAATCTAAATCATTAGTAAGACGAATAACAATGCATCATCCTGTACATACTTTTACAAAAAGACTCCAAAACACATATTATGTGAGATTGACCATTCCAATACTTGTTACCAAGTATTGAAATTTCCCAGCATCAAAAGGTTTAGTTAGTAAATCTGACACATTTTCCTCAGTGTCAACCCTATCTGGTTGTATTAAACCTTTTTCAAAGCAATCTCTTATAAAATGGTGTCTAATTTCTATGTGTTTAGTTTTAGAATGATGTACAGGATTCTTAATGATGCATAAAGTGTTGTTATTGTCAACAAATATCTTGGTATGCATGAAATTATACCCATAGTCCAACAGCTGGTTCTGAATCTACAAAACTTGTCCACAACAAGCAGCTGCAGCCACATACTCAGCTTCAGTTGTAGAATTAGCCACCACTGTTTGTTTCTTGCATTGCCAAGATATCAACCTGCTCCCAAGAAACTGACATCCACCAGTTGTGGATTTCCTATCAAATTTATCACCTCCATAATCACTATCTGAATATGCAATCAGCTCCAATGGTGAATCCTTTGGGTACCACAAACCAAGACCAGGATAGCATCTTAGGTACCTAAAGATCCTCTTCACAGCATAAAGGTGACACTCTTTGGGAGTCACTTGATGGTGTGCACAAGCACACACAGCAAACATGATGTCAGGTCTGGAGGCAGTAAGATACATTAAGGATCCAATCATGGATCTATAGTGCCTGACATCAACATCTTTCCCATCTCCAATCTTTCCCCAAGGGTGTTCTCTATCCATAGGAGTAGTAGCCCTCTTTTCATGTGCAGAAAAGCCAAACTTCTTCAAGATCTCAGCCACATATTTATCCTGGGAGATGAAGATACCATCTTCTTTTTGCTGAACTTGTAAACCAAGAAAGAAGTTCATCTCCCCCATAGCACTCATCTTGAATTTGTCTATCATAAGCTTGGAGATATCCTCACTCATCTTTGGATCAGTAGACCCAAAAATGATATCATCAACATAGACCTGGACAAGCAACACATCCTTGCCTTTCTTCTTTGTAAATAGTGTCTGATCTATGGTGCCCCTCTTGAATCCATTGTCCACCAAATAGGTAGACAAAGTACCATACCATGCTCTAGGGGCTTGATGAAGGCCATACATAGCCTTTTTGACTCTATACACTTTATCTGGATTCTCTGGATCCTCAAAACCAGGAGGCTGCATCACATATACTTCCTCAACAATAGTTCCATAGAGGAAGGCACTCTTGAAATCTATTTGATAGACAGTGAAGCCCATGCAGGATGCATAGGCTAGAAAAATCCTTATATCTTCAATCCTTGCAACTGGTGCAAAGACCTCCTCATAGTCTATCCCCTCCTCTTGTGTATATCCCTAAGCCACTAACCTTGCCTTGTTTCTGACCATAATGCCTCTTTCATCTCTCTTGTTCCTTAGAACCCATCTTGTCCTTATAGGTCTGACATATCTAGGACAATCAACCAGCTCCCAAACATCCTGAATTCCAAATTGGTGAAGCTCATCCTGCATTGCTTCCACCCAACTTGGTTCTTTGAGAGTATCAAATATTTTCTTGGGTTCCTGTTGTGACAGAAAACAGGCAAACAAACATGCTTGCACAAGAGGGGTATCAACCTTCTTGTGTATATTGGCAATAAGCCCACCAAGACCTTGATGAGCTCTTCTGGTCTGAACTGGAGTCATAATATCACCAATGATTTGAGAAGTGGGGTGATTCTTCATAGTGGAAGTGAGAACTCCTCCTTCAAAAAGTCTGGTGTCCTCAACCTCATTCTCCATGTTGCCAATATCTTCTTCATCAGACTCTCTTATATCAACATGAGGATGAACCTCTTCATATACATTAGAAGGTTCACCTTGTTCAAAAATGGAAGAGAAAAGATGTGCAGAAGTGTTGTCAATGCCTGAACCTTGTTTGTCAGCGCTTGGGCTAATAACGCTTGAACTGTTGTTGTCAACGTCTGAACCATCAACGTCTGAATTGGTCTTGTCAGCGCTAGATTTGCCTTTGTCAGCGCCTGAAGGACCATGCATGTTTGTATTTGGTGGTACTTGGAAACCACCATTATCTTTTCCAACAGCAGCAGCAGCAGCAAAAGCATCTGTCCAAATGGGAATTGTAACATATTCTTGTATAGGAGATGTCTTTTCTGCTTGTGATCCAACCTTTTTCATGAACCTGTGTACCTGAAACATCAAAAACTTGTTCTTCCACAACATTTGAAGCTACCTTCACAATGTCTGGATTAGTGACAGGCATATAATTTAAAGTTCTAGACAAAGGTTCCAAGTCAAACAACCAATTAGGACCACTTTCAGGATCACTAGGTTTATTTTCTAAAAACCTAACATGTACTCTTTCAAGTATACATTTTTCTTCTTTAAGATAAACCCTATATCCCTTGCTCTGCACTGAATACCCCATGAAGTAGCCCTCATCACCTTTTGCACTAATTTCCCTAAGGCATCACTAGTATCTAAAACTACTACACGACAACCAAAAGGTCTGAGAAAACCAATATTAGGTTTTCTTCCCCAAAGTAACTCATAAGGTGTTTTGTTCTGAATTTTGTTAACTAATGCTCTATTTTGAACATAACAAGCTGTATTAACAGCCTCAGCCCAAAAGGCTGTAGGAAAATGAGCATCAGCCAACATTGTTCTGGCTGCTTCAATGAGGGTTCTATTTTTCCTCTCAGCAACCCTATTTTGCTGTGGGGTTCTAGCAATACTAAATTGCCTAGTAATTCCTTTCATGGCACAGAAATCATCTAGCTTCTTATTCCTAAATTCTCCACCATTATCACTCCTAAGCATTTTAACTTCATTGCCAGACCTCTTCTCATCCTGAGTGATAAAATCAATTAGAATATCAGCTGTGTCACTCTTCATAGCTAGAAGAATGTCCAAGTAAACCTAGAAAAGTCATCTGTGATAACAAAGCAATATGACTTACCATTCAAACTTTCTATGTTGGTTGGACCAAAAAGGTCCATGTGTAGCATATGAAGAGGTCTAGAACTAGTATGAACCTGTTTGGACTTGAATGAGACCTTGTGTTGCTTGCCTTTAAGACATGTAACACAAGAGTGGTCATTGTGGAAGGCCTTCTCAGGCAAACCATCAACCAAGCCAAGTCTCACAAGCCTATTTATATTTTTAAAATTTATGTGCCCCAGTCTCCTGTGCCACAAATTACTCTCATCTACTGAGGCTTTAGCATAAAAACAAGACATATTATTATTCATTCTAATCCCATTTAGATTCACATTATATATGTCTTTTTGCCTAGGTGTTCTATACTCAATATATTTCTCATCAGGGATCTTATAATCCTTGCTTAACACCAAACACTCAATATCAGTAAACAGAACTTTATTCTTGTTATCACAAACTTGTGATACACTAAAAAGGTTGTAATCAAGTTCTTTTACCAAAAATACGTTTTCAAAACGCAAATTCTTGGTGATAAGGGTTCCTTTGCCTGTGATAGTACCATATCCGCCTCCAAAGTAAACCTTATCACCATCTTTAATGGGAGTGAAGTTCAACAAATAGTCTTCCTTCCCTGTCATGTGCCTTGAGCATCCACTATCCCAATATCCATAATCATTGACCTGTTTTTGAATGTCCTGCACATAAAGAAAACAAATTAGTTTTCTTTGGGAACCCAAGTCTTAAAAGACTTGGATTCATCTGGTTGTTCAATAAGAACAGACTTAGTTCTCACAACAACCCCATTCTCATCCTTCTTAGGATGAAATATCCAGTTAACCCCAATAGGTTTTGTAATGACCTTTGAAATGTAATTAAATCTGTTGCAGGTCATTAAAATCCCATTTTGATTAGGGTTTTGATCTTTCTTGGGTCTCCATGTTAAGCTTGAAGAAGCTTTGGACCCCTTACCCTATGGTTGCAAATATTTAGGTCTGGTCACGTTTCTGTCAGCGTTGGAATTGGTCTTGTCAACGCTGAGATTACCCTTGTCAGCGTTGAACCTAGGGTTTGCTATAGAAACCCATTGCCTATTTGACCAGGTGTTTGTCTTTTGAAATGGTCTTTGTCCATGAGTGTTAGACCCTCTAGTGAAGAATGGGGAAGGTCTAATCACTTGTGGACTTTGCTGCACACAAGGTTTGGGTCTGACAACGTTTGACTTCCTAACAACGTTGACTTTGTTCCTGTCAGCGCTGAATTTGTTCCTGTCAGCGCTGGCTTTGGGAGCGTTGACACACTTGTATGCCAAGTGTGAAAAGCTACCACAAGTGTAACAAGCTTTTCTAGACACAACTTTAGGTCTAGAAGAGAAGAAGCCTGTTCCAGTGTTGCTAACTTGGCTCTTGGGTGACCTAGTATTCCTATACATATCTGCATATTTAATGCTAGGTTTTCTATCAGTGTTTGAGCCTAGGTCAACAGCTTTACCAGTGTTTGGGTTGGTAACCTTAATAGGAGTTGACTCATTGGGACTTTCACATAGCAAGCCACCCTTAACAAATAAAGTAGGGTTAGCTTTCTTCCATTCATTCAGGTCAGTCAACTTTTGTTGATACTCTTCAACTGGACTGACAACTCTTGGTGGAGGAATGAATTCCTCCTCTTGGAATTCTTGCAAACCAGTCCAAGATAAGTCCTTTTGTTGGACACCGTAGAAGTCACCAGCTGGTGGTGGAACCAAGGAGTAATCATTCATCTCAATCCCAGTCATGTCCTTAGGATCCCTTTGTTTACCCACGCAGTCTCCTAGGGTTTGAGTGGCTCTATCAAATCTTTGAATTTTAAGGCCAACATTGTCTTTATTCTTAATGGCCTCATCTAATTTAGCCTGTAACTCACCATTAACCCTTTTCATGATGTTTCTAATATCCATACTAGCATTTAACTCATGTTTTAAAATATTTATTTTATCTTTTAAGTCAAATTCCATTTTCTTGTATTCAGAAACTGTTTTCTCAGTTTGAGTGAGAGCTACTTGGTAATTAGACAGTTTGCACTTTTCAGTACTCACATCACTTAATAATTTTAACACCTCTTTGTTAAGTTTCTCAGTGTTTAACCTACAACCTTTACTACAAAAAGCATCATTGTATACCTCATTATCAGATGAAGAGGAGGAGTGTGCCATGAGAGCATATTCAACATGCTCTTCTTCTTCAACCTCAGCAACCAAAGCTTTATCCTCTTCAACATTCTTAACCATATATCTCAAATCCCATCCCATACCATCAATTCCTTGAACTGCAACCATGGCTTTGGAATCCTGAGATTTAACAACCAGACTTGAGGGTTTACCAGCATCAGATCTTCTAGGAGATCTGCATTCCCTCATGAAGTGCCCCATACGATGACAGTTGTAGCATTTAACTTTGGATTTATCAAATCCAGCTGTGTCTTTTGCATTGAAGGTCATCTTCTTCTTAAACCTTCTGTTCCACCTATTTGCTCTTATACTAGCAAGAGCCATGTTCCACTTAATGTCCATCTCTTCCAAGTGCTCATCACTTATCTGCTCAAGGTCCTCATATGTAATCACTGAACCATTGGGCAAAGAAGCAATATAAGCACATACAGTATCCAAATCTAAACCAGCAGGTTTAACTCTTGGGGAGTCACTCTTGAATGTGTCAGCGTCTGAAAAGGAGACGTTGACAGGACTTGTTCAAGCGCTGACATATGATGATCCAGTAACTGGATGCATGTAAGAGTCCTTCTGATTGAATTGACCTTCACTATGAGAGAAGAAGGCCATGTTACTGGTGGTAGACTTGCTTCCATGCTCTAAAAGAGTTTCATCTTCCAACAACCTTAGTTTGTTGTAGATGTCATCAAACGTGGAACTTTTGTAGGTATTATTGGCAAGAATAGATCTTGCCTCAATCTTCCATGCCTCACCAATACTTTTAAGAAAGGTAGCATTTATGTCAACATCACCAAGTTGTGTCCCCATGAAGGACAACTTGCTTGTAATGTCAAGCAATCTACTTCTCACACCACTCAAATTCTCATTGGGTTGAGCCTTGAAGACAGCATAATCATGCATGAGTTGCTTTTTCTTCTCTTCCTTAGTGTCTGCATTGCCACCATATGCAACTTCAAGAGCTTCCCAAAGGTTTTTAGCAGATTCATAGCCTCTATATTTATGCTGGTTCTCTTGTCCCAAAGAGACTTTCAGAATATTTAGGGCTTTTATGTCGACCCTTTTCTTTGCTATGTCATCAGCAGACATAGCTCTACCATCTCCAGGTTTTTCTTTCTTATCTTCTTCAGAACATCCAGCAACAGCTGATCTTTGAGTGATAGCATCAACAATCTTTTGGGCTTTATCAAATGTGTTTCCATATTCAATGATCTCCCAGAGTGTGTAGTCATAGATCCCCAGATATTGCTCAAAGTTGAATTTCCACAAATCAAAGTTGGTTGCATCAAGCATGGGAATCTTGATGTTTGGTAAAGATGAGGAGGAGGAGGTTATTGCTTCAGACATGATGTTGTTAGGGTTTTTTGAGAAAATTAGGGTTTGGTGATTTTTAGGGTTCTTGTGTTCTTTAAGATCAAAAGTTCCTCAACAAGCTCTGATACCACTTGTTGATCCCAAACTTAGATCGATTAACTTTATGTATACGAGATTAGATCAAGTAACACACTTAGAGAAACCTTTGTATATGCTTATGATAATCTAAGTGTTATGCGGAATTAACACTTAAACAAGAACACACAATGATATAAACAAACTTTCACTTTGATTAATGATATCAAACTTGCTTACAATGAAAGTAGTTTACGAATGAAAACTTATTTGAAACATTAACCTAAAGGTCTTCTTTTATAGACATAAGAAGCCTTGTACAATAATCTACGTATCAGCTATTCTAGGTAAAGATAAATATAGAAAATACATTGTTGTTCCCATTTTTACTAGAAGTAATCTAGAATACAATAAACGCGTAGAGTATATCTTTCCATCAGTGCTTGTCTTCAATGTGTCAACGCTTGACTTTATCTTGTCAACGCTTGAGCTGTCAGCGCTTGTTTTGCTCTTGTCAACACTTGTTTTACTCTTGTCAGCGCTCAAGTGATCTGGCCTTAATTTATTCCCAACACTAAACACCATCAATCTTGGTTTTTCTTTTCTTTGACTTCTTTGATATCTTTCTCTATATCATTGAGTCATCTTTTTGGTGTCTAAATTCATAAGAACCCTTGCCTATAATGTCTTATATCTAGTATTTTTCTTAAAACGTTGATTTATCCGCTTTTGGTCTTCCTTTATTTTTGTGCCTTGATTCCCAACTTAAAGCTTTTGGAGCTTTCTAAAGGAATTATTTTTTATTTCTTTTGGGTAAAAAATGTCTCTATTTTGATATTTTATTGTGTCATTCTTTGTTGAGAGTTGAGTACGGTTAAAATTTACAATTAAATTGGGTGATTCCAACAATTCTAAGCTTTAACCCTTTGACATAATATCTTCAAATTTTTGGGTGTTTCTTTTCTACTTCTATTCCAACAATTGTGAAATGATTATGTCAAAGTCCTCTCCTTGTCCTTGGATTGATTGCGGTTAAAATTTACAATTGGTATGGGTGATTCCATCAATTCTAAGTTTTCAACCCCTTGAGATAATATTTTCAAATTGTTAGATGTTTCTTTTCTACCTCTATTCCAACAATTTTGAATTGATCTTCTCAAAATCCTCTATTTTTTGGATTAATAGCATCGTGTGCACACTTCTTTCTTCAATGCTTGTCATTGTTTGTGCAAACGACTTGTTTATCATCCTCATTTTCCTTTTCATCGTAGTCATTCTTCATCTCTTTTCGATTATGTGGAATTGTTTTTATTGTCCATGTCATACTCTCTTTAGTTTGGTGTTTTTGCCAAGATATTAAAGTAGAGTATGTCCTCTCGACAATATTTTCTATTTTTATAAATTGGACATTTCTTTTCTCTCTTTAGTCCTTTTTATATTTTTGGTATCACCAAAATAAGTTGGGTTCTTTTTTCTAGCTATTAGCCCTCTTATTTTTCTTAACTTGTCATATTTTTTACACTTCTAAAAGTTAAGATTGTTTTAGCTTTCTCTTGAGTCCCTCTCTTTGTACTCGAGTTATTTAAACCTAATCCCGCTTGGGTGACCCTTGCTATATATGCTCTTGTCCACTAACGTTGTTTTGTAGGACTTTTCTAACCCTTCTTTGTAGATCGTCATCTTTCTTGCTTTGTTGGTGCCTCAAGCAAGGGGGAGCTCATATCAAGGGGGATCATTTTTAAGAGTTCAACTCATTACATTTGCGTTCGTTGACTCACTAAAATTGAATTTATCGAACATCTTGCAAGTAATGTATTTTTGAATCTCGAAAATAAGCATATTATTATGGCATGGAGTTGGTTAACCTATGGTGATTGAAGACTCATTAGGATGACGCAAGCTCAATATTTTTAGATGATGGGTTTATGGTTTGGATTCTCGCCTCTCGAAAGAGGGACGACTAGTTTTTTGGATGTTAGGTCTTTCAAAGTTGATCCTCCTCTTCTACCAATGAACACTACTTTTCGGATGCAAGCTCTCTTGACGTCTATTCTTCTCTTCCTCTAAAGACGTGCAATCGATGACTACCACTTTGGATGTGTGCTCTCTCGACGTTGTTTCTTCTCTTCTTCAAAGACGTTGACTAACTTTTTGATTCGACGGAGGGGGAGAAGTAAGTGTAAACGAGTAACTTATACATTTTAATATGCGCTGCGGTTTACTTATTGGTCATCATAAAAAAAGGGGAGATTGTTAGTGAAGACATTACGATGTTTAGTCGATATAATCTCTTAGTGTTTTGTTGATGACAAACGTATAATTCGCAATACATTATGTAAAATGTTAAGGTACTCGTAATCACTCAAGAATACATTTGCATACTTCTCTCGACACCTCCAAGATCACATTCGGCATGAATCACTCAAGGTATGTACAAACAAGTCATTAACCTTAATAAGTGATCAAGGATTAATATTTTCTTAAAACTCACATTTAATCAAACGTGACAAAATATTTTAGTAAACTTTATTTTTAAGAAAATGTTTTATTAAAAAGAAAATGGAAATTTGAATTTGGCATATTCCATATGCCAAAAGAATATCCTTTGAGAGTATAAACTGCCCCAGATGGCATTTCCCCACTAAAGGTCAAAAATGCACGGACTCCAAGCCCCAGGTCCCTTAAATAGACCCGCAGATCCTTATTGATAAGGATCCGTGGAGACAATTAAGGCACCACAGGTGTTTATAGCCGTTGCAATCTTTCCTTATAAGTAGTGGATCAAAACCAGACGTCGTAGGCAGATTACAGAAGTGGAGCATTCTTCTAGGAGAACACAACATTACGTATAGACCGCGTAACACTGTCAAAGGGTAGGTCCTAGCAGAATTCATCATTGAAAATCCCGAGGAATGAACATTCATCTATACAGGAGGAGGGAGACCAAGAACCATGGATCTTATTCACGGATGGATCCTCCTGCACGGATGGATCTGGCGCAGGCCTTATCCTCACCAACCCCGAAGGCATGGAATTCACGTACGCACTACGTTTCGAGTTCACAACTACAAATAATGAAGCAGAGTACGAGGCACTCATAGAAGGACAACAGATCGCAGCCCGTATGGGTGTACGTAACCTTGAGGAAAATGTGGACACCCGCTTAGTGGTAAATCACATACTTGGTGAGTACGAAGCCAAGGAGGAAAATATGATATTGTACTTACAGAAAACTAAGTCATTAATCATGGGCTTTAATAAGTTCCTGATACGCTAAGTATCAAAGGAGGAGAACAAAAAGGCTGACGCCCTCAGTAAGATAACATCCACCAGCTTCGCACACCTGTCCAAACAGGAGTTGGTAGAAATCCTCAAAGAAAAATCCATAAAGGAGGAGGAAATTGCATCGGTCGCAGAAGAGGTAGGTCCTACATGGATGACACCGATCATGGAATACTTGACAAATGGATTACTCCCACCAGATGAAACTGAGACGCGACGGATACGCAGATGCTCGAGACAGTTTGAGGTTAGGGACGGGATACTTATAAACGATCGTTCCTCCAACCATGGTTATGATGTATAGGACCTCAGGAGGCACAATATGTCATCAGAGAGATACACGAGGGATCCTGCGGCATGCACGCAGGACCCAGGTCAGTGGTGGCAAAAGTGCTCCGCAGCGGATATTACTGGCCGACAATGCATTTAGATGCACGTACACTCATTTCAAAGTGCAACGATTTCCAAGTACACAGACCAGTGACGCGCCAACCCCAATAAGAACTAACACCTATTACTTCTCCTTGTCCATTTTACAAGTGGGGAATCGATATCGCGGGACCTTTCCCTGTGGCAGTCGGAGGAATTAAGTTCCTAATAGTCGCAATGGACTACTTCACAAGATGGATTGAGGTCAAAGCGGTAGAAACAATCACTAGCAACCAAGTGAAAAGGTTTGTTTGGGATAAGATAGTATGTCGCTTTGGGCTACCAGGGGAAATCGTCTCCGATAATGGGAAATAGTTTGTGGAGAACCCATTTAAAGACTGGTGCACGAAAACCAACATAAAGCAGCAATTCGCATCCGTAGCCCATCCACAATCTAATGGGTTAGTTGAAAGAGCGAATAGGAGCCTAGGGGACGGCATCAAAGCGTGACTGTGGGGAGGAGCACAAGAAATGGGTTGATGAATTATCACACGTGCTATGGGCGCATTGCACCATGATAGAAACCACAACCGGAGATACCCTCTTCGATCTAACATATAGGACAGAGGCGGTTATTCCAGCGGAAATAGGATTTCCAACACTCCGCACAACGAAGGTCTACATGATTATGAACGACGATGAATCACGGTTGAACTTGGATATAATTGATGAAAGACGAGAGTTGGCAACGATCAATGAAGTCAAGGCAAAATCTAAAATGAAGGCTTACTACGAAGATAGGGTAAGAAAGACTTCGTTCATACCAGGAGACTTTGTATATCACGCGAACGCAGCTAGCCACACAGAAAATATAGGGAAGCTTGGACCCAAGTGGGAAGGGACCTACATGGTAACAGAAGCTTTAGGAGATGGTGCGGACCGACTGCGTGACATGGAAGGTCGTGACTTGCGAAGGACTTGGAATATTTGCCATCTGAAAAAGTGCTACCTTTAAACACATGTATTATTTTATTTTTTATTTCATTATCATATACTCAAAGTCTTGCAAGTATTAATAAAAGTCGTGGTCCCTATCTAGTTCCACGACGCATTCTCAAACATTTTTTACGTATATAAACTATATATCATATCAAGCCTACTGGCGTACGTGTACACAACCGTTTCCAAGAGAAATAAGAGGAATGGGTCTAACCTACAATTAGACTCGTCGTGTAAGAGGGATGCAACCCCATCGACCACGAATGATGTATCCTTGTGATAACGACCTATATATACATATTCAGTCCGTTATTATAATTCCACTTTGTATTATAAATAAGAGCTTTCGATACTTAATATATTGCGTTTTACATGCAGGTATGAAGTATGAAGAAGCAAAGTGAAGAAATACAAAGAAGGGTCCTTATTGTGCAATTTAGCAAAACTATTGGAAGAAGATTCGGGAACGCACAAAAGTGCGGCACACAATGTTAGAAGTCCGGCGCACATTCCAGCATCCAAAGTGCGGCGCACTTTCGGAGAAGTGTGGCGCACATTTTCTCACAACCAGCACTATAAATAGGAGCCACTTATACTCATTTGACACACAACTCATCTCTCAACTACTACTCTATAATCCGAGTATTCTTAGCTTTTTAGTAATATTTTCAGTATTATCCACTTTTGGGAAATACTTGTAACGAGAGTATTCTACTCTTTGATTCTTGGAGGAACGATGCAATCGTGACACTTGTGTACTCGTTCATTCGATCAAATCCAAGTATGATGTTCTCTTACTCTTTTCCATTTGTTACTTTGATTACTATGTTAGGCTAAGCTATTCGTGACTATATGGGTATGTGACTATGATTAGTGATGATGCTATGATATGATCCTTTATAATTGATTTCAAGCTAATGTTGTAGAACAATTTTACCACCTCGTTCTATAAACCATATTTTATCTATAGTTGACATGTTACGATAGTCTGGCGTTGAGAAACGCAAATTGTTATAGTAAGTTTTTAAAGACTTGTCTATGGTTTTGAATCTTAGTTGGAGAGATCCGCTTAGAAACCTTGATAAAATATTGAACTCGTTGGAAACTTGTTTTGAGCTTAGTCGCTTGAATAAACATAAGTCTTGAATCACCCTAAAGTAAATTGTGCAAACGCCATTTTGACGAAAAATGATTATCACTCTTTACCTACATAAACATATCTTAGTCATAATTATCATCATCACGAACTCATACGAACTATCCCATATTAGTCATACTTGTTACTATTGATATTTCAATCATTTCTTTCTTCAATTATTATATTGATTACCAAAACGAAACTATGTCTCAACGAACGATCCTGGCTTACCACTACAAGCTATATTACGAATGAAAGGGTATACTTGCCCGTGTTTGTATTCTAGTCCCTTGTTTTGTCTAAACCTTGTAATATAAATTTAAGACTTGCGAAACGAACATCAAGTTTTTGGCGCCGCTGCCGGGGACTTATAATCTTGTTTTGTAACCAAAATTTTCGTAATCTTTGAAGAATTTAACCGTTACCACCCAAACAAAACCAAAATTTTTCCTACAGGACAGAAAGTACGCCGCACAATTCACAAAGTGCGCCGTACTTCCGGTAGCGAACCAAAGTACACCGCACATTCCAAAAAATGTGACGCCCATTTCTTTCTGTAACCCAAAAACAATTGTTAGATGCACACACGTTCCTCCGAAAATCCACCATTATCACATTTATCAGAACCTGAACGTACCCTTAACCGAAGGTTACGTAGACTTCACCTTCGTGTACCTTTTGATAGGAGACACGAGCAACCTTAACCTCGCGAAATCAACCAACCTTTCGACAACCTTTCTCAATTCCTATTTCTCACCAAACACATCAACCGTTACGATCCAATGTCGGACACCTATGATGAGCCAATGTGGTCAGCAGATAGAGTTGTAGCACCAACTCCTGGCTCCGCAATCGTCTTACTTGAAATTTCAAACGGTTTTGCAATCAAAGGAAACCACTTGAGACTTGTCAAAAACCACCAATTCGATGGTCGAATCAAAACCGATCCTCACAAATACATCTATGAATTTAGCGGAATATGCAAAATGTTTAACTACGGAGAAGGACAAGCCGAAGCCGTTTAACTCATGATGTTTCCATCATCCCTTACTAGAGAAGCCAAGTCATGGCTCGACGAACTTAATGAAGGAACCATTCGAAAATGGGAAGGTCTTAGAACCGCTTTCATTAGCCGATTCTTTCTGCCTGCCCTATTTGAAAAACTCCTCGGAGAAATTCGAAGCTTTTCTCAACAAGATCGAGAAACTTTCACTGACGCATGGTTAAGAATGAAAGAATTACTTAGAAACTACCATGGTCATGGACTAAAAAAGAAGGAATAATCAAGATTTTCTATCATGGCCTTGACGATGCTACCCAAGATGCATTAAACGCCGCAGCGAGCGGTATTTTCGTTTACAAAACCCCTAACCAAGCCTACTAATTTTTAGATGACAAAGTCTTACTCAAGCTTGATTGGTCCAAAAATCACAAAAACAAAACCCCACGAAAACCGTAGCTTTTTCCGAAGAAAGCAACAACCTAACCGACACTGAAAAAAGTATGGCTCGTACGGACGCCATGTCTCTCAAAATCGACACTCAATATAAAGAGATGAAAAACAAAAGTCGTGAAACTTGCAAACACTATGGAGGAAACCATCCTTCTAGTGAATGTGATGACGATGACACGCCTATGACAAAGGAAGAAGAAGCCAATTTCATGAACACCTTTCGTCGAACTCGATTTTATAACGATTATCGTAATCGTGACTGCGATAATTGGAGTTCTAACGATAAACCAAGTTACGATCGAGACGAAAAGAAACCCAACCAAACCGAAGACAAACTCAACCTCGAAACCAAGCTCGACAATTTTATTGAATCTCAAAGAAAAACGAACCTTTTCGTGCGAGATACATTCACTGACCACAAAATAAAGTTCGAGACTTCAAACAAAAACCACCAAGCTTCCATTCAAAATCTTGAATCTAAGTTTGATCCTTTTGCCAATAAGCAATCGAATCGCGCTTCTTGCTCTTTACCAATCAACACCAACCCAAACCCCCAAAACCACAATAAATATCAGCCACCGCAAGCTCGTAATGAACATGTGAATGCCGTATTCACGCGGAGTGGTTTATCTTACGAATCACCTACGAAACCTATCCAAGACACAGCAATCGAAAACCCACTCGATAGTGACGATGAGGATGAAGCTCAACCAACCAAAACCAAACCCACTGAAAACTCAAACCCAACACCCAAACCATATAAACCAAAAGTACCATACCCTCAATACTTACGCAAGCAAAAGATGCAAGCTAAGTATGGTAAATTCCTCGACTTAATCCAAGAAGTTCGAATCCACATGCCTTTAGTCGATGTTCTGCCTGGAATGCCAAACTATGGAAAATTTCTCAGAGAACTTATCAAAAGCAAACATAAGTTTGAAGATGTATCTTCAACTTTTCTAAATTATGAATGTTCTGCCATTATCCAAAACAAAGTACCACCAAAACTTGGAGATCCTGGAAGTTTTCTAATTCCATGTACTTTCCATCACTCATACTCTTGTAACGCCTTGGACGATCTTGGCGCTAGTATCAAACTCATGCCATACTCCTTTTATGCTAAACTCTCAAAAGATGTTCTCAAACCCACAAAAATGAGCGTTCGCCTTGTGGACCGTTCTTTTCAATACCCCAATGGGAATAGCCGAAAACATGCTAGTTGGAGTTGGAAAATTTATTTTTCCTGTCGACTTTGTAATCCTAGATATGGAAGAAGATAGCAAGGTACCACTTATCCTTGGTAGACCTTTCTTGCATACAGCTGATGTTGTGATTCGTGTAAAACAAAAACAACTAAACCTTGGAGTTGGAGAAGATAAAATTTCCTTTTCTATCGATGAAGTAATGAAACACTCTTATTCTAATGACGATACTTGCTTTAGTATTGATGTCATTGACGAAGTCGTTGAAGTCGATTTCGACGCTCTTCTTGATGAAGGATGATGTGGTTGTTTTTGATGGTGGAAAAAATTGCACTAATGACCCTTAAGAAAAGTGGGATCGTTCTCTCGAGGAGGCACGTGTGTTGTGAATTGAATTGATTTGATTGGTTAATGTTTTTGATTATTAACAAGAAAGGAGAAGGGAAAATGACGAAGACGAAAAAAAAAATAGAAAAATTGACAAAAACACTACTAGAAAGTTAAGACGTAAAAACGTAAAAATGACTAAAATTAAAATTTTAACCTAAAAATTCCTAAAAATTACTAAAAATCCACAATAAAATTCTAAGAGTTTACAAAAAATCCAAACTTGCTAAAACCTTTTAATTAATTTAATAATGACTTTTTAATGCTAATTAAAGCCCTAAAAATCACTTTTAAATATTAAAAAGCCCTGAACAAGATTTAATAGTTTGTAAACCTCAAAAATGACCTAATTAAGCTAAAAACTATTTTTAAAAATTTTAAAACCAAATTAAACTATTTTTAAACTCCTAAAAACTATTAAAATCTATTAAATCTTAAATTAATTCTAAAAATTAATTGAAAAACCTAAAAATTAATTGGAAAGTGAAAAAGTTCCTAATTTAATGTCTAGAATCTAGGAAAAATGAAAAAAAGTTAAAAATAAAACTTTGAATTTTTCTTAATAAAATAATAATAAAATATTCAAAAAAATAAAAAGTTCCTAAATAAATTCTAAAAAATTCTCAAAAATCCTAAATATTCTAACTAAGAAGAAAATGCAAATTAAAGTTCCTAAAACCTTTTAATTAATTTTATATTAATTTTTAAAGTTTTCTAAAAACCCTAAAATTAAATAAAATTAAAAATAAGACTTTTTGAAAACTTTAAGGGCTGTAAACCTCAAAAATATGAATTAAAACCTAAAAATTATTTTTTTGGATTTTTAAAATACTATTTACTATTTTTAAATTACTTTCTAAAATTTAATCTAAAAATAATCCTAATAATTAATTAAATAAAGGGAAAAATAATGTTTTTAAACAGAAAAGTCTGAAAACTTACTAAGATCCTAGGAAAAATAGCTAAAACAAAAATGCTTAATAAATAAGCTGAAATATCCTAAATAAGCTACGGCTTATTAATATTAAGCTAAGTGAAAAAGTGTTTAAGTAATTAACACTTGCACCCTTGGTCAGTAAAAGACCCAAGGGCGCAGTGGTAAGTGTTGTGTGTGTTGAGTGTGGTGACGGGGGTTCGAGGTTGATGAACCCCTTTTTTGCCTTTTATATTTTTTTTAAACTTTCACAATCCAACACTGACACCTTCCTTTTAGCTTTTTAACACAAATCAGTTCACCTTTTAGCAAGATTAAGCCAAAATCAATTCCAAAATCGTATCCAGTTCTCAACTTTTCAAGAACACAAGTGATGTGTTTCTTCACTTGTGATGAAATCCAAGAGGGCTTGGATTGTGCTTGTTTTGGTGGTATTTTTGGAACAAACAGGCACCCCTACACTTTTTGGAGTGTAGGGAGTCAAAGATAAGCAAAAATCAACAATTTCACTTAGCAAAAATCACAGAAAATGCACAAAAGGATCAAAGAAGGTTGCTGAGGTCTTTATGATGGGTCTGGTGGGTGCTATATGCTTCCAGCTTGCACACAAGTGAGAATCAAACGCCAAAATTTTGCATACAAGCTCACCAACTGGTACACAATCAAACTCAAATCCTATAATAACCTAACCCTCAACAGATTTCCAAGAATCAAACTCAAAACCTCATGAAACTTCACAGAAAATTGACTAAGCAGATTTTTCTATGTTTTTTCACTTTTTGACACACAATTTGCTACAAACTTTGTTCCCAAATGAAATCTAGTCTAACAACAACCTATTACTAGCCCTATTAAACACTTCTAACAGGTTTTAAATCCACCAATCTTTCAAAGTTTCTAAGTAAATAGCAGATCCAAACACCCCTTAAAACTTTGTTTTCAATTTTTAACAAACCAAATCAAATCAAAACATACTCAAATTGATTTCCATCAATCCTAACAAGCATAACATACCATTTAAACTTAAATCAAATCAGATTAAACAACAATTAGCACCTAACATACAAAATCACATAAACTTCATTTTTTTACTAGAAAAGCTTAAACAAGGGTTTTACCTTGTTGGTCTTACATCCAAGACTAACAATGGCTAGATAGCCACCTCCCTATACACTCGGGTGTATGCAGAACTTTTGATCAACAACAATCTTCAACCTGTTTAAGAGGAAATGAAAAAAACAAAGCAAGCAATAATCTTTCCTGTTTTCCTTTTCTTTCTTAAAATCTTTCTTAAAAATCTTTCAAACCTTAACAAACACGTTTCAAACACTCTTACAAATCACAAACCAAAGTGTGCTATTCCACTTTCACTTCACAACACCTTTTGATTTCTGAATTTTATAAAACTCTTTCCAAAATCTTTTTGAAAACCTTAAACACCCAAAGTGTTATACAAATTAAATGGAACTCAGAATTTAGCATAAACATACACCAACTTTTAGTAAGATTAAAAAGGAATTACTCTTGCCATTAACAAATACCAACTTTTAATTTTAAAAAAGGAATTACAAATGTTTTGCCAAAAACTGGAACAAAATGATAGAAACACATACGTTTCTATTTATACAAGGAGAAAGAACTATCTAGAATTATTAATAAAATATTACAAAGAAACTAAGTCTCTAAACCCTAATTTCTGGAAATGCCCTAAATGCCCTTTGAAGTCTTTGTCTTCATTCTTGGTCAAAAGTGATACATGTGATATGCCAGCTAGAAAATGTGATCATAGTCGTTGGATTGAACTTGGGGACCAAGGAGAGGGATCTAGCACGTTGGTTGTGTCGGGTTTTGGGGTTGTGGGAAAGAGACGGGTGCAGGGGAGGTCTGGGTAGGGGTCCACAAGCCATGTGATGCTGTTTTGTTGGGTGGGAAAAAGTGAGATGAGGATCAATTGATGATCTGGAGCCAATTAGGGGATAACCCCTTGTTTTGGGTGAAATGGGAACTGGGTGGGGATTAGGGTTTAAGGTGGATTAGGCCAGGTTTTAATCCAAAAAAGGAAAAACGATTTTTTAAAAAATTGTTATGGTGGGAAAGTTGGGTTAAGTGGGTTTGACTGTTGACCACTTTTAATATTAAAATGGTTTGGACTTAGGTGGGTGGACGGGTTTGGGTAGGATATAGGTAGGGTTAATGGGTTGGTGGGTGGGTTTTGCTGAGGTGTCACAATGTGACTGGTTGTAAGGGTTTGGTGGTTTGGCAAACTTGGCCCCCAGGCTATCATACTTCTTCCACTTTGTTATAAATCCATCAGCTCTTGTTTTACACATGACAACTTTTGGTAAGTTGTCAATTTTGGCACAAAAGATTTTAAAAACTTTTTCCAAGGGCTTAACTTGTACAAACTTCAAATTTCAGGGACTTTTCTTGTAATATCTTCAAACATCAAGGACCATACTTGTACAATTGATATTTGAAGGGTCAATTGTGACAAGTTCTTCAAAGATGAGGGACTAAACTTGACAATCTTCAATTCTTCAAGGGTCATTTTGCAAAATTCCAAACTTGGGCCCGGTTCATTGTGCGACTTCGTTTCCCGTGTTCGTTTTTGATTGATTCTTGTGATCTTTTGCCATTTCCTCAATATCCGTACCTAAAAATACACAAGTAACAAACACGAGCATATATTTGGTATATTTGATGATATTTTATGCATTTTAAGCCCGATTTGGACGATGAGACCATGTATAAAAGCAGTCTCATCACTCCCCCATACTAAACCATTGCCGTGCCCTCACGCAATGCTAGAATAAAGTATCGTAGAATCTCCAAAATTCATTTTTATTCACTTTATTGAATGATAAACTAGCTACACTACTACTATTACTACTACTTGTGTTTTAGACATAATGTATGATTTTCATCGCAAAATGGGACGTTTAGGTTCATAGAATAAGAACACGTGAATGCTTCGTTAGAAATAATTTCATCGTCCTCGATTTTCACCTTAATTCCATGCTAAGCGTGCAACGAGATCATTGTCATTATAAGTTAGTAATGCTAACACTACTCATATGCCCTAATCACGTACTTATTCTCCCATTATTCCTAAGTTGTATCTCTTATATTTTATTATGTCTTAATGATCACGAGGATACATTATTGACTTATGCGATAATAAAGATTTAGGTCTAAAAATAGAGTCCTAACGGTGTAACTAAGACCATCAAATCAATAATCCCTCCTAATAGACGACGATGTCAAAAAATTAAGTTGACAAGAAGAATCGATAAACACGGTTTTATAATGGTTTTGAACATGAGACTTATTACCAAGACTTTTATATGCCCCCTAACGGAAGGGCCTTATTATCTTTGGTTTACCTCCATCTTTTATTCAACTTCGCCATGAAGCTTTTATTATGACTTCGGTCTTGCCTTGCCTTTTATTATCTGCCTCATCGGTGGTTTTATTAGCCAAAGACGTATATCCTCACGCTAAAGCGAATTTTGGATCTTTAAAGCTTCGAAGATTAAGGCTTGATTCACTTTCAATTTTGCATAGATTTTAGGCCTTGTGGGGCTTCAAATTGTTTGCTAGATTTAGGTGAGCACTTGAAATCTTATTATTAGGTGAAGCTTTCGATTATTCGGGTGCCAATACTTCAAAACCGTGACGCTGGCGATACCTTAATGTCTTCCCAATTTAATTACACGGAAGCTACTAGAAAAGACTAGAAACCCAACAATCCTAACTAAACCGCTAAGTCAATATTTATTAAGCAAAAAATATTTACATGCGAAGGGAGAATAAGCAAACAACGAGAACACATGAGTTTTTGAAAGAATACGAGTACTCTACGTTTAGCATAGTAACTTATAATTAACTCTATCATTTCTCGTCCTCATTTAAGAGACTTAGCCTAATGTGTAGTTAAGGAATCAAAGCTAAGTGCTCAACACGCACGGTCGAGTAAAAAATTACTCTTATTCTCGCCATCGGAAAATCTACATTCGTGTCTTCAACACTTATAAAACATGAGAAAAATTTTAAAATTTGGCCATTTTTAGCCTTATTTTGCAACAAAACGATAAACAAAAAGATAAACTTTGGAAAGCGTGAAGGTTTGGCAAGGCAAGTATCTATTCACCCCCCATACTAAAGTTAAACATTGTCCTCAATGTTTCGAGTCTAGGGGTGCAAACACCCCCATACTAGAGACGTAGTCGAATGCCTAATCTAGCATGGAAAGGGTGTAACCAATAAGTAATAGCCGTTTATGAAGTGTGCTATAAACCTATGGTTAGAACATCAAAAGGATATATCATGGATATTGAGAAATGTCTCCAATAGCAAACGATCGAGTGCTCCCATAAAACAAACACGAGAGGCTCCAATCGTGAAGATCATGATCTAAAAACCACAATTCACAAACAACCACGGAACAAAGGTTGAAAGGGCACAAATCCCCTCACATTAAACTACATTAGAAAGCAATAATATGTACATGGATAAGCATGGGTCTCCCCCACGAGGCACCTTGTTTTTGATAACCGAGTCAAAAGCTCGACTCGAATCCCCATAAATGTGATCATTTAGGGATAATCATGGTATGGTCAATTTTTGGTGGGGCTTACATGATAAACAAGGCCCAAAAGTACGTGGAGTACTTTAAAAATCCGACAAACGTATACCGGGGTCATAGATAGCGTCCTCGTTTTCGGATGAAAGACGAAACAACGCTTCTTCAACATAAACCAAAACAACCCCAAAGGGGTAGAAGAAAATAGGAGAGAAGAAATAGAAGGGTGGGACAATGGGTAAGGCAAAACATTGAGCTACTCGAGGTAGACTCGCACCAATCAAATGAAAAGCTTTTCCATTTATTGCATCGGTGGAAGACCGAGATTTCCCTATATAAGCAATTCCAGGATCAAATATCTCGTCCTCGGTGGAGAAAGGGGAGGGAACATAAGGGGCTTCCCCCACACTACGTCCACACAAAGCATCGTCAAAAGGGGAAGACGAGCTTGTAGTACTCAATAAACGCGGTGATGACGGAGTTAGAATTGTAGAAAAATCTTTTAAATTAAATTCAAAATCTTTTCCTTTTTCATCTTTTAAACTCTCCTTGTGAAAACCCGATTTAATTTTGTCAAAAATATTTGGTGTATCTAAAACAATGTTAGTCACACTAAAAATTCTTACATTTTGAAATCTTTTTGGTTTGGGTGGTGGCATGTTTTCAAATCTTTTGTCAACAAAGAAAACCTCCGCATCGGGATCAACGTATTCATCATCCGAAGAATCACTCAAGATTGGAATCATAGGCTTAACATTCTTAACCTCCACCGGAGGGGACGGAACTTCATTTTTCTCAACAACTCCTAAAACTCTATTTGAAATTCTTTTGCAAATGCTTTTGATGGGATTGACATTGTACAAAGATGTGATAGAATACACATGAGAAAGAGTGGAGTTTTTGGTTGCATTAATGACGAGTTCTTCCTCATTGAAACGAAGAGTGATTTTTCTTGCATGCACATCGATAAGTGCTCTCGAGGTATCCAAAAAAGATCGACCTAAAATTAACGGAACTTTAGGATCGATGGGAATATCAACAACAATAAAGTCTACAGGGTAGTAGAACTTTCCAACTTTCACGAAGACGTCCTCGGCAACTCCACAAGCTAGAATCGTAGAATGATCGGCCATTTCGATTGACATTCTTGAAGGAGTGAGATTTGGAAGATTGAGTGATTTAAAAATCTCAAGAGGCATCAAATTAATACTAGCACCAAGATCGGCCAAGGCGTAGCATTCTTCCATGTCTTGGATAGCACATGGGATTAAAACTTTCCAGGATCACCGACTTTTTGAGGTATGCGGCTTAGAAAAACCGAAGAACAACTAGACGATTTTTGCAATTTCTCTTTGTTATTCAACATACTTTTGAAGTTCGCGGCAAATCGAGGCATCATGACTAAGGCGTCGGCAAAACTTATATTAAAATGCAAGTCACGAAACATTTTCATAAAGAGTTCAAATTGATAATTATTTCGTTCTTGTGCCTTTTCCTTGTCTCGTCTTGATGGGTAGGGTAAAGGTGGTGTGGGTTGGGGCAAATTAGGCATAGGCAACGGCCTTGGAATCTCGGGTTCCATGATAGGTGAAGGTTCAACCGTAGGTGTTGTTTGAGCGGTACTTCGTGGGCTTTGAATTTGCTCCTTTTCAACCACAACCTCGGGTTCTTTCTTTTTTTCCTTCTCCATAGAAGTACTTGGACGAGAAATGGGTTCTTTGAAAGTTTTACCACTACGAGTAGTAATAACCTTCAATTCTCCTTTCGGGTTCACGATGGTATCACTAGGAAGACCACCCGAAGAAGAGGGCTTACACATGATAGCTTCAAACATTTTAGCCATACGGTCTTCAAACTTAGATTGCCTAGCATCCGCTTTTAACAACTCTTGCTAAATCTCATGTTGTCCTAATTCCATCTTTTGTTGATTTTGTTGAAGAAGTTGGACATTTCCTTCCATTTTGTTTGCATGAGTTTTAAGTTCATTGGCAAGTTCATTTTTAAGCTCGGTTTTCAATTCGGACCTTAAGCTAATCATCTCACGTTGCATGTTATCAAACTTAGCATCATTAGCCTTAGCATAATCTAAAAATTCTCCTTGCAAATTTTTAGTGTGAGCATTTTGAAAACCTTAAGTAAGAGTTTGAAAATCACGGTTTTGGTTTTGGTTTGAAATTTGACCATTTCCACTTTGATAATTACCCTTGTTATAATTCCTTTGATTTCCTTGGTAATTTCCACCTTGATTGTTGTTTCGATAGTTATTAGCATTTTGATTTTGTGGAGCTTGATTTTGGCGGGAACCTTGACCGATTTGGTTATAAGTTCCCGTGGCTACATAAGCATTCGAAGTGTTACCATCCGCGGTAATGCACTCGGAAAAATCATGAGCTCCACCACACGAAATACAACTCTTAGCAATCGCTTTAACCGAAGCGGAATTTGAAGCTTCTTGAGCTTTCCAGTGAGACATAAGAGTCGAAAACCTATCGAAAAACCGATTTTCCTCATTTGCTTCATCTTGCAAGGCATTAATGGAACGAGATGATGACGAGCCCAAATTGGCAACACTCGGTGTGTTACGAGGGCTATAAACCTTAGACCTATTTTCTATGATTTTCAAAGCCTCATTGGTCGTTTTGCACAAAAAATTACCACCCGCGGCGGCATTTAAATAATCTCGTTCATGATCATTAAGCCCATTATAAAACGTGTCAATTTGATGCAATTCGGAAAAATCATGGTGTGGACATTCATGTAACATTTCTTTAAACCTTTCCCAAGCCATTGAAAAACTTTCATTAGGTCTTTGTGTAAAACGTGAAATCTCGTTTTTCAAATGTGTTGTCTTAGATGGTGGAAAAAATTGATTCACAAATTTAGACACGAGATCGGCCCATGTCAAAATCGAATTTGGCGGTTCTTTCTCAAGCCATATCTTGGCGGGTCCATCTAACGAGTAAGGAAACAACATCATCTTAATGGCATCGTGTGGTACATCCTTAAACTTGCTTGTCTCGGTGAGACGATTAAATTGCCTAATGTGATAATGTGGGTTGTCTTTTTCGTGACCGCGAAACTTGTTTGCTTGAAGCATAGACATTAAACCCGTCTTGATCTCAAAGTTCTCCGCAAGGATGGCGGGAATCACAATGGCCTCTCCAAAACCCTCGGTGGGTGCTTGAAGCAACTCCATCATAGTACGATTAGCCATGATAGCTTCTTGTTCTACAATAGGTTCCTCACTTGGAGACTCCTCACTAGAATGAGTTTTAGTAGGAGTTTTGTTCTTTCGTCTACGTGCACGTTTTGCTTGATTACGAGTGAGCATAAACGTCACGTACAACGTGGAGACGAGCAAAGAAGATTCTTTTTGGTATTTTGTGTTTTTTTAAATTTTTTTGTGGTTTTTGATTGTATTAACCTTTTTGGAAATTGGTGAATGTATTAAGTAGACAAAAAGTCCACAAATCTCCTCCTTAATCAAATCTCTTGATTAAAAAGGCCTCAAGGAATGAAAACGATCACTTGGAGTGAACGCCTTCGATGACTTTAGAACGATGGTGGAACACCAAATCGTTCAAGAGGGTTTAATCAAATGAAACCAAGAAAATATATATGATATGTAGTAATACTTTGGGCGGCAAAACCCTCGATTCACTCTCAAAATCAAATACGCACAAGCAAGCGGAGGAAACGAGGCGGCGCGAAGCACTTAAGAGCCTTTTTCCTTTAGGTCGTGAAATACAACCGCCTTATACCCACCTTATAGTTTGTATTATCAAGATTAAGCTTCACGAAAGTATTTATCTATTTTTGCCTTTTTTCTTTGGTTTGAGATTCGAATACAATGATCGAGTGATGAAATCCCGAATCAAGGTTGTGATTGCTCACGTATTTGGAGTACTTGTGTATTTATTGTTCTACGTATACAATATATTAATAATATTCACACAAAAACCGAAAACCGATAATACGTATTAGTAGAGTGCTACTAATACAAATACTATTATGGCTAATATAAAAAAACAACAATTGTTCAATCAAAACACAACACGCCTCCCCGGCAGCGACGCCAAAATGATGTAGTTGTTTTTGATGGTGGAAAAAATTGCACTAATGACCCTTAAGAAAAGTGGGATCGTTCTCTCGAGGAGGCACGTGTGTTGTGAATTGAATTGATTTGATTGGTTAATGTTTTTGATTATTAACAAGAAAGGAGAAGGGAAAATGACGAAGACGAAAAAAAAAATAGAAAAATTGACAAAAACACTACTAGAAAGTTAAGACGTAAAAACGTAAAAATGACTAAAATTAAAATTTTAACCTAAAAATTCCTAAAAATTACTAAAAATCCACAATAAAATTCTAAGAGTTTACAAAAAATCCAAACTTGCTAAAACCTTTTAATTAATTTAATAATGACTTTTTAATGCTAATTAAAGCCCTAAAAATCACTTTTAAATATTAAAAAGCCTTGAACAAGATTTAATAGTTTGTAAACCTCAAAAATGACCTAATTAAGCTAAAAACTATTTTTAAAAACTTTTAAAACCAAATTAAACTATTTTTAAACTCCTAAAAACTATTAAAATCTATTAAATCTTAAATTAATTCTAAAAATTAATTGAAAAACCTAAAAATTAATTGGAAAGTGAAAAAGTTCCTAATTTAATGTCTAGAATCTAGGAAAAATGAAAAAAAGTTAAAAAATAAAACTTTGAATTTTTCTTAATAAAATAATAATAAAATATTCAAAAAAATAAAAAGTTCCTAAATAAATTCTAAAAAATTCTCAAAAATCCTAAATATTCTAACTAAGAAGAAAATACAAATTAAAGTTCCTAAAACCTTTTAATTAATTTTATATTAATTTTTAAAGTTGTCTAAAAACCCTAAAATTAAATAAAATTAAAAATAAGACTTTTTGAAAACTTTAAGGGCTGTAAACCTCAAAAATATGAATGAAAACCTAAAAATTATTTTTTTGGATTTTTAAAATACTATTTACTATTTTTAAATTACTTTCTAAAATTTAATCTAAAAATAATCCTAATAATTAATTAAATAAAGGGAAAAATAATGTTTTTAAACAGAAAAGTCTGAAAACTTACTAAGATCCTAGGAAAAATAAGGTAAAACAAAAATGCTTAATAAATAAGCTGAAATATCCTAAATAAGCTACGACTTATTAATATTAAGCTAAGTGAAAAAGTGTTTAAGTAATTAACACTTACACCCTTGGTCAGTAAAAGACCCAAGGGCGCAGTGGTAAGTGTTGTGTGTGTTGAGTGTGGTGACGGGGGTTCGAGGTTGATGAACCCCTTTTTTGCCTTATATATATTTTTTTTTAAACTTTCACAATCCAACACTGACACCTTCCTTTTAGCTTTTTAACACAAATCAGTTCACCTTTTAGCAAGATTAAGCCAAAATCAATTCCAAAATCGTATCCAGTTCTCAACTTTTCAAGAACACAAGTGATGTGTTTCTTCACTTGTGATGAAATCCAAGAGGGCTTGGATTGTGCTTGTTTTGGTGGTATTTTTGGAACAAACAGGCACCCCTACACTCTTTGGAGTGTAGGGAGTCAAAGATAAGCAAAAATCAACAATTTCACTTAGCAAAAATCACAGAAAATGCACAAAAGGATCAAAGAAGGTTGCTGAGGTCTTTATGATGGGTCTGGTGGGTGCTATATGCTTCTAGCTTGCACACAAGTGAGAATCAAACGCCAAAATTTTGCATACAAGCTCACCAACTGGTACACAATCAAACTCAAATCCTATAATAACCTAACCCTCAACAGATTTCCAAGAATCAAACTCAAAACCTCATGAAACTTCACAGAAAATTGACTAAGCAGATTTTTCTATGTTTTTTCACTTTTTGACACACAATTTTCTACAAACTTTGTTCCCAAATGAAATCTAGTCTAACAACAACCTATTACTAGCCCTATTAAACACTTCTAACAGGTTTTAAATCCACCAATCTTTCAAAGTTTCTAAGTAAATAGCAGATCCAAACACCCCTTAAAACTTTGTTTTCAATTTTTAACAAACCAAATCAAATCAAAACATACTCAAATTGATTTCCACCAATCCTAACAAGCATAACATACCATTTAAACTTAAATCAAATCAGATTAAACAACAATTAGCACCTAACATACAAAATCACATAAACTTCATTTTTTTTACTAGAAAAGCTTAAACAAGGGTTTTACCTTGTTGGTCTTACATCCAAGACCAACAATGGCTAGATAGCCACCTCCCTATACACTCGGGTGTATGCAGAACTTTTGATCAACAACAATCTTCAACCTGTTTAAGAGGAAATGAAAAAAACAAAGCAAGCAATAATCTTTCCTATTTTCCTTTTCTTTCTTAAAATCTTTCTTAAAAATCTTTCAAACCTTAACAAACACGTTTCAAACACTCTTACAAATCACAAACCAAAGTGTGCTATTCCACTTTCACTTCACAACACCTTTTGATTTCTGAATTTTATAAAACTCTTTCCAAAATCTTTTTGAAAACCTTAAACACCCAAAGTGTTATACAAATTAAATGGAACTCAGAATTTAGCATAAACATACACCAACTTTTAGTAAGATTAAAAAGGAATTACTCTTGCCATTAACAAATACCAACTTTTAATTTAAAAAAAGGAATTACAAATGTTTTGCCAAAAACTGGAACAAAATGATAGAAACACATACGTTTCTATTTATACAAGGAGAAAGAACTATCTAGAATTCTTAATAAAATATTACAAAGAAACTAAGTCTCTAAACCCTAATTTCTGGAAATGCCCTAAATGCCCTTTGAAGTCTTTGTCTTCATTCTTGGTCAAAAGTGATACATGTGATATGCCAGCTAGAAAATGTGATCATAGTCGTTGGATTGAACTTGGGGACCAAGGAGAGGGATCTAGCACGTTGGTTGTGTCGGGTTTTGGGGTTGTGGGAAAGAGACGGGTGCAGGGGAGGTCTGGGTAGGGGTCCACAAGCCATGTGATGCTGTTTTGTTGGGTGGGAAAAAGTGAGATGAGGATCAATTGATGATCTGGAGCCAATTAGGGGATAACCCCTTGTTTTGGGTGAAATGGGAACTGGGTGGGGATTAGGGTTTAAGGTGGATTAGACCAGGTTTAAATCCAAAAAAGGAAAAACGATTTTTTAAAAAATTGTTATGGTGGGAAAGTTGGGTTAAGTGGGTTTGACTGTTGACCACTTTTAATATTAAAATGGTTTGGACTTGGGTGGGTGGACGGGTTTGGGTAGGATATGGGTAGGGTTAATGGGTTGGTGGGTGGGTTTTGCTGAGGTGTCACAATGTGACTGGTTGTAAGGGTTTGGTGGTTTGGCAAACTTGGCCCCCAGGCTATCATACTTCTTCCACTTTGTTATAAATCCCATCAGCTCTTGTTTTACACATGACAACTTTTGGTAAGTTGTCAATTTTGGCACAAAAGATTTTAAAAACTTTTTCCAAGGGCTTAACTTGTACAAACTTCAAATTTCAGGGACTTTTCTTGTAATATCTTCAAACATCAAGGACCATACTTGTACAATTGATATTTGGAGGGTCAATTGTGACAAGTTCTTCAAAGATGAGGGACTAAACTTGACAATCTTCAATTCTTCAAGGGTCATTTTGCAAAATTCCAAACTTGGGCCCAGTTCATTGTGCGACTTCGTTTCCCGTGTTCGTTTTTGATTGATTCTTGTGATCTTTTGCCATTTCCTCAATATCCGTACCTAAAAATACACAAGTAACAAACACGAGCATATATTTGGTATATTTGATGATATTTTATGCATTTTAAGCCCGATTTGGACGATGAGACCATGTATAAAAGCAGTCTCATCACTCCCCCATACTAAACCATTGCCGTGCCCTCACGCAATGCTAGAATAAAGTATCGTAGCATCTCCAAAATTCATTTTTATTCACTTTATTGAATGATAAACTAGCTACACTACTACTATTACTACTACTTGTGTTTTAGACATAATGTATGATTTTCATCGCAAAATGGGACGTTTAGGTTCATAGAATAAGAACACGTGAATGCTTCGTTAGAAATAATTTCATCGTCCTCGATTTTCACCTTAATTCCATGCTAAGCGTGCAACGAGATCATTGTCATTATAAGTTAGTAATGCTAACACTACTCATATGCCCTAATCACGTACTTATTCTCCCATTATTCCTAAGTTGTATCTCTTATATTTTATTATGTATTAATGATCACGAGGATACATTATTGACTTATGCGATAATAAAGATTTAGGTCTAAAAATAGAGTCCTAACGGTGTAACTAAGACCATCAAATCAATAATCCCTCCTAATAGACGACGATGTCAAAAAATTAAGTTGACAAGAAGAATCGATAAACACGGTTTTATAACGGTTTTGAACATGAGACTTATTACCAAGACTTTTATACGCCCCCTAACGGAAGGGCCTTATTATCTTTGGTTTACCTCCATCTTTTATTCAACTTCGCCATGAAGCTTTTATTATGACTTCGGTCTTGCCTTGCCTTTTATTATCTGCCTCATCGGTGGTTTTATTAGCCAAAGACGTATATCCTCACGCTAAAGCGAATTTTGGATCTTTAAAGCTTCGAAGATTAAGGCTTGATTCACTTTCAATTTTGCATAGATTTTAGGCCTTGTGGGGCTTCAAATTGTTTGCTAGATTTAGGTGAGCACTTGAAATCTTATTATTAGGTGAAGCTTTCGATTATTCGGGTGCCAATACTTCAAAACCGTAACGATGGCGATACCTTAATGTCTTCCCAATTTAATTACACGGAAGCTACTAGAAAAGACTAGAAACCCAACAATCCAAACTAAACCGCTAAGTCAATATTTATTAAGCAAAAAATATTTACATGCGAAGGGAGAATAAGCAAACAACGAGAACACATGAGTTTTTGAAAGAATACGAGTACTCTACGTTTAGCATAGTAACTTATAATTAACTCTATCATTTCTCGTCCTCATTTAAGAGACTTAGCCTAATGTGTAGTTAAGGAATCAAAGCTAAGTGCTCAACACGCACGGTCGAGTCAAAAATTACTCTTATTCTCGCCATCGGAAAATCTACATTCGTGTCTTCAACACTTATAAAACATGAGAAAAATTTTAAAATTTGGCCATTTTTAGCCTTATTTTGCAACAAAACGATAAACAAAAAGATAAACTTTGGAAAGCGTGAAGGTTTGGCAAGGCAAGTATCTATTCACCCCCCATACTAAAGTTAAACATTGTCCTCAATGTTTCGAGTCTAGGGGTGCAAACACCCCCATACTAGAGACGTAGTCGAATGCCTAATCTAGCATGGAAAGGGTGTAACCAATAAGTAATAGCCGTTTATGAAGTGTGCTATAAACCTATGGTTAGAACATCAAAAGGATATATCATGGATATTGAGAAATGTCTCCAATAGCAAACGATCGAGTGCTCCCATAAAACGAACACGAGAGGCTCCAATCGTGAAGATCATGATCTAAAAACCACAATTCACAAACAACCACGGAACAAAGGTTGGAAGGGCACAAATCCCCTCACATTAAACTACATTAGAAAGCAATAATATGTACATGGATAAGCATGGGTCTCCCCCACGAGGCACCTTGTTTTTGATAACCGAGTAAAAGCTCGACTCGAATCCCCATAAATGTGATCATTTAGGGATAATCATGGTATGGTCAATTTTTGGTGGGGCTTACATGATAAACAAGGCCCAAAAGTACGTGGAGTAATTTAAAAATCCGATAAACGTATACCGGGGTCAAAGATAGCGTCCTCGTTTTCGGATGAAAGACGAAACAACGCTTCTTCAACATAAACCAAAACAACCCCAAAGGGGTAGAAGAAAATAGGAGAGAAGAAATAGAAGGGTGGGACAATGGGTAAGGCAAAACATTGAGCTACTCGAGGTAGAATCGCACCAATCAAATGAAAAGATTTTCCATTTATTGCATCGGTGGAAGACCGAGATTTCCCTATATAAGCAATTCCAGGATCAAATATCTCATCCTCGGTGGAGAAAGGGGAGGGAATATAAGGGGCTTCCCCCACACTACGTCCACACAAAGCATCGTCAAAAGGGGAAGACGAGCTTGTAGTACTCAATAAACGCGGTGATGACGGAGTTAGAATTATAGAAAAATCTTTTAAATTAAATTCAAAATCTTTTCCTTTTTCATCTTTTAAACTCTCCTTGTGAAAACCCGATTTAATTTTGTCAAAAATATTTGGTGTATCTAAAACAATGTTAGTCACACTAAAAATTCTTACATTTTGAAATCTTTTTGGTTTGGGTGGTGGCAAGTTTTCAAATCTTTTGTCAACAAAGAAAACCTCCCCATCGGGATCAACGTATTCATCATCCGAAGAATCACTCGAGATTGGAATCATAGGCTTAACATTCTTAACCTCCACCGGAGGGGACGGAACTTCATTTTTCTCAACAACTCCTAAAACTCTATTTGAAATTCTTTTGCAAATGCTTTTGATGGGATTGACATTGTACAAAGATGTGATAGAATACACATGAGAAAGAGTGGAGTTTTTGGTTGAATTAATGACGAGTTCTTCCTCATTGAAACGAAGAGTGATTTTTCTTGCATGCACATCGATAAGTGCTCTCGAGGTATCCAAAAAAGATCGACCTAAAATTAACGGAACTTTAGGATCGATGGGAATATCAACAACAATAAAGTCTACAGGGTAGTAGAACTTTCCAACTTTCACGAAGACGTCCTCGGCAACTCCACAAGCTAGAATCGTAGAATGATCGGCCATTTCGATTGACATTCTTGAAGGAGTGAGATTTGGAAGATTGAGTGATTTAAAAATCTCAAGAGGCATCAAATTAATACTAGCACCAAGATCGGCCAAGGCGTAGCATTCTTCCATGTCTTGGATAGCACATGGGATTAAAAACTTTCCAGGATCACCGACTTTTTGAGGTATGCGGCTTAGAAAAACCGAAGAACAACTAGACGATTTTTGCAATTTCTCTTTGTTATTCAACATACTTTTGAAGTTCGCGGCAAATCGAGGCATCATGACTAAGGCGTCGGCAAAACTTATATTAAAATGCAAGTCACGAAACATTTTCATAAAGAGTTCAAATTGATAATTATTTCGTTCTTGTGCCTTTTCCTTGTCTCGTCTTGATGGGTAGGGTAAAGGTGGTGTGGGTTGGGGCAAATTAGGCATAGGCAACGGCCTTGGAATCTCGGGTTCCATGATAGGTGAAGGTTCAACCGTAGGTGTTGTTTGAGCGGTACTTCGTGGGCTTTGAATTTGCTCCTTTTCAACCACAACCTCGGGTTCTTTCTTTTTTTCCTTCTCCATAGAAGTACTTGGACGAGAAATGGGTTCTTTGAAAGTTTTACCACTACGAGTAGTAATAACCTTCAATTCTCCTTTCGGGTTCACGATGGTATCACTAGGAAGACCACCCGAAGAAGAGGGCTTACACATGATAGCTTCAAACCTTTTAGCCATACGGTCTTCAAACTTAGATTGCCTAGCATCCGCTTTTAACAACTCTTGCTTAATCTCATGTTGTCCTAATTCCATCTTTTGTTGATTTTGTTGAAGACATTGGACATTTCCTTCCATTTTGTTTGCATGAGTTTTAAGTTCATTGGCAAGTTCATTTTTAAGCTCGGTTTTCAACTCGGACCTTAAGCTAATCATCTCACGTTGCATGTTATCAAATTTAGCATCATTAGCCTTAGCATAATCTAAAAATTCTCCTTGCAAATTTTTAGTGTGAGCATTTTGAAAACCTTGAGTAGGAGTTTGAAAATCACGGTTTTGGTTTTGGTTTGAAATTTGACCATTTCCACTTTGATAATTACCCTTGTTATAATTCCTTTGATTTCCTTGGTAATTTCCACCTTGATTGTTGTTTCGATAGTTATTAGCATTTTGATTTTGTGGAGCTTGATTTTGGCGGGAACCTTGACCGATTTGGTTATAAGTTCCCGTGGCTACATAAGCATTCGAAGTGTTACCATCCGCGGTAATGCACTCGGAAAAATCATGAGCTCCACCACACGAAATACAACTCTTAGCAATCGCTTTAACCGAAGCGGAATTTGAAGCTTCTTGAGCTTTCCAATGAGACATAAGAGTCGAAAACCTATCGAAAAACCGATTTTCCTCATTTGCTTCATCTTGCAAGGCATTAATGGAACGAGATGATGACGAGCCCAAATTGGCAACACTCGGTGTGTTACGAGGGCTATAAACCTTAGACCTATTTTCTATGATTTTCAAAGCCTCATTGGTCATTTTGCACAAAACATTACCACCCGCGGCGGCATTTAAATAATCTCGTTCATGATCATTAAGCCCATTATAAAACGTGTCAATTTGATGCAATTCGGAAAAATCATGGTGTGGACATTCATGTAACATTTCTTTAAACCTTTCCCAAGCCATTGAAAAACTTTCATTAGGTCTTTGTGTAAAACGTGAAATCTCGTTTTTCAAATGTGTTGTCTTAGATGGTGGAAAAAATTGATTCACAAATTTAGACACGAGATCGGCCCATGTCAAAATCGAATTCGGCGGTTCTTTCTCAAGCCATATCTTGGCGGGTCCATCTAACGAGTAAGGAAACAACATCATCTTAATGGCATCGTGTGGTACATCCTTAAACTTGCTTGTCGCGGTGAGACGATTAAATTGCCTAATGTGATAATGTGGGTTGTAAAAAAGAGATACTTAAACTCCTCGATTGTGGAATAATCTACTTAATCATAGATAGCCCCTGGGTTAGTCCTATTCATTATGTACCTAAAAAGGGAGGTATCACTGTAGTAACTAACGAAAACAATGAGTTAGTACCAACATGAACCATCACCGGATGGAGAGTTTGTATTGACTATCAAAAATTAAATGACGCAACCGTGAAATATCATTTTCCTTTGCCCTTTATGGATCAAATGCTAGAAAGACTCGCAGGGAATGAATACTTTTGTTTCCTCGATGGTTTTTCTGGATATTTTCAAATCCCAATCAACCCTATGGATCAAGAGAAAAGCACATTTACTTTTACATTTGGAACTTACGCGTATAGGCGCATGCCTTTTGGCCTATGCAATGCACCTGCTACTTTTCAGAGGTGTATGATTGCAATTTTCCACGATATGACTGAAGAATCAGTTGAAGTCTTCATGGACGATTTTTCCGTCTTTGGAAACTCTTTCGACACATGTCTTAGCAATCTTGATAAAATGTTAGCACGATGTAAAGAAGCAAATCTTGTGCTAAACTGGGAAAAATGTCACATTATGGTCAAAGAAAGAATTGTGCTTGGACACAAAGTGTCTGGCGCAGGCTTAGAAGTTGACAAATCGAAAATAAACGTAATCTCAAAACTCCCACCACCTACTAATATGAAAGGCATTAGAAGTTTTTTAGGTCATGCCGGTTTTTACCGAAGATTTATCAAAGACTTTGCGAAGATCGCAAGACCTTTAACTCAACTTCTAGAAAAAGAAAGAACATTCGATTTTAAGGATGAATGCCTCTTAGCATTTGAAACTCTTAAAGCAAAGCTTAGATGCACACCAATTATTGCAAGCCCAAATTGGAATCTTCCATTTGTGCTTATGTGCGATGCAAGTGAACATGCCCTTGGAGCCGTCCTTGGACAAAAAGATGGAAAACAATTTCACCCCATCTACTTTGCTAGTAGAACTCTAAAGCAACCCAACAAAATTACATCATCACGAAAAAAGAACTCATGGATGTAGTTTATGCGTTTGACAAATTTCGATCATACCTCATATTGTCAAAAATGATAGTTTACGCCGATCACTCAGCCTTAAAGTACTTGTTTAAAAAGCGAGATGCCAAACCTCGTCTCATACGACGGATATTGCTTTTACAAGAATTTCATTTAGAAATTAAAGATAAAAAAGGAGCTAAGAATGTTGATGCCGATCATTTATCTCGCATAGTGAATGATGACTCTAGCGATGATGAAATCGATGATTTTCTCGATGAACACATAATGCAAATAAATACTAACGACACCATGGTTCGCAGACTTTGCAAACTATTTGGCTGTAGGTATTTTACGGAAGGGAATGACATATCAACAAAAGAAAAGATTCTTTTCTGAACTAAAAAATACTTTTGGGATGATCCTCACCTGATTAGAATCTGTTCCGATGGAGACGTTGTATTTCCGGATCCAAATCTCGTAAAATTCTCGATGATGTCACAACGGACCGACAGGAGGACATTATGCAACGAACACCATCGCTAAAAAAGTGTTCGACGCTGGTTTTTACTGGCCAACGATTATTCGTGAAGCTCATACCTTAGTAAGATTATGCGAAGCATGTCAAAGGACTAGAAATCTTACAAAAAGAGATGAAATGCCTCTAAATAATATCCAAGTCTACGAAATCTTTGACGTGTAGGGTATCGACTTCATCGGACCATTTCTTAAATCTTATAAATGTGAATACATTTTACTCTCCGTCGACTATGTATCAAAATGGGCCAAAGCTCAAGCCTTGAAAACTAAGGATGCAAGAGTTGTTATAGCATTCTTAAAGAAATTAATCCGTCGTTTTGAAATTCCAAAAGCACTAATAAGCGACAGAGGAAATCATTTCTATAACAAACTCATGGAAAAAATCATGAAAAAATATGGAGTCAACCACCGATTTTCAACATCTTACCACCTTCAAACGAGTGGCCAAGTTGAAAACACTAATAGAGCTCTTAAGCGAATCCTTGAAAAGACCGTCCAAAACAACCCTACTTGTTGGTCTAAAAAATTAGAAGATGCTCTATGGGCCTTTCGTACCGCATTCAAAACACCAACTGGAACCACACCGTACAAGCTCTTGTATGGAAAAACATGCCACTTACAAATAGAAATTGAACACTGTGCATATTGTGCACTTAAGAACTACAACCCTGATGTTATTGCAGCTGGAGAAAAACGTATATTTCAACTTCATGAGTTAGATGAATTTCGACATCAAGCTTATGAAAGTTCACGTTTATATAAAGAACGAACAAAAGTGTGGCACGATCGCAAACTGCGACAAAGAAAATAATTCAAACATGGAGAGAATGTACTTCTCTTATACAGTAAAACACCAATATCCATCTAGATATGTTGAACTCTACAGTAGAGACAATACCACTTTTGTTGTCAATGGACATAGACTCAAGCTCTACCATGAAGAAGAACATTGTAATGAACTCGATGAAGAAGAAATCCCCTTCTTTTTGAAATAAAACCGAGTAGCCGAGTCTGGCTGAAGACTCTAAACTTAGCGCTATTCGGAAGGCAATCCGTATTTTATCCCCCACTTTTTACCTTAAGTGTGGAGGAGGACCTGTAAATAAATAAAACCGTCCTTGTATATATTTTGCATGTGTTTTTTGTTTTATGATAGCATGGAGGAAAATAGAAAACTTGGAGCTCTAAAATGGATTTGTAACACCCCACTTGGATAAGTGGACCGTTACGTGTATTTATGGCGTGTCATCAAAGCATAAGGTAAATGTCCTAAAACATTAACCGACCATAACGGAAATACCGAAATCAAACATCGGCAATCCAAACATAAGCCCAAAACATGAAAAGTAAAAATACTGAAGGAAAGGACTAAACAATGTCCAAATAAGCAGAATAATGTAAGTACATAAAGTAAGAAGTCTGGATAGCTTCCATCCAAATGCATATGCTCTCAGAATCCTAAGAGCGTGCTGGTGTACCTGCCGTTAGAACATGAAAGGGAACTACGGCTGAGCATAACGCTCAGTGAACGGATATAAAGCATGATAAGGAATTACTGAAATGAAACAGATGGTAAAATACTGGAGCTGTAAGACTGATAAGTAAAGTTACAGCGGAAATCTGTGCATAATCTGTAAAGTCTGATTTGTATATAATAAAGTTGAACTGTTATCTGATAAATCTGAAAACATGCATTTACTGTATTTTAATTGCGAGAGCTTCTATAGGTCACGTGCTGTAACAACCGTGCATGAATAACTGGAGGGGTGACCTCGTCATGCTGTAGAGGTGTGACCTCTAAATAACTGTGCTGGGTGGAGGGATCAGCTCCAGTGTGAAGGATTTAGAGCACACACCACATTCACCCTGATAACTTGTAACACTTATAAGCCTAGGATGCATCCATACGCCCCACTAATAATACTGATAAAATGGCCAAGCTGAGCTGAGTGGGACGATGCAGGATATCACTCTCCTGCATGTGAGTCACGACATCGGTGCCTCTAGTGCCGTGGTTACGGTACCTCCGTAACTAGTACATAAATTGGTCGTGCTTGTATATAATGCTCAGGCAATTTATTTAGTTATTAATATGATTACTGATAAACTTAAACATATACTGGGGAAAAACATTTGGCTGAAGACGGGGAATCCTAATCATGCATAGGAAGGAAGTCCTTACTGAAAGGACGGAAATCCGTACCTCGTGTCCATTAATGAAATAAGAACAAAAGCTGAAGGATCGACTCCGACTTCACGGATACTACATAAATAACGTACGCGAAAATAAGTTGACTAATGGTTATTTATTTTACTGATCTTAACTATTTCTCATTTTATTTATTTTATTCCCGAAGTACTGTACTCATATTAACTGATAGTTCCGAGCCTTCTGCTATTTCTTTTTAAACATATAACGTTCAGCTATTAATTACGGTACAAAACGTATTCTGACGTTACACCAATTCTATATTTGGTAACCTGCTAAAAATAGAAAGTTTCCAAAATAAGAAAGTTTCTAAAATCGTTTATAATTTTCTATAACAACATTATACCCTTTTAATTATTACAAAACTATTTCAATTTAATTCTGTTAAAATACAATTTAGACATTAATAAAAATAAGTAATAAAAGGTATAATAAAAAAAATCTTCGTTTTTATTATTTTAACTATGTCCCGAGCCTACCGAGATACCCCTTCTCGGTCGCACTAAAACAATACACAAAACATGTAAAATCTGCCTATATGAAATTAGTGACAAAATCTGTGTCACTAAAAAGTGTAACCAAAGGCTGGGTATTTAAAACTGTCATTAAATGAATCTGCGACAGAAATTAGCGTCGCTAATCTGTCGCTAATTTCAGCACTAACACTTTTTTTTCTGTTTATAATGTTCCCATTGCTCTTTATACATTTCCCACTGCTTCAATATGGTTACCCACTGTTTGTTGTTGTACCCACTGTTTATGTTATAATTCACACTGTTTGCAATCCCAAACGCACCCTTGCTGTACTGCAGACCCAAACACACCCTACACTCGCGACTGGTCAAAATAATTCACACCGAGACCTTAAGGGTCTTGGTTCTCGTGAAACCCACACAAAAACGTGATCATGGTCTGTTTAATTATGTGTTTAGTGATTATTAATTACATGTTCTTGATGTAACCCCGTGACTGCGTGATTATTAAAAGAGAATGGAAAAGAGGGAATACCTATGCTGCGTGATTAAGGAGTAGTAATAACGCATTCGACTTCGAAGATCAAAAGCACAACCCGGCTTCCTTTCCTGCTTCATTTTCTGCCGGCTGCTCTAACTCCCAAAACCCTAATCCCGTTTTTTTCTTTTTTTTCTCTTTTTACCGAATGTAGTCAGGGAATGGGGGGTTACCCCGTTTGTGTTTTTTTTTTCTGAAAATGGGCTGGACCCAAAGTCCACTATTCTTTCTTTTGTAATAATAAAATGCAGCCCAAATAAAAAAAAACTTACTATTCCTTTTCGTATATATATATTTAACGCGGCGTTCAATTTAACTTTCGTGTTTACCCAAAACGAATAATATTTATTTTACTGAAATAATAATAATAATAATAATTGAATAGTTAATATTAATTTTTTTTTTTTGAATAATTAATTATGTATCTTTTAATTAAAACTGAGACTTTGTAATATTTAATATTCTTGGGTTTTAAATGCGGGTTTTACAATTCTTCCCCTCTAAAAAAAATAATTCGTCCTCGAATTAAGGATGCTATAATGCTGCAGTTTTACAATTCTTCCCCTCTAAAAAGGAAAATTTGTCCCCGAATTAGAGATAATAAGCTGATGAAGTTATAAGAACTGAAAGAACACGTAAGTTGAAAAGACATGTAAGCTGAAGGATAATTCGTCTTCTAATTAAGACATAATGCTGCTAATAGGTATAAACATGACATGACTGAAATGATCATGTAACGCGACATGGCTGAAGAGGACATGGAACATAACCTGACTGAAGGAACTTAACTGGATTTATTGAAGGAATAGGATGAGAGGTCCGGACGCACTCCTCAGTTTCAAGTGGCTTCCCGCTCGAAACGATTCCTTAAAAAGATTTTAGCATAATGACAATCTTGTTCCTGATGACCCTGTCCTGATGATGCTGAATAGTTTTTGGTTCCATACTTAAGATGGATTTCTGAATCTGATAGAATGAATAAGCTATAGCATGTAGGATACATGAAGCGGTACGTATAAATATCCTGAATGATAACATTTATATATCTGAGCAAGCTGCTGAAAATATATAGGGACGAACTACGTGAACAATTGTGAACATGCTAAGTGAGCAATTGTGAACGTGGTTCGCGATTATATGAGGAACACTGTGCATGAAGTATTCTGCGAACATGATACGCGAAACATACTGTAAACGTGATATTAGGACATATCATGATCGTATGCTGTCCGAGGAGGGATGCCAAACGCTACGGTTGGAGACGTGAAACGTTTGCCTGGGTATATAAGAGCTATGCTAAACTTGAGTCTGGTTTTCTCACATTTTCGGTAGTCAAATCCGGTACAAGACTGTGAACCTATACACTGAGATGGAACACGAACCTGAACGTGAACGATGTCAAGAATGTAAATCGTAATTTACATCATGAGATATCATAAACATGAACTGAAACATCATCATACTGTGAATGAGACGTAAACGTGAAAGTGAAAATAAACATGAATGTAAAGTGAACGTAAACACACACGTGATCGTGAACATGAATTATGTCTGATATGATGGTCAAGGGAATACCTTGAATTCGTACAATTTACTACTAACTTTTCTGCAGGTCCACTGCTGCGTAATCCTTTCGAATGAACGAAAACGCGCAAGTTGATTACATGGTTGATGATGACTTAGATAGTATCATACTTTTCCGAGTCTGTGGTAACTGATAACAATTTCATGGAATTTCGTCTCATTTCTGCTCAGAAATTTCTAAGGATTGTAGTAACTCACTAACATGACAACGTTCTATCTCGAACCTGCGGTATGTCAGGCATCTAGACATGAACATAGCTACATCAATGTGTGATACTGCTTCTAACAACATCCTGCCTGGAATTATGGAACATTCTGGTGGATATCTATTTGCATAGCCATGGAAGAAATTCTTAGGGAGAACTGTCGGCAATTTCTGCGGTAACAGTCAATCGAGTTCTAGAAGGGTTTGTACTCCATTCACAGTCGTCGGTCGGGACCATCAGGTGATGGCCTTCACCTCCGCATCATTATTTGAAATTTCTTTCTGCTAAGGTAGAATGGCTCAGAAATGCCACTTTGTTCAATTGGAATTCATATCTGGAAAGCTGTATATAAAATCTTCTCCTATCGAAGATTCTGTACAACTGTGAGAAGATGATTCTCGTGTTCTTCTTTAGGGTTTGGTAGACCAGAATGTGATCAATGAATATGTTGACTAGTTTGTCTGAGAATCATGGGAAAATTTTTATTCATAAATTCCATAAGATAGCTGAGCATTAGGGAGTTCAGAAGTATAAATTCAAAATTTTAGAGAGACTATGTCGTGTGTAACAGCAGTCTAGAAAACCTCGTGTTCTTTCTCTCAGCACTGTTGGTGGTATGATCGTGAATCGTTCTAGAAAATATTTAAGGCTTCGTAGTAGGCCAGAAGACCTCCTGTACGTGGAATGAACATTGATTATGTATGGTGACCTTGGAAAATTTGGTGATCGATCCATGATCTCATGTTACCGGCCTTTTTCTGGTCAGACAGAAAATGGTGCACCTTCTGGTGGTGCGCTAGGACGAACAAAGCCTCATCCTGGTAATTCTTGCAGCAAATGATGCAACCCTTTAACTTAGATGCAACTCTAGAATAGAGAGTTTTGGAAACAGGCACTATTTTTGAGACAAGCTCGATGTTAAATTATGTCTCGTAGTTAGGAAGGAATTTCTGGAATGACATCTGGAAATTTTGTATAATCTGCTGATCATGGATTCGAGGAATTTTAGAAGTGAATTTATAACTGGTAGCTAAAAGTGTTCGTAGCTATGTATTGATAAGTCACGCGCTTGTAAGGAAGAAACAACTTGTATTGATTTTTCTGGCAGAAATATATAATGAATATATTTGGGATTTAGTAAGACGGATCTCGTCGTCAACTGAAAGGAGAACTTTAATAAATATGGTGATACTGTTGAGTCCTTTCTGGGTGAGAGGCAGATAACTACCTGGTTTGAGATAAAGCTGACATAGGAATACGTGAAGTAAACATGGCGACTTTTCACTAAATGTGTTCGTCTGTAACCTCACATAATGATTACCGTGTGCTTAATCTGAATAATAATCTAGTGTGGTGACTGAATTTTAATGATCTGATTCATTTGTGGCATAATAGAACGGGTATACCCCTTTCTGAAGGGTACCCTGAATTTCTGAGGGCCTGGTTTAGAAACATACTGGAGTTATGAGTTCTGACTCATATTTTGACAAAAGGTTCGTATGACGTGTATCGTAACTGGGGTCTTAAAAGGTCTTCCGAAATGATACTTGGGACCTACGTCTTGACTGTTGTCTGAACATGTATTTTAATGGCTGAGTCTGAATGAGATTAAGAATTTCTGGTAACTGCTAGGGTTGGCGGACCGGTTAGACTACTGACCTCTGTATTTCTGGTCACGTCCATTCCGGAATTCCGATGGTTACTGACGGATTAATTATAAGCACGGTGGTTGTCACTACTGCTTTGTCTGTCAATTTATGACGATCATTATCATGACCCTGATTCATGTAACTATTCTGCTGAGTGGTCGGCTAAGTTCCGGTTCCCACTCTTTGAATATACGGTTAGCTGAGTGGAGTGTGACATCTAACTGAGAAGGTAAAAGTATGTAATGGAATGGTAGTGTCTGATGGTTGAAATTTATTCTTGACATAAAGTTCAAATTTATAGTTTTCGTCCTTGCTCTGCGGTGTCTTTATAGTATAACAGCATCAGCATCAGCATCTTGAGAAATCTCCAAAGTATCAACAGCATCAGCAATTTGAGGTCTTCAAAGTGTTCGCAGCATCAGCATCTGGTAAAATCTTCACTCACGAGCAGCATCAGCACCTGGTAAAATATCGACAAGTGGAAACGCCCGAGATGATTGAGGATCGATTAACAATATCCATGGAGTAGGGTACCTGGTGTACACCTGGACTACTGTACATGAAGTACAAAATGAATATTGCACATGAAGCATATCGAGACATTGTACGTGGAGTACACATGTATCATTGTACAAGGAGTATAACTGAGGCACTATACAGAGGGTACATATAGACTACTGTTCATGGCACTGGTGGGAATTTTATTGGATGGTCGATACTGGTGTCGCTTGTCTGACATGATCAAAGAAATAAATTGATTTAAACGGTAATAAACAAACCTGAAATAAGTAACATGATAGGCTGACAATTCCTACGTCGACTTACTGCTGGTTGTATCGAGGCTGAAAAGTATGATATAATCAAAGTCCCAACAGTGGTCAGCATGAAACATGATTAATGAAGGTCAATCATGATTTATCATGAAAATGGGTTTTACTGAAGTTCTTGTATATCTTAACATGAAAACATCATTACCTTATTGAAAACATAATCCTCGTAAGGAGACATGAAACTGAATCATCATGTAGATGACATCAACGTGAGGGTATAAAAATTTGACTGTTACAAGGAACATAAAGTCAAATCAACTGAGGTGTAATATCAACTGATGTGGACGGCTATGGTTCAATCTACAGAATTTAAAGAAGAAAACCTGAGACTAAGTAGGGGCTATTCTGGTTCGATTCATACTGGTCAAAATTTTCTGAGAACTGTCATGTATAGAAATTTATAATCTCGGACTAAATATGGATGGATGTAGTTCAATCCATACTTGTCAAAATTTATGAAATGTCCTGATATGACAAAGGTGAACAACTGTGGATCGGTTCACAAAACATCATTTGACTGAAAAGCATGAAATTCGACTTGAGAAATAGTGAACGTTTATGGCTGGTTCACCAAGTGATATTTGACTGAAAACATGAATCTGTCATGAGTAAGGGTAAACGCCTATGGTCAGTTTACCAATACAAAATCTGAACGGGCAAGGGTGAGCGCCTAGGGTCAGCTCACCAAAACGAAAATTCGCTAAAAGCACATGCGACTAAATATGGCTAGTTATGTACCAACCTTTTACTTAGTCAAAACTTTAAGAAAACTGACTGATAAATGAAGAAAACTGACTGAATAATCCATGAGAAACATGAAAGATAACAACGCCAAAATCTGGGATGTTCCTGGTGACTACCCACTAGTCACAGGTCAAGTTTTAGAGCCTACAGGTCGAACCTTGCGCTCTGATACCATAATTGTAACACCCCACTTGGATAAGTGGACCATTACGTGTATTTATGGCGTGTCATCAAAGCATAAGGTAAATGTCCTAAAACATTAACCGACCATAACGGAAATACCGAAATCAAACATCGGCAATCCAAACATAAGCCCAAAACATGAAAAGTAAAAATACTAAAGGAAAGGACTAAACAATGTCCAAATAAGCAGAATAATGTAAGTACATAAAGTAAGAAGTCTGGATAGCTTCCATCCAAATGCATATGCTCTCAGAATCCTAAGAGCGTCCTGGTGTACCTGCCGTTAGAACATGAAAGGGAACTACGGCTGAGCATAACGCTCAGTGAACGGATATAAAGCATTATAAGGAATTACTGAAATGAAACAGATGGTAAAATACTGGAGCTGTAAGACTGATAAGTAAAGTTACAGCGGAAATCTGTGCATAATCTGTGAAGTCTGATTTGTAAATAATAAAGCTGAACTGTTATCTGATAAATCTGAAAACATGCATTTACTGTATTTTAATTGCGAGAGCTTCTATAGGTCACGTGCTGTAACAACCGTGCATGAATAACTGGAGGGGTGACCTCGTCATGCTGTAGAGGTGTGACCTCTAAATAACTGTGCTGGGTGGAGGGATCAGCTCCAGTGTGAAGGATTTAGAGCACACACCACATTCACCCTGATAACTTGTAACACTTATAAGCCTAGGATGCATCCATACGCCCCACTAATAATACTGATAAAATGGCCAAGCTGAGCTGAGTGGGACGATGCAGGATATCACTCTCCTGCATGTGAGTCACGACATGGGTGCCTCTAGTGCCGTGGTTACGGTACCTCCATAACTAGTACATAAACTGGTCGTGCTTGTATATAATGCTCAGGCAATTTATTTAGTTATTAATATGATTACTGATAAACTTAAACATATACTGGGGAAAAACATTTGGCTGAAGACGGGGAATCCTAATCATGCATAGGAAGGAAGTCCTTACTGAAAGGACGGAAATCCGTACCTCGTGTCCATTAATGAAATAAGAACAAAAGCTGAAGGATCGACTCTGACTTCACGGATACTACATAAATAACGTACGCGAAAATAAGTTGACTAATGGTTATTTATTTTACTGATCTTAACTATTTCTCGTTTTATTTATTTTATTCCCGAAGTACTGTACTCATATTAACTGATAGTTCCGAGCCTTCTGCTATTTCTTTTTAAACATATAACGTTCAGCTATTAATTACGGTACAAAACGTATTCTGACGTTACACCAATTCTATATTTGGTAACCTGCTAAAAATAGAAAGTTTCCAAAATAAGAAAGTTTCTAAAATCGTTTATAATTTTCTATAACAACATTATACCCTTTTAATTATTACAAAACTATTTCAATTTAATTCTGTTAAAATACAATTTAGACATTTATAAAAATAAGTAATAAAAGGTATAATAAAAAAAATCTTCGTTTTTATTATTTTAACTATGTCCCGAGCCTAACGAGATACCCCTTCTCGGTCGCACTAAAACAATACACAAAACATGTAAAATCTGCCTATATGAAATTAGTGACGAAATCTGTGTCACTAAAAAGTGTAACCAAAGGCTGGGTATTTAAAACTGTCATTAAATGAATCTGCGACAGATATTAGCGTCGCTAATCTGTCGCTAATTTCAGCACTAACACTTTTTTTTTCTGTTTATAATGTTCCCATTGCTCTTTATACATTTCCCACTGCTTTAATATGGTTACCCACTGTTTGTTGTTGTACCCACTGTTTATGTTATAATTCCCACTGTTTGCAATCCCAAACGCACCCTTGCTGTACTACAGACCCAAACACACCCTACACTCGCGACTGGTCAAAATAATTCACACCGAGACCTTAAGGGTCTTGGTTCTCGTGAAACCCACACAAAAACGTGATCATGGTCTATTTAATTATGTGTTTAGTGATTATTAATTACATGTTCTTGATGTAACCCCGTGACTGCGTGATTATTAAAAGAGAATGGAAAAGAGGGAATACCTATGCTGCGTGATTAAGGAGTAGTAATAACACATTCGACTTCGAAGATCAAAAGCACAACCCGGCTTCCTATCCTGCTTCATTTTCTGCCGGCTGCTCTAACTCCCAAAACCCTAATCCCGTTTTTTTTTTCTTTTTTTTTTCTCTTTTTACCGAATGTAGTTAGGGAATGGGGGGTTACCCCGTTTGTGTTTTTTTTTCTGAAAATGGGCTGGACCCAAAGTCCACTATTCTTTCTTTTGTAATAATAAAATGCAGCCCAAATAAAAAAAAAACTTACTATTCGTTTTCGTATATATATATTTAACGCGACGTTCAATTTAACTTTCGTGTTTACCCAAAACGAATAATATTTATTTTACTGAAATAATAATAATAATAATAATTGAATAGTTAATATTAATTTTATTTTTTTTTGAATAATTAATTATGTAACTTTTAATTAAAACTGAGACTTTGTAATATTTAATATTCTTGGGTTTTAAATGCGGGTTTTACAGGATTCGTCTCTTGAAGTCCCGCAATTTTCTACTTAGCCACGGGAAGTTCTCGTTTCCCTTTGCATTTTTCTTATTTTTAGTTTTTATCAGTTATCACCTCGAGGACGTTGTTCACCTTAAGTGTGGAGGAGGAGACAAATAGGAAAAATAATAATAAATAATAAATTTCTCCACATAAAAATCTTTCTGAAAATAAAATAAAAATAGATATGTTTTGAAAAAATAAATAAAGTTTTAGCAAAGCAAAAATCTCATTGATTGACATTATAACTAAGCACAAAACTATCCACCAAATATGTGAGGAAACCTAGCCTTATATTTCTCTATTTTGTGTGAAAGCCGATAATCTAGTATGCTTCAGAATTTGTGCTTGATCATCATTTACTAAATAGCAGTAAGGTTAATTTATAGATATTTTTGAAAAGAGGCAAAATAAATCACTATTTTACCATTTTAGTTAAGCTACACTGTCTTAGAAAAATATGTTGCACTCGTACCTATTTTCTATATTATCCCTTGTGCTATTATCTCGATTAGATACCGACTCATTTGTCAATTCGAAAAAGTATATATGATGTTCTCTCTTAAAAAAAAGAAAAATAAAGTATTCTAGTATAGTTGTTCTACGACTTTGACAAGGCATATTTTGTTCTTACACCCTCATTATTATCATGTTTTGCTTATTTGAAAAATTATCTGGTGCTCACGCCGCATCAGTTATGTTTATGTGTCATGTACAAACCTATGGTAGCTATCTATTTTATGTCCGAGCTACTTGAGTGTTATCTTACATTTACCCTTTTTGAGTAACATTTTTGTGAACTTAAAATCCAAACACTATCCATGTGAGGTGCTGAAATTATCTTGTCATTTGCTTTGCTACTTATAAAAATTTAATCATTTTCCTACCATACTTCATAATACTTAAAAGTTTTAAATCTAATTTGTTTTCTCGCTTTGATTGCTTGAGGGCAAGCAATAGCTAAGTGTGTATGAATTTGATAACGACCTAAATATACATATTCAACCCGTTATTATAACGCCACTTTGTATTATAAATAAGAGCTTTCGATAGTTAATATATTGCGTTTTACATGCATGTATAAAGTATGAAGAAGCAAAGTGAATAAATACAAAGAAGGGTACTTATTGTGCAATTTAGCAAAACTATTGGAAGAAGATTCTGGAACGCACAAAAGTGCGGCGCACAATGTCAGAAGTGCGGAGCACATGCCCATATCCAAAGTGTGGCGCACATTTTCTCTCAGCCAACACTATGAATAGGAGCCACTTCTACTCATTTGATACACAACTCATCTCTCAACCACTACTCTATAATCCGAGTATCCTTAGCTTTTTAGTAATATTTTCAGTATTATCCACGTTTGGGAAATACTTGTAACGAGAGTATTCCACTCTTCGATTCTTTGAGGAATGATACAATCGTGACACTTGTGCACTCGTTCATTCGATCAAATCTAAGTATGATGTTCTCTTACTCTTTTACATTTGTTAATTTGATTACTATGTTAGGCTAAGCTATTTGTGACTATATGGGTATGTGACTATGATTGGTGATGATGCTATGATATGATCCTTTATAATTGATTTCAAGCTAATGTTGTAGAACCATTTTACCACCTCGTTCTATAAACTATATTTTATTAAGAGTTGATTTGTTACGATAGTTTGGAGTTGAGAAACGCAAATTATTATAATAAGTTTTTAAAGACTTGTCTATGGTTTTGAATCTTCGGTTGGAGAGATCCGCTTAGAAACCTTGATAAAATATTGAACTAGTTGGAAACTTGTTTTGAGCTTAGTCGCTTGAATAAACATAAGTCTTGAATCACCCTAAAGTAAATTGTGCAAACGCCATTTTGACGAAAAAGGATTATCACTCTTTACCTACATAAACATATCTCGGTCATTATTATCATTATCAGGAACTCATACGAACTATCCCATATTAGTCATACTTGTTACTATTGATATTTCAATCATTTCTTTCTTTAATTATTAGATTGATTACCAAAATGAAACTAAGTCTCAGCGAATGGTCCCGACTTACCACTACAAGCTATATTATGAACGAAAGGGTATACTTGCCAGTGTTTGTATTCTAGTCCCTTGTTTTGTCTAAACCTTGTAATATAAATTTAAGACTTGCGAAAAAAACATCACCTTTTTAGGCCCTTACTATATATGACGTCGTAGCAAGTTTTTTACAACCAGTATAATCATTATGGGCCCGGAAATAAGACACAAGTTTGCGCACCTAATAACGGGCCAACCTCTCCTGGTAGTAGCGGTATACCACGCGTAATGAGTTTGCCTCACACGTAGGGACCATTTATGTGATTACACTAATTCATAAAACAAACAATAACGCGTTACAAACTTAAAGCGTGGAAAAAAGCTAACTCATAAACACAAAATATCTAAGTTATTACAGGCTAGGTGCAAACACACGCACCTAAAAGTTTAGATAAAAAATTGTTCAAGATTACATCAAATGTTTGACACTAGATCGAAATCAGACGAGGACTTCTTCAGCTTTAGGATGGGAGGAAGATAGGAGGATTCGCGATGCTTATTCATATTCTTCTCCATCAAATCTAGTAGTCGCGCGCCTCTCTTCAGCAAAGGTGATGGAAGCACAAGGACCGTAGCAACAAGGTGGGCATCACCAGCAAATGAGGAGGCCTCTAAACCTAACACCGCTCTCTTGGCCATGACACGATTAGCATGCGCTGCAAGCACCTCAGACAGAGGAACCTCCTTTACAATTTGGAAGGGTTTGAGGGCATCACGGGGGTATGCAAACACCGGTACCAATAGCTATTCCTTGGAAGGCTTCAAATGTTAATTTGCTTGGGTTTTGGAGCCTTCGAGCTTATGGCATGCCAAAGTAAGTCCCTCCATCACAGTCTCTAAGGGAAGCTCCACGTGGTCGCTACTAAGACCAAAAGAGGGTATAGGACATACCTTCATTTTTCCCATAGTTGTGGTCGTCTTGGACTTGGCAGTAGGATCGTAAAAAACTATGGCTTTCAGATCCTTCTTTAGCAAATCAGCTTTATGGGCCTTCTCCAAACCAGTAGCGGTACCCTCATTGATGGCCGCTAAAATGGAATCGGCAAAGGTGGCCCGTTGAGTTGGGTCCTCAAGAGCACCCATAGCAGCCTAGCATAGACCACGGGCACCAACCAGCGCTTCACAGCAACCTCACACATAAGGCATGTGTTAGCCTTAAAATGTGAGCGCCATTTACGGAATTACATTAGTTTCATATGGGCAAAACATGGAGGGACTACTTTTGCTAAGTTGTCAAAGTCACTCCATGTCTAGCCTATATATACCCCTCCATACTTCCATGGAGGGGTGAGGATTCTTCTTATTGTGTATTTCACTTCTCTCTCTAAATACACACACTCATTTCAAGGTTTATCTTTCTCTCTCTAAAATATCTAAATACTTCTTTTATCCTCCCCGACCTCCGGATCACCTTTTGTTAGCTTGAATCTTATGAGGTTAACAATTGGTATCAAAGCTAACCGGGGGTGTTTTGTGTTTCGTGTTTGCTGATTTGTAGCTTTTTCGTCTTATTCTTAAGTTGTTATAAGTTACGAATTTTTGGTATTGTTTATTGGTTTCCGTCCAAATGGTCACAAAGCTGCTCAATCCATTAACCAAAAAGTTTCAATATGTGTATCTTTTATTTGTCACGTATCTGATATCAGTCCAAATGTCTCATTTTTTAATGGTGTTTGTGGTTTTATCAGTGTCTACGTGTCAGCTCTATCTGTCTCTCTATTAATCTATTTTCTAACAGTGTCATATCTGAAAAATCACCATATCCACCATTTTCGAGAAAATCAAGAAATGGTCAAAACCTTCTTCAGATGGAGTCATTACGATGGTGAGTTACGATGGGAGATCCCGATGCCTTCTTTTGATCGCATTGATTACGATGGATGGCTGCGATGAGTCGCTGCGATGAGTCGCTGTGATGAGTCGCTGCGATGAGTCGCTGCGATGGGCTCATGTTGCGATGGAACATAGTTGACTGCAATGGGTTCTTTTGATTGACTGCGATGGTATGCATTTACAAGGACTGCGATGGACTCATTTTTTATACATACTTGTGATGACTGATTATTGTGGTTAGACAAATAATGAGACTCATTTACATAAGTTTTATTTCTGAAAATATTTTGATCAAACCAGGAGTTCATCACAACACCGAGTCAACTCAGTGAGTCGAAAAAACTCATCAAACAAACACCATCCTTTTAACTCCACAACATCATATCTATACCTAACCCATTGACACCTAAAACCCCATCTAGAATAAAAATGGAAAAACATATTTGAGTAAAACTTATATCTAGATCTCAGTTATTCTATCTCAAGGGTTGAACCTCAATCGTCAAGATCTTTTTAAGATCAAACACGAGAAAGAAAACACATCGTCGATCTAAATGAAGAAGGCTTCTGTTTGTATTTTCGAAACCAATTTAAGAATGAATAAGAACATGTATGCTCATATTCACTTCCTTGTTTCGATTAATAGAAACAACAAATTATAACCGCCATGCAATCAATTAACAAACCTACCCGAGATCAATTTTACACTGATCTTGAAGCCAAACGAGTATTATCAACGAGGACTTGTTTGTTTGCACCATTAGATTGATTCGTATATGATGGTTTTAGCATTGATGATTGATTCTTGGTTCGATAGTATATAAGATTATCTGAGTTTGAAGAGTGATTGAGATAATTAGATTAGAAGGTCTAGGTTTCTATTTGTCTTTGGTTCAAAAATCAGAGAGTTAAGTGATGATGATCTGTGGATGTGTATATTTGGCTGAGTTTACTGGTGGAGGTTACAAGATAAGATTTGGTGGGAGAAAATATGATAAGAAAGAGAGACGGAGTAATATGTGTTTAGGGTTAACTGACCTAAAATTTAGAGTTAGTCACTTGTTTATATTTCTACATGTGGAACGGTACTACTCTGGACTAGGTTGAGCTTCGGGCTGATTATTGGGTTTGTGTGATGGGCCAACAACACTCTCAAATTAAATGGGCCAGAATACATATTGCCCCTTTTGGTTTTACAAAACTGATATACCACACGAGCTTAAATGTTATTCATGGTGATGGGTATTATTTTTGTTAAATGGGGCCATCAATTTGACGTATTGAACCATTTTTGGAAATTTAGTTATATGGTGGTTGGACGAGATATACGGGTTCATTTATCGGGCTATGATGACATTTATTTTGATGTCGGATATTCGATATGTTTCGATCGATTGAAAGTGCTTAAATGACAAAGAAAGTTATAGGTCGATCCGCGCATCAGTGGGGTATATGACTGACGTTCGGCTTAATCGACAAGTTATCTAGACAAAATTTGTTCTTTAATGACAATTCATTTCATAATTTGTTCTAGTTAACGACATTCTCAACACACAACACCAAATCAAACAAAACACTTAACGCTAAAACGATCCGATATAAGATTGATAGGTGTGAAAACACCCATCCTTTTACCACTTATTTCTTGCTAAAACAAGACCAAAACGCGTATTTAATATCATTTGTTTGGAATTATGTGTGGTTTGTGTGTTTGTTGTGTTTTCAGAGCCAACCGGATAAATATTGAAGAAAACATGGGATTGCACGGGTTTTATCAAAGAAAAAGACTCAAGACGAAGTCTATTGTCCAAGAGATGCAAAAGATTTGAAGTCAATGGGCCTATTTGAAGATTTATCGTAGAAAAGGACCAAAGATGGAAGATTTACATATGTCGAAGAACTCAAGTCTACTAAACGAAGAAATTAAAGGACGAGTTGAATTTATTCATCGACAAATCCCGAATCAGAATAAAAAACGTCAACTTTTCTAAAAAGACGAGAAGACAAGAAGAAAGGGAGAAAGCCCACTCATCAACCAACTTCAAGGCCTATAAATAGGAGTCCCTTCACACATTAGAGCTAGTTTTCATTTCCAGTTTCTTTTCTTCCTTTATTTTCGTAGGAAACCAACACCATTAAGGTGTTGGTGATTTTTCATCTTTGTTTTCACAAATCTTGTAAGGTTTAATCTTCACTTTTGTTTATTCAACCTTAATCATTCAATATCATCTTTCATTTAATCTTGTTCTTCCTTTTCTTATTGATTCAAAGTCTTAAGTTTTTATTTTGTTAAGTTTGATCTTCAAAAGTAAGTGGGATTTGTGTTTTTGTTGATTTGATTTGATGTTTATCATTAGTAAATGATTAGTGGTTAGTTTGGTTTAATCTTTGGTGAAAACTTTGTTGATTTTGGTTAAAAATCGAGTTACTGTTGTTTCCCTGTTCTTCGCCTTCAAAACAATCCCCATATTCCGAATGAGCAACCTTTATTCCGAATGAAGGATTTGGGTTAATTATTCCGGATAAAACTAACATTCCGGACGAGCACTTAGTTCTTTTTATTCCGCATTAACAAGATATTCCGAACCAGCAATTTTCATTCAGTTATTCCGAATCAGTGTGTTCATCCGGAATAATCAATATTCCGGGTGAATAATTTTTTTCCGAATCAGCATTTTTGTTTAAATTATTCTGAATGAAGGAATATTCCGAATGAGCATTTAGTTTAAGTTATTCCAAGTCAGCAAATTATTCCGAGTGAAGCTTTTTCTTTTGAGTATTCCGAATAAACATTCCGGATGAGCAGTTTTCGAGTATTCCGAATGTTACTTTCCGAATGAGTTGTGTATTCCGAACCAGCAGTTATTCCGAATGAAGCTTATGTTTTAATTATTATGGATCAAAGGATATTCCGGATAAGCAAGATTATTCCGGGTAAAGAGATCATTCCGAGTCAAGCTGTTATTCCGGATCAAGGAACATTCAGGTTGAGGAAAGAGAAATTGAAGAACAAGGTTGATATTCAGGTTTCGAACTTTCTTAAAATGTTCAAACAACTGAATTTCAATATCTCCTTTGCTGAGGCTCTCGCTCACATGCCCAAATATGCTAAAATGTTTAAAGATCTTCTCAGTGATAAGGAGAAACTTCTCGATATTGCCCAGACCCAACTTAATGAGAATTGCTCCGCAGTGCTCTTAAGGAAATTACCAACCAAACTTCGTGATCCGAGTCGTTTCTTGATTCCTTGCAACTTCCCGGGAGTAGAGAATTGCATGGCCCTAGCCGATCTAGGTGCTAGTATTAACTTAATACCATTAAGTGTTTGGAAGCAATTATCTCTCCCCGAGCTAGTCCCCACATGAATGACTTTGGAATTAGCTAACCGTACGGTTGCTTATCCGGTGGGGATAGCCGAAGACGTCTTCGTTGGCGTCGACAAATTCACCTTTCTGGCGGATTTTGTTTTCGTAGACTACGAGATGGACCCCCGTGTTCCATTAATCGTTGGACGTCCATTCCTGAGGACCGGTCGCACTCTCATCGATGTAGCCGCGGGCGAATTAATCATGAGAGTTGGTGACGATAAAAACGTCTTCAACATGGGTAAACTTTCTAAGCAGCCTTCGGAAAACGAGAATGTTAATTTTATTGACGTTCTTGATGAGGCTTGTGAAGAACTTTTCAAAGACGCTTGTAAAAGTGATTCTTTTTCTCTACCCATTGTTGAGACCGTTGCCTCTATTGCTGCATCACTAACTCCATTTGGAGAAAGTGATTTCATCTTGAAAGAATTTGAAGCAACTTTGGGAGATGTGGACTTAAAATAGGATGATTCTCCCTCCAATTGGGATGAAGATATTCGTACCATTGAGAAAGTTCTCAATGAGGACCATATTTCTCCACCATCTCCTAAGGATATCTCTATCGATGAACCAAATTTGACTACGCCTTTCATCGAAAATCCTTCGGATTTAGAGCTTAAGGACCTACCGTCTCATCTCGAGTACGTTTTCCTTGAAGACAACAAGAAGTCACCCGTGATCATCGCTAAGGACTTGAAAGATGGAGAAAAATCCCGACTTATCGCCGTGTTGAAGAATCAAAAGAAAGCTATTGCATGGAAAATCTCCGATATTCGTGGAATTGATCCTCACTTCTACACACATAAAATTCTCATGGAGGACGATTTTAAACCCACTATTCAAAGCCAAAGAAGGGTGAATCCTAAGATCCATGACGTAATCAAAAAAGAGGTTATCAAACTTCTTGATGCGGGAATGATCTATCCTATCTTGGATTCACCATGGGTTAGTCCCGTCCATTGTGTGCCTAAGAAATGCGGAATCACCGTTGTGCCCAATGAAAACAACGAGTTGATTCCTACTCGTCTCGTTACAGGGTGGAGAGTTTGTATAGACTATCGTAAACTCAATGATGCTACGAGAAAGGATCATTTCCCCCTTCCTTTCATGGACCAAATGCTTGAACGTCTAGCGGGTAATGACTATTACTGCTTTTTAGACGGTTTCTCCGGGTATTTTCAAATTCCCATCGATCCCAAAGACCAAGAGAAAACCACATTCACTTGTCCTTACGGAACATTTGCTTATAAAAGAATGCCTTTCGGCTTATGCAATGCTCCTGGGACATTTCAAAAGTATATGATGGCTATCTTCCATGACATGGTTGAAGAAACTGTGGAAGTCTTCATGGATGATTTCTCGGTTTATGGTGATTCTTTCTCTTCTTGCCTTGCCAATTTGGAACGCATGCTTAAGCGGTGTGAAGACACTCGCCATGTTCTAAATTGGGAAAAATGCCATTTCATGGTAAAAGAAGGCATCGTGCTAGAACACAAAATCTCCAAAGCCGGTCTTGAAGTGGACCGTGCTAAAGTCGATGTTATTGCAAAATTGCCTCCACCTTCAACCGTGAAGGGTGTGAGAAGTTTCCTCGGTCATGCGGGCTTCTATCGTCGATTCATTCAAGATTTTTCTAAAATCGCTCGCCCGATGACCCACCTCTTGGAAAAAGATACTCCTTTCATCTTTTCCAAAGAGTGTCTTGAATCCTTCAATCTTCTTAAGGATAAGCTAACTAAGACACCGATCTTGGTTACCCCTAATTGGGAGCTACCTTTTGAATTGATGTGTGATGCTAGCGACTTTGCTATTGGAGCGGTTTTGGGCCAAAGAGTGAACAAACACTTCCAACCAATCCATTACGCTAGCAAGACAATGACGGGGGCTCAATTGCATTATACCACTACCGAAAAAGAGCTTTTAGCTGTAGTGTAAGCTTTTGAAAAGTTTCGCCCTTATCTTGTCCTTTCTACCACCATCGTGTATACCGATCATTCCGTGTTGAAGTACTTGATGACTAAGCAAGATTCTAAGCCAAGAATTCTTCGTTGGGTTTTGCTCCTTCAAGAATTCAACATTGAAATTCGTGACAAGAAGGGAGCCGAAAACCTAGCCGCGGATCATCTCAGTAGACTTGAGGATCCTTATCAAGGGGATCATCCGAATCAAGAGATCAATGACTCTTTTCCCCTTGAGGCCTTAATGTCTATCAATCCAAATCTCGATGACACCCCGTGGTTTACGGACATCGCAAACTACTTAGCAGGTGGAATTCTCAAGGAAGGATTAACGTCCCAACAAAAGAAAAAGTTCTTTAAAGATATTGAACATTATTTCTGGGACGGCCCTTACCTCTTCAAACAATGTGCGGATCTTGTCATTCGTCGATGTGTTGATGGGCCGACAGCGATACAAATCCTTTACGCTTGCCATAAAGGACCCACCGATGGTCACTTTGGTCCTAATTACACCGCGAAGAAAGTATTCGACTCTGGTTTTTATTGGCCTACCATTTACCATGACGCTCACGAAATGGTTAAACATTGTGATGCTTGCCAAAGAAAAGGCAAGATCACACATAAAGATGAGATGCCTCAAAATTTCATACAAGAATGTGAAATCTTTGATGTATGGGGCATCGACTTTATAGGGCCATTTCCATCATCTAAAGGGAACAAGTACATCCTCGTAGCCGTTGACTACGTTTCGAAATGGGTTGAAGCTAACGCTCTCCCTACAAACGATGCGAGGGTGGTTGTGAACTTTTTGAAGAAACTTTTTGCTCGATTCGGTGTTCCTCGTGCTTTAATCAGTGACCGCGGGACTCATTTTTGCAATGCTCAATTTGCAAGAGTCATGGCTAAGTATGGTGTCAATCACCGTCTTTCCACCGCTTATCATCCTCAAACCAAAGGTCAAGCCGAGATATCCAACCGTGGATTGAAGCGAATTTTGGAACGTACTGTGGGGGAGCATCGTGCCGCGTGGGCCGATAAGTTAGACGATGCTTTGTGGGCTTTCCGTACCGCATATAAGACCCCGATTGGTTGCACACCTTATCGTCTTGTGTACGGGAAAGCGTGCCACCTCCCTATCGAGCTGGAACATAAGGTATACTGGGCCTTGAAGTGGGCTAACTTCGACATCAACAAAGCCGGTGATCTTCGCAAGATTCAACTCAACGAACTAAATGAACTGAGGAATGAAGCTTACGAGAACTCATTGATCTACAAGGAGAAGACCAAGATCATCCACGATGCTAAGATTAAGAACCAAGAGTTCCACGTTGGTGATCAAGCCTTACTTTTTAACTCTCGGTTGAAGATCTTCTGGGGCAAGTTAAAGAGCCGCTGGTCTGGTCCATTCACCATCGCCAAAGTCTTTCCCTATGGCACCATTGAGCTTTCTCAGCCAAATGGGCCCAATTTTAAGGTGAATGGCCAGCGTTTGAAGTTGTACTTTAGTGAGGACATCTCTCATGAGATGATTCCATCCCTCACCACGTTTCCCATGAACTAGTTTTGGGTCGAGTCAGGCTCGTGACCCGGTTAACAAAAACAAGCGCTCCTCGGGAGGCAACCCGAGTATCTATCCCTTTCTGTTTTACCTCCTAAGTGTAGGGGGACCTATATAGGTTGTTTGTGTTTGTGTGGTGATGTGATTACAGGGATAAGTGCACTTTTGGAATCTTTGAAGAACCGTGCTCCCGTGTTATCCGCAATCTGGTTCTATCTCTCAACTATCGGGATTCAATTTTCTTCATACTCTCATTTAAATTGATCACTATAGTTGTCCTCTCCTTAGCAAGATTTAAACAACGTGCACAATGTGATAAGTGTAGGGGATACTTTTCCCACATGCTTAAACATTGAGGACAATGTTTATATCAAGTGTAGGGGGGACTTCTATCGAAGTAAGTGGGCATTTCCATGAATTTATCCTTATTTTAACCGGAAAATTCGAATTTTCGACATTTTTCAAAATTTTTAATCTATTTTGGCCTAGTTTTATAGTTGTATTTTCCTTTGTTATGTTTATTTTCTTTCCTTGCTAGAATAAATTTTCAATAAAGTGGTTTTAAATTTTTCAAAGTCGTGAATCTTTTGACTCAACCCGAGTTTACTTATCTAAGTTTACTCTAGCTAGTATCCTTAACGTGTTTAAGTCAAGTTTTGCTAGGCTTTTATATAGGGAACTTTAAAACGTGAAAGTCTTAACTCTCACGGGTTAAGAACAAGAACTTTTCGCAAGTTCCTATAATTGATCCTAGAGAGTCGTTTATCAAGGGAACTTTAAAATGCGAATTCTAAAACTTGAAAAAGTCTAAGAGTTTGCAAGATCCTATAGATGACTCGAAAACCCAAAGCTATGATTTAATTAGCTAAGCATCCACGAGTCTCATTCCTTGAGATTTTAAATTGTAGAGAACGAGAGATGATAGAGTCAACTATAAGTTTGGTATTCTTTCGTGAATTTATGTGAGTTGATTATAAGCCTATTCTCCCATCGTTTGCTAATAAATTTATCTGCAATAAATAAGGTTGTACGATTTGAAAAGTTACTTAGCTTCTAGCCCAAGATCGTTTAAAAGTTGCTCGGTATTAATTAGAGTTCATAGCCAAGGCATAACTTATTGAAGCGGGATGCGAAGATTGGCGAGTCCGAAAAGGCCCTAACAAGGCATGAGGGCTACAGTTTGTTGCTAAAGATCCAAAAGTGACGTGAAGAATCATTTATCAAAATCAATATGAAGGATCGAGACACACGACAAAAAGCAAGAACTCCCCAAAAGATCATGGAGAAGTCTATCCGAAGAGACCCTAGCTAGGTATGAGGATAAATTGATCCAATTCCTAAAAGGAGGCGGATCGTTGTATATCAAAGTCCAAAATAAAGATTGGAGAAAAATGAAGAAGTCGTGGTCCAAATATTAAGAATCTCTCAAAACTTCAAGTGAAGAAATTCCTATTATGAAGAGAAGACCATAATTTCAAGAACGTCTCTCAAAGATTTAAAGTATGAAGTCGCTGCCAAATATCGGTCCGAGAAAGGTCTCAAATCGTGAAGCGAGTTATGCCAAGATATAAATTTTATGAGGTCCCGAGAAGCAGTTTTAAAAGATTTTGTCCTTTAGCTAACTATTGATTAAATAATCCCACTTTATTTTCAGCCTAAATAACTATCAAAATAAGTCAGACAATGCATCCTCGTGATCATTTAAGACAATATTAAAATATAAGAGATACACCTAGGAATAAGGGAGTCTAAGTGAATAATTGGGCCACATGAGTTCGTGTTAGTTTGCTAACTTATAATAACAATGATCTCGTTTTTAAGCTTGGTATGGGGAACGTGAAACTTGAGAATGATGAACATTCATGACAACCTAAAACCCCAATGTAAGTCGTTGAATTCTTTACTTGTTTTGTTCTTTTGATTTCCTTAGTGTTTAGAATTTAATAAAGGCCAAGGCGGGTTATTTATGATGAGAAATGTAAACCGTACTTTAAAATTAATGCATTGCATGAGGGCATTGCAATGGTCAAGTGTAGGAGATTTGATAGGTGTGAAAACACCCATCCTTTTACCACTTATTTCTTGCTAAAACAAGACCAAAATGCGTATTTAATATCATTTGTTTGGAATTATGCGTGGTTTGTGTGTTTGTTGTGTTTTTAGAGCCAACCGGATAAATATTGAAGAAAACATAGGATTACACGGGTTTTATCAAAGAAAAAGACTCAAGACGAAGTCTATTGTCCAAGAGATGCAAAAGATTTGAAGTCAATGGGCCTGTTTGAAGATTTATCGAAGAAAAGGACCAAAGATGGAAGATTTACATATGTCGAAGAACTCAAGTCTATTAAACGAAGAAATTAAAGGACGAGTTGAATTTATTCATCGACAAATCCCGAATCAGAATCGAAAACGTCAACTTTTCTAAAAAGACGAGAAGACAAGAAGAAAGGGAGAAAGCCCACTCACCAACCAACTTCAAGGCCTATAAATAGGAGTCCCTTCACACATTAGAGCTAGTTTTCATTTCCAGTTTCTTTTCTTCCTTTATTTTCGTAGGAAACCAACACCATTAAGGTGTTGGTAATTTTGCATCTTTGTTTTCACAAATCTTGTAAGGTTTAATCTTCACTTTTGTTTATTGAACCTTAATCATTCAATATCATCTTTCATTTAATCTTGTTCTTCCTTTTCTTATTGATTCAAAGTCTTAAGTTTTTATTTTGTTAAGTTTGATCTTCAAAAGTAAGTGGGTTTTGTGTTTTTGTTGATTTGATTTGATGTTTATCATTAGTTAATGATTAGTGGTTAGTTTGGTTTAATCTTTGGTGAAAACTTTGTTGATTTTGGTTAAAAATCGAGTTACTGTTGTTTCCATGTTCTTCACCTTCAAAACAATCCCCAGATTCCGAATGAGCAACCTTTATTCCGAATGAAGGATTTGGGTTAATTATTCCGGATAAAGCTAACATTCCGGACGAGCACTTAGTTCTTTTTATTCCGCATTAACAAGATATTCCGAACCAGCAATTTTCATTCAGGTATTCCGAATCAGTGTGTTCATCCGGAATAATCAATATTCCGGGTGAATCGTTTTTTCCGAATCAGCATTTTTGTTTAAATTATTCCGAATGAAGGAATATTCCGAATGAGCATTTAGTTTAAGTTATTCCGAGTCAGCAAATTATTCCGAGTGAAGCTTTTTCTTTTGAGTATTCCGAATAAACATTCCGGATGAGCAGTTTTCAAGTATTCCGAATGAAGCTACTTTCCGAATGAGTTATGTATTCCGAACCAGCAGTTATTCCGAATGAAGCTTATGTTTTAATTATTCCGGCTCAAAGGATATTCCGGATAAGCAAGATTATTCCGGGTAAAGAGATCATTCCGAGTCAAGCTGTTATTCCGGATCAAGGAACATTCTGGATGAGCAAGGTATATTCCGAATAAAGGATATTCCGGATCAACACAATTATTCCGGATCAAGGTTTTTTCACATTTATTCCGGATGAGCAAGTTTTCCACATGAACCATTTATTCTGGACGAAGCCAATTATTTCGGATCAGTTTTTCTTTTGAGTATTCCGAATCAGTGGTTTTGCAATTAAGGGTATTTTACTGTTTTATGTTTAATTTTAATTTAATTTAAGCCTTATTTTATTAACCGCTTTTAGTTTAAGTTTATATCTTTGCGCATGTAATCCTTTTTAGTAGAGTAGCAAACCAAACCCCTTTTACTTTCCACCAAGAACAACTGAGTCACACTTTTAATCGATGATCAATTCTAAAAGATTCAGAACGAAATTATTTTATACTTGGCTAAAACCTTGTATCAAATATTCACTTAAACGACAACGGCTAGTTTTGTTTCTACAAAGACAAGTGATCACGAAGTGGATTTGGTATTCTTTATTTGAAGTTGAAGTGGGATTACATGAAAGCGTCTACTTATTTCATCATCGAGCCTTCCTTCTATTTTTCTACCCCTTTTCTTCAAACCCAGTATATCGGTTGATGACTTGCTTGGGCGATAAAATTTATGATTGAGACTTGAATTATCTAGTTTCCACTGTCAAGGGGTGGATGGTCGACGACATGGATAACTATCATTTTTGGGTGTCACATGCAGTTGCTCGTGTGGATAACTTTAAGAGGTTTAAGAGACTTGTTTCTACACCGATCTTCAATCGACATAAGTGAAAGCTTAAGTAAAAAATTTGGGGGATTGTACTTCAGTTTCAAGCTTGGAATATCGGGCTTACTTCACATGTGGTCACAATAAATAGCCGAATGAATTCGAGGTTGGTAAGTTAGATAGAGAGATGGAATCAGCACTCAATTCTCACGGGATATTTATGAGCCTCATAACGACAATGGTACTTCATAGTCTAAGCAAAATTTTCAAAGTTTATCAATGACTTTCAAAACTTTTCAAGACATTTGCTTAAGACTAAGAACTTCTTGAGTATATGGACATCCACGATAATGATGCTTCCGAGAGTTCGAAATCATCATGGGGGAAGATCGTGTACTTTGAAGTAATCGGATCGACTTCCAGGGGGAAGTAGTGTACATGGAATGGTATCTACTTTACTTTATACGATTTTTAGGAAGTATTCTGCAGGCGTGTGAAGAATTGTTGCTGATTTCCTGCATGTTACCCCAAACGGATTATCACCAAAAACTAAACGACATGAAACAGTATAGAAGCAGTGTTATTTGGTGTGGTTCTTCTACAAATTTCCGCTGTGTACTTAAACCGATGAGCTAGAAGATTTTTCAAACTACATCAAAGTGTTAGAATCTGCTTAAGATACAGATATTGGTTTGGGGGGAAGCTGATTCAGAAACTTCGTTAAAAAGAAGTCTATGAAGAAAGTTTTTTAAATACATGTTGCATGAATTGGGGGGAAGTTAATCCAAATCATGCATATTACAATTGTTCCACAACAAGCAAAGACAAAGAGGATTCAAGCTGAGGTACAAGTTATGAAGACCAGAAGAACTAAAAGACATCCTCAGCAATGGAAGCGCCTTGGAAGATTTTATTTTGTTGTATTTTTACTTGTTAGGAACATTGTAAGTAATTCCGTATGTCTCCACATTGGGGGAAGATTGTTAGCCTTAAAATGTGAGCGCCATTTACGGAATTACATTAGTTTCATATGGGTAAAACATTGAGGGACTACTTTTGCTTAAGTTATCAAAGTCACTCCATGTCTATCCTATATATACCCCTCCATACTTCCATGGAGGGGTGAGGATTCTTCTTATTGTGTATTTCATTTTTCTCTCTAAATACACACACTCATTTCAAGCTTTATCTTTGTCTCTCTAAAATGTCTAAATACTTCTTTTATCCTCCCCGACCTCCGGATCACCTCTTGTTAGCTTGAATCTTATGAGGTTAACAGCATGGCTATAAGTCTTCATCGTATTCCACACTCAAGCGCTTTAGCTGGCTCGCAAGGTCACCTACACTGTCTTTCACCTACCCACCCAAAGAATCAACATGAGTGATAACCGGTCTCTATAAATGATATGAGTCATATCTCATATCAATTATAATATATAAAACCCCTAAAACACAAAGAAATTACCAAGTTTTAATGTGATTAAACGGAATTACGTGGTATTCTTTGTTGTTTGTGATTGTGTAGGTAAAATGATACGTTTTCATACAAACATGGATTCCAAGGCTTAATTATGGAGAAAAAGACAAAAGAAGGACCAATTATGACAAGTATCCAAAGTTCAAGGGCCTAATTGGTTGATTTCAGAAGATGAAGGGTTGAAGTTACCATTTTTACAAAGTCTTCATGCTTAAACAAGAAACTGGCAAAGTTAAGGGTTCATTTCTGCCAAATTACAAAGTACTTTGGAGCTTAATCCGTGTGAAAGGGCTATGGTCCAATGAGAACCCAGAATAAGTGTGACACAGATCGCCATATCATTACATTTAATGTGGAGAGATAAGTGGCAAATCAGATCAGCACAGTGCTACACTAACTTTTTCCAGCGAATGAGAAGAGACCACCATGTCACTTTTACTGTGCATATGGATAACGATCCGCGTGAGAATTAATAGACGAATCTAAGGGCGCCACGTGTCCATCCTTATTCCCAGATCGCAAAGCACGCTTGAGGCAGTTTAATGAAGAAATTTCAACATGGAAAATGATCACAAGGGCGAGACGAATTCACTTCAACTATCCAATTATAATGAAATCAACTCATTTATTTTCCCCTAATTGGCCAAGAAAACATGATGAACTCCTAACATATTTTTGCTACGTGGAGCACTGTTATTGTAGCAAACACGTTACTACCTTCACTTCTCAACTTATAAATACCCTAGCTTATTCTCATTTGTACACAGTTAGTTAAGTGTGAAATTTTCACACAGGTAGATAAATTCTCTCTCATTTCACATTCCCTAGTTTAACTACTTAGTGTGCCTGACAAAGACACTAAATCTAGTTAGTTAGTTAGTTAGTTGTAACAGATTGAAAACAACTTCCTCCATTAATAAAACTTCACTTCACATTTCACATTCATTCTCGATTCTCCTAGCATAATTGTTCATTACCAGAATTCCTTGATTCTGTTATCCACAACTGGATAACAGATAATTGTTAGTGTTTTGGAAACCTGTTTGTCACACCCCATCATGGCGGAATATGGTGCGCGACGTATGGATATCATCACAACAATAGTGTGTCTATATAGATAACTAAATGAAATGGAAATATCATAAATGGTGACACAATGTCATAAATATATCTCAAACAATGCAGGCGTCTAGGTAACTAGGTAACAGGTCTACCTGTTACCAAAGACATACAATTAACAAATAATAAACATATAGGTGTCTACAAAGTATCACTTATTCAAACATAAATAAAGACTAAGAGGAAAGGGGGTTCCTCCAAATGCAATCCTAAGCATTCCAGCTAGCCACTCCTATTCTCATGCTTAACCACATTCTTACCTGAAAGAGACACTAAAACACGTCAACATAAAGTTGGTGAGAGTCATAGGTTTAGACTCCAACTCCAAATCATTTATAAGCTGTGAATAACAACCACTAACAAAAGAACATATGGACAATGTGCTACAATTATGTATTAACAAGTAGCATTTAAGATTAACCAATCACCACAAATTCAAGGCTCCAAGCCTTACCAATAACCGTAATTCCAAGGATCCAAGCCTTACCAATCACCATGCTCCCATAGGCGCCCATACACCTATGAACCAATCCCAAGGCCCCGCCTTGTCAACATCCCCTTGGTACCAAGTCAAACCATAATAACTGAGATGGTACGTGTCCCCCGATCCAAATCATAAACATAATCAAGAATCACATAGCAGTTAATCACATAAGTGCACAAACAAGTCCATCACAAACTACAAAAACATTCACAACATTCTTTACAAAACCATACAGTGTCTCTTCCATCCCATATGGAAATCAAATCATAAAAAGACACGGGACTATGAACCTCACCTGAACAAGCCTCTCCAAGTACCCGCGCTTTAGCACAAATCTAAACACACAAGCGTATACAATCAAGACATGAACCACATACAAAAATGGCTCATCAATCTATGATGGATATCTAACCTTCTCCTACAACTTAAACCCATTTATATGCCATAAGAATCTCATTACATCACTCTATAAAGCCCTTAACTTAGTTTAGTTCATAATTCGTCCCGTTAACATTTAACCCAAAAGAGTCCCATATTTCACACTCCGTATTATGAGCCAAACGTCCACCAAACCTAAACCACATTCCTTGCAATGAAAACCCATAAACTTATATGTGTTATCTAAAATCTAAGCCCTTTTGTAACACCCCAAATTATACACAATACAATACAGCGAAAGACTCGTTGGTGTTACGGGATAGCACATTACTCACATCATAGACAACGCTTAAAAATCGCGTCGTTTAATAATAAAGCATTTCCATTCATAAATATCAGATTTACATAGGTCCTAAGTCATAGTATTTCAAACAAGTTTTACAAAGCATTTGAATGGAAATTGTTATTTTAAGTGTGGGCCATGAATTCTTGTTGTCTTCCCAAGAATTACCTTCAAGTACATGAGATAAAACATGTTAAAAGAAAAGGTCAGCGAAAATGCCGAGTGAATTCATAGAGTTTGATAAAACCATTAATATATCATCGGTATATAACTATTACCGAAAATCATTTTGTACAAATCTTTGTAATAGTCCATAGAATAGCCAAAGTCATTTTATACAAATCCTTATCAAAAATCATAATATAGGCTTTTGCCTTCAAAATTATTATACGAACCATTGTCGTAAAAACATCATACAATAAGTTTTATAACATTGTATAGAGTTAAATAAAAATCGTTATATGAATATGGTTATGTAAAGCCAAAACACGAACATAATATCAATAATAAGACCCCGTATTGCTAGTCAGGCAATATATCGTAATTCATTGCGTATAGTAGTATTTCGTTATTTGGATTATTATAAGCCGCATGACATTGTTACCTTACTACAAAAAACAACGGGTAGCTAACCCGAAACTCAATTTGCCCATCTAAGTTAGCGTGTCTTCACAAAAATCACGCTATGGAAATCTTCTCATACATAAATTCGCTTACCAATCAACGTGGCACGACGGGGATCAACCGTCAAGGCGTGAACTGGGGTGATCGTCCCCAAATAGTACTATTATATGCATAAGCGTCTACCAAATCCCGGTAGTTCACAATTCATGCTAATGGGACTTTTAGTGACATAACCTAACTTTAATAATCCATTTTATTTCACACATCAGGTCATATAATCATTCATCGAGTCATACCATCATTCGGGTCCAAATCAATAAACAAACAATCGGGACAAATGATGTCCTATTTTATCAAAACTAACATGTTATCTCCCTCGCGGGTTTATAAAACATTTTATAAAAACATTTAAAAGAGTGTGAGGCTATGAACTCACGTTGATGTGAGAAAGCAGGTTATCGGCAATTCGGATGTACGGTACGTGCTTCAATCACGGAAACCTAGACAAATAATACTTGTCTTAGACTCTTGTCCAATGACTTTATAAAAATAATGGCTATGTATATATATGATGATGATTTATAAGTATGATGATGATCAAGTGGGATTTTACATCTTTATTCAACATTATAATGTTATGTGTTGGAAATTTTATAGACTAGTTACACTAGTTTAACTTGTTTACATTTTGAGGCCCAATAGGCCCATTACAAGCCCAATATATTATATTAGCCCAATTATACTTTTAATATCAGGCCCATGCTCACATGTTAGGCCCAAGTGGGTTAAGCCTAATGAGTAAGTCCATTAGTGTTCTACTAAACTAGTTGGATTTATAGTTCAATAAGGCTACTTTGGCCCGTTAATGTTTACATGTTGTAAGGGTTTTATCGGTTTTTACTTGTTATATAAGTTTATATATCAGTATGTGAGTTTATAAAAATTTACATTAGACAGGTCCGAGCGTCTAAGTTTTATTTGACAAAAATGTTAATCTTTCGATTTTAGCCGAAAAGACGTAAAACTTAGGTATATAGTTTTATAACTTGGAAAAACATTTATACTTGTAATTTATATAACATGTCCCATTTTAATATCAATATATATATATATATATATATCTTTATTTATGATTATTATCAACTAGTGGGTTTTATATATGTATATTTTATATAAATTTTTGAGTGCTTATATTATATACTATTTATTTACAAAATCAGTCCTAAATTTTAAGTTTACTAAAATATCCATATCTAGAGTTCTATAATGAGATAGGACCTCAAATTTTTATGACAGAAACTAAATGATATGTGCTTCATTTAGCTTCCTTTATAGCTACTGATGAATCAACCTCTAAGTATTTTAATAAATTCGTCCAAAACAGTGTAGGCAGATTTGTACTCCAATCTTGTTTTGATCATATCTCACTCATTATAATGATTCCATTGCATGACAACTCTCACATGTGTACAAGACCTAATACTTACTGTATATTGATTCCACTTTGACAGTTTATCAGTTTATCATTTGTTTAGTTACTGTTTTTATACATCCATCTTATTAAGCAAGATTTAACCATTTTACATGTGGTTTTCCATCTTTTTACCCATGTTTATCAAATCTATCAACATCAAATCCCCACATAATATTTTAATCATCATTCATCATCATATACATATACATAAATAAAGAAAATACAAGATTACATAATCAAAATAACAAGAGGATATGAAGAACAATCTCTATACCACCAAGGTTGTGTAGGTTATGATCAAGGCTTGGATTTTGATGGAAAAACTTGTGATAGATCAACACCAACTTTGAAGACCACCAATCTTTGTAAACTGCTTATAGAAATAAGCCCTAGGACATCATCAAATCACCTCCTTGGATGTTAGAATCACCTCCAATCTTCAAGGCTTCAAAGGGGCATCATCATGTGTATGAATAACACATGATTTTATGGCTAAAATAAATCAAATGAGGGTTGTTGTTGATGATTTTGGGACGAAATAGAGAGAGAGAGAGAGGGAGGAGAGTATGAGTGGTTTGCATGTATGTGTTTAGGAGAAAATGGTTTGAGGTGGTTGTTTTGTAAAGCTTATAGGACAAGTGTATAAGCTTGTATAAGAATTTTTGACACCTCATGGGTGTGGTGGCCTTAGTTAAACCGTCCCATGTGTGGGGTGAGGCAAAACTTTTTTTTCTCATCCCACTAATTTACGGGTACTCCTCGATTCTAGTTTCCTCGATTTGCGTGTCCTCGGGTCGTTTTACGAAAAACGTTTTTATAAATTATGAATCAACGACACAAAACGAATCTAATAAAAATTGTCTCATCAAAAACGGAGTTCAAAAACGTAAATACGTAATCATAAGGTTGCCGGTTTAGTCGTAAAGGACGTTAAATTATTCACGTAAGTCCTAATCTCTTCTCGTAAATTTGTGAGTTTATGAACTAACTCATATTTAAAATGCCAAAATAATATTCACGGATAAATTTATTTCCTGAAATGTCGGACTGTCACCAAAAACAGTGTATGTAAACGTAAGCACGTAACGTAGAATCCTTCGGTTTAGACGTAGTCGATGCTACTTCAAGACGTAAACCCAAATTTCTTCCCAGAAACGAGTGAGTTCATATTATAACATTAAAATAATATTTTTAAATTATACTTGAGAATAAAATATCAACCATAAATTGATGGATTGTCACAGCATTTACCCCTAAACAGGATCTTTGTCCTCAAAGATCGATTTATCTTACTACTCGCTTCTTATAGAGTTAAAGCCATGTGGGTATTTCCTCCACATTCGGTCTTTTCTCACATGTGTAATCCATTACAATACGCGAGTTTCATCAAACATAACTACGGGAATAAGATCAGGCTTAATGTTGACTTACTTTCTCTATCCATGATGTTCACGGGTTTTTGATGAATGCAACTTTTCGCCGATCTAAACTTTATCAAGAAGAATTCAGATTTTCACTTGATAGACATTTTATCAAGTTAGATATACGAATCATAATTTACGCAGCCCTTGAAGTCCTAGGGAGATCCAGCTTATATGCCCTTCAAACCAACATTTTACATTATCTCAATGGTCCCATACAACGGGGACTTAATTCCCATGATCTTTCAGATCATCAATTCACTTTTTCCAAGGTGAAATTTTTTGGCATAACTTCGCTATCCATCCTGCACTTCAAGATCTACATTTCATATTCACATAAACTCCTGCCCACTACTGGCAGTCAATAATCAGGTCCTAATTTTAACAATCATTTCTGGTTTCACGGGTCGGGTATTCTGTAAGGTTAGGCTTGTCATCATAGGAAACCTTAAACCTAAAAGACATGTCCAACTCAAAATGAGTGTATGTCGGGTGACTTCATCCCAACTCCTGCTTACAGATGCTCTCATATTTAGATCCTAACAAGATTCGATCTCGATCCTAACACGATAATTATCAATGATAATATCTCCAAAGGAAAGCTATTATACGATTTATCACCAAAGGTCAATCATTCAAACATAAAACAACACTTTTAGTGTTTTGTATCATTACTTTACCTCGTCCCTTCGATTGGGGTGGTAAACAGTACTCTCATCAAGGTTCGTTCCCAATGACTTTTGAGCAAATCTCTATAAATTCGATGCGAAGCGAGGATCTTGATAGAGATGATCGATACAAGCACACTATGTTTACACGACTCCTTTAAATACAAAAGAGTCAATTTCTTCATCAAGAATCTATAATTAACAGGAATGATATTAGTAAATTTGGTCAGTCTGTCGACGATGACCCAAATCGAATCAAATTCAGATGATAACCTTTGCAATAGTTAGACGTTTACTAATGTATGAGGCGATGTCTGCCTTCAAAAATTTTCATCAGTACATCTTCTTCAGATAAGATACACTTAATCAGAATGGCATGGATAGAACACTTAATCTTATGAGATTCCAACATAACTATATCTCACAATCCTCCATATTTAGGCAACCATAAGCGACCTTTTATACATTTAACGCCATCGGCTTCTTAATTATAATGTTTCACATTAGCTGCAAACCCCTTTTATTATCTATATTATCCTTCTTACAAACATCGGCTATTTTTAAATTGCTCGGCAATTTATTTTGTACAGTCATTATTAAGAAATACATCCTAATTGGTTCTTTATCCTTTCTATATAATGTGTCAGTATCTACATTCACTTTTCCTGATGAAATAATATCAGGACCGTATTTATTCAAAAATTCTTTCTTCATATTTCCTAAGTTTTAGTCTCGTCTCAACTATTATTTTTATTAGTTTTGCTCAATCCGACGTTTAAAGTGTCGATAAATATTACAAGTAATTAAATAATAAATATTTAATTTTATGAAACGTAAACGTAAAAATTTTAAATTTCTTAGTTCGACCAATTATAAAAAAATGTTCAAATAAATTTGAATTTAATTAACAAGATTTTTGTTGATTTATCAAAAATAATTAATAAGATTCGTCAATGTTAGAAAAATTCTTTGTTTATACTTTGGTCAAAATTTTCTTAGTTCAAAAGCAAAAATTGTCGTTTCAAACACTACAACAAAATGAGGCTATTGCAACATTTTACATGCAACACTTTTAAAAGGTGTTACGTATTCTACAAGATTGGTCATAAAGCAACATTTCTAGAATAAGTGTTGCATATTGAGATCTAAGCCAACACTTTAGTTAAGAGTGTTGCAAATTTCATAATTGAAAGTAACACTTCTAAAACTTGTTGCATTTGTTGATGTTTAATGACGACACTTAGTTTGAAGTGTTGCACATTTTATAGATAATTGACGTAGGGCAACATTTCAACTAATGTTGCTTTTATAAAGTGTAACAATATAACGAGAAGAACTGTATGCAAAAATGAGGGACGAGCGACTAAAATTCTCATGGCATGAATTGGTTTGTTCGAATATTTGTAGTTCGTTTCCTTATATTCAATGTGACCCGAAGGGAAGCTTTAAATTAAATAAGACACTCTACTAATACATATATATAATTTAATTAACTCGATTAAGAGAAAGAGAATGAAAGAATGAGGAAAAAAGGAAACCTGATGTTCATGTAGATGTTTATAATAAAATTAAACAACACGTAAAAGATTTGGGTGGTCAAATATAGCGGGAAGTGAAAACTATTCTTTCTCTCCAATTTCATGAGTAAACGTGATTACTAAAAGTAAGGATCATCTAGATAAGATTAAATTTAAAAACGCAATCTCATATTTTTTTTCCAAATATTAACATCTGTTACATAATTAATCGATAAGAAAAAAAAATATTATTATCATAACGAGAGTCTAATTATTTTCTTATACGTACGCATTTTGAGATACTTTCAACAAACGTTTTTCCATTTACCTTATTTTTCTTCGCCGTTGAAACTTGAATGAAAGAATAAACAATAATTTAAATATATTAATATAATCAAATGTGATATTGTGGTTAAATCGCATACGATTTTGTTACATATCATGATACCATATGTTATTTTTTAGTATACTCAACTTAATGTTTAATCACATGTAATTTTTAATGAAAGTTAAAAAAATAAAGGAAAAATAAAGATAAAGCGTAAAAGAATCATAATAAACCTGAAATAACGTTGTCAAAAGTGTATCAAAATGTGCATTTATAAAAGTATAATTTAAAGTTCATTGTGGCGATAATTTGTTTTGTTTAACGCTTAATGATTCACGATATATAAAGGTGTCAGAAAATCCAACTTGACTCGAAGCCGATTAAGCCTATTCGGTTAATTGGGTCAATCTAATTGGTTTAGAGGTTGTTACCACCTGCATGAGGTATCGGGTTCGAGCATCCACGCATTTTTTTATGGGGCAAAAAAAGGAGTGAGGTTTATCCTTTAAGGCGAAAGTTTGTTTGCATATTGCTCAATGATGTTAGTTATAATCACTAGCTACTAACTTTTCGTTCCAACAAAAGATATGACCGGGTATCGAGTTGAAAATGCCATTTTTATGTGTTTTAGAACGACACTATACTTGAAATCCGACACCCGACTTAAACCATTCAAACAGGCAGCCCCCGAGACTCGAACCACTAGGAGTGACCCGTGAAGAGAAACTCCTAAAACTCGCGGATTCGAACGAAGAGAAAAATTTGGGTTTTGTCGCAAGACTCGAACGTGGTAAAACCTTCTCCATAAACTTCAGAAAGAACTCTGGTGACCAAGTGTATTAAAACAATTTGTTAATTCGAGTTCAAATTGATCCGTTTTTTTTAAGTTCTTAATATCACTTTTATAAATTATATCTCTAAATCAGAACAAATAGGCACTTCCAGTAACATTTTACTCATATTCAGATTGATATGAACTGAATCGACCCAAGTTGAATCAACTGAGTTTAAATAAGTCGAGTGCAAATTAAGTGTTAACCACGTTTTGACTCGACCCGAGTAGAGCGGAACCCAATACATAATTAACCAATGTTTTAGAACCCGGTTCGACCCGACCAGTTTAACCGTTTGAATTGATTTAGGTAAAAAAACCGGATCAAATTGAACCGGGTGTCACATTCCTTAAACCCGGTTAGGACCTGCCAGGTTTGGGGTAACTCAGGTTAGCCCGGTTCTCGAGACTCGGACGGGTTTTAATTTTTTCGCGGTTTTTTACTAAGATAAGAAAACATGTAAATTATACGCATTTGCGACGTAACGTTATTTTAGCATTTTATATTCTTTGATAAATATTTTTATGCTCAAAATATGAATATTTTATATTTTTAATTTTTTCTAATCGTTGTAAATACAAATTTTATTTTTTTATAAAACTGAATTGACTTGGGTCAAACTTTTTTTTTAAAAGGTAACTCGGGTCAAACTGATTAAACCAATAATACGATAACTTTAATCGAATCAATAAAATAATCAGTTTTCAAAAACATTGTGTTTGACGAGTAAAATTTAAAAAAAGCCTTTTTTTTAATAAAATGAACCGCGAAGCCAAAAACTCAAAAGTGACCATTTTTTTTGTTACCTAATATCAAGCAAATCAAAGTTCAAAACTGCTCTCATCTCCTCAGATCCCTAATTTGTCACTGCATTTTCTTCTTCGTCTCGCACACCAAGCATCAACTATGTCGGCATCACATGTAAAATCTCAAACTTAAAATCTTTATTTAATTCAATCGATTTGAGCAGTTTGGAATCCAAATTATTTAGATCAATTGTATAAGAAATATGTAGATTTATATCATGCTTTTTTTTTCTAATGATATCATCATATTTCTTCTGTTTTGTCTTTGACAAGTTTCTTGCGTACAATCATCTATTGTTGACGGAGTTCTAAACACGAAATTTTGCAAATTTAATTGAATACCAAATTAATATTATATTACAATTGTTGATATAGAAAAGCTGAATATATTATTTCAATTTGAAATGTGTCAAAATTTGAACTAATATACTTCAACTTCGAGTGACTTTGACTTGTAAAATCAACACAACGTTATTAGCTAGATACATAATATGGTTACAAACAAAAATGGTTTTTCAAATGTATGCTTTTTTTTACTGTCATTCTATAGTTTAGTGCATGCCTTTATGCTCAATAAAAGTCAAACTACTGATTAAACATATTGAACACATATATGGGATCAACGTTATTGATCTACGTGTATGCACATACGAGATTCCTATAAAATATCTAAGAAAATTACTGAGAATTTATGAAATAATCTCTGACAACGTATCAGAAAAGGTTGTATCAATTCAAAAAAACAATGCTGAACTGAAAATAATGCAAATAGGAGTTTGCATCAGCGAGACAGATTTGTTAAAGATGTGGTGTCGAAGCCTTTAGCAAAAAAACATGTGGAGTTGCTCGAAAATTATTAACATGAGTTATCGTCTACTTTTGATGTAAGGTATATGTTTCATTACTAATATTCTGTTTAAAACCAGATTTCTCTGTAGAATTGAGGACATTAGAGACATGGTATAAAGACATGATGCATTTGGCTAGACGGTTGCCCGAGTTTCAAATAGGAGTTGTTGATTTCCTAAATGTTCCGCTTGCTAAGTCGGCAAGAAGAATTGTTGTGTAGGAACTAGGAAGTAAAAACTATTACCAGTTTCGTACAGATAAAGTATTCAATCATGTAGAAGAACGAGGATTTGCGGACAACTGCTATTTATGGGGTTTCTTATGAGGATTTGCGGACAACTGCTATTTATGGGGTTTCTTATGAGGATTTGTGGACAACTAAATTTGAGAGGCGCTTTAGTTATGCATTCAAATGGTAGGAACAGTAATAGGAAACTAGAGCGTTGTTGTGAACTACCTGCAGGTGATTTTCAATTTTACATTTCACTTTTATATTGTTTTTTTATTTATTTGTGTTAGTTTAAGCTTTTGTGAGAACAATATGTTTTAGCTGCTCGTCTCCTTTTTTTGACATATGGTAACATGTCGTTTGGAAATATAGTATATGGAAAGTTAAAGACATCTAGTGTCGAGTTCATGATATAATACAATATTATGATTAATATGTTTGGTAAATCTATAGAGCAAAAAGAGAGCTCAAATGGTCAAAAAAACAAGCACCTGCTGTGAAAAATTCATTACAGATCGAATTTTTAAAGGTTAATTAGCTGAAACCAACATGTTTCCAACGTATGTTCCTGGTTAAATACCAATTGTAAATACTCGCCTCTTTATTATAACTTAGATATGTTTTTTATATTGTAGATTTGATTGTGAAGACCTTAACGGCTTTTGCTGATTGTACGATTGTTACAAAAGCAAACACAGCTGACGAAGAATGGTGTCATTAGTAAGCGTATTGTTGAAACTATTTATTTGCAACTCAAACGAGTATATAAGTTATCTCTCTTTAAACAAAGAGTATATGTTTTCGAAATTCCTTTAACACTAGTTATGTTTCTTTGCATTTGTCTATCGTTAGGCGTGATAAGCAATCCCGAACAGCTGGTTATAAGTAGTTGCAATAAGCAATCTCAAAATGCTCACTTTGTTAGCATTTTCTGTTGGAAAAATGCTTATAAAGAAGGGTATTTGGAATTGGTTAATGCAACTGCATATTAATGGGTTGTTTTTTTTGGTAAAGTGCATATTAATGGGTTGTTTATCTGGTCTATATTGAGATTTTGTCATTTAGACTTCCCCTCATCTAGACCGGTTGGGTGGCCGGTCAAAGAACTAATTTTTGTCGTAGTGTATGTTAATGATTAATCGTAAGATATGCATTACCTAAGTCTAAACATTACCATATGGAGTTGTGCGACTGGTAGTAGCATGAGTCATTATCAATGTTTTGCAGAAGGTATGAATTCGTAACTCATATTGTATTCTATTTGGACCTACATAGGTCTACAGGTTTATTTTTGTACTGATTGATTTTTTAATAGAACTACTTGAATGATAGATTTATAGGAGCTTTTTATTTTTGTAATTAAATCTGTGGTGCAACTACTTTACTGCTATTCTTTTAATTCCTAAGATATGTAGACAAAAACTAATCTTATATTGTTTTCATGTATAACAGGCCACATTGCTTAGACATAGTTTACCAAGAAAAAAGTTGCACGTGAAGAGCTTCAAGAAAGATTTCAAAATTTCTTAATTTTGATTAGATAGTTTTTGTATCACATTATGTATGTTTAGATATTTACGTTGAATAACTTGGTCCAAAACTCAATATCATACATTATCATATTTTTCCTATTGTATTAAATTATTTCTTATATGGAATGAAAAAATATTTTAGACTTAGCTGAAAAAATCGTATATTATAAATGCTCGTTATTTGTGTTGCATGAACTAAAAGTGCTACAAATTATCGAAATAAGTGTTGCACTAATATAATAAAACATCATAAAGTGTTGCGTTTGATGCATAAAAGTGTTATATACATACTAGTTCTAAATGGAAAAAGTGTTGCATACGCATGTGAAAAGTGTTGTTATTGAATCCAAGAGTGTTGCACATGTATGTATAAGTGTTACACATTAATGTAAAAAGTGTTATATGTGAGTGTAAAAGTGTTGCATATCGAAATATCAGAATTGCTACACATGAGCAACACTATGAAAAAGTGTTGCATAATCTACTTTAAGTGTTGCATATACCTAAGGCGACGTTGCATAACGTAGCACTTGGCAAAGTGTCATATTATGTGTAATGCAACATTTTAAAAGCATAATACAACACTTTATTGGTGTTGCCTTAACTTCATTTTGTTGTAGTGAAATTCCAAGTCATGGTTTAAATGGTTTCCTCAATCCCTCTTAGGTTGTCTTGAGGTATGCACAAACATTTACCCCTAAACAAGAGTTTAGTTAAATGATTTGGGCATAAGGAAATAATCCCTTAAAAATTTCTTTGATAAAATATCTGTCAAAACATATTTCCACTTTATTTTTGGTAAAACCCAAAGTCTTAAAAGGGCTCTTACTTTTTGAAGAGTCAATATAGATTCCATTATCTATTAATCACACGGTCAAATAATGTAAAGGGTTCAGCCTTAATTCACATGTTAATTATTCAAGGTACAGGTTTTCATTGCTCGGCCAATTCAGGGCAATCTATAAATGATTATTAATTCCTTCCTATTCTTATAAACAAATAGCTGGTCCTTAGTGATCACAAGCATGAATTTATCAAATTACAGCCTACACACGTGATTCACCAAATTTATGGATGCTACATTTGCATTGGTTAACCGAAACGTCATAACATGAGACTCATAATGTTCATTACAAGTTCTGGATGTAGTGCTTGGAATAGATAATCTTCTTCGCGGATTCGAAGTTGATGATAACCATGCCATGAATCAAATCTTGAATATACGCTAGAACCTTTTAAATGATCGAACAAATCTATCATATTGGATAGTGGATATAGATTTTTATCATCAATTTACCTAGTTCACGGTAATTCAACAAATATAAGGAATGATAACACTGTAGCTCTTCATGATGACGAGCTCGGTAGAATAAAATCTTTCTCTGACAACTCTCTCAGTTGTACGGTAATTCTTTTAATTCAGATGGTGCTGACATACAGTGCACATGCCACAGGTGCAGCACTGGGAATATAATCGATACCAATTTCAACTTGCCTTAATGGAAAAAGTCTAGGTAATTTACCAATAAATACCTCCTAAAGTTTCAGATAATAGAAACATCTTTAAATAAATTTACTTTTAAGTTCTTCTTAGATTACAAGATCTATGACTAATTTATAACCATACATGGTATAATTTCAAGTCTAAATGCAGGATATGGTCATCCATCAAGAATTATTTAGATCACTTTTGATAATTAACATCTTATCATTTAGGGGAATTCTACTCGAGTTCCCATCAATTAAGACAATGTCGTCATGTCATAATCAATCATTCCATTCTATTGGCACTATCAACTTTCTAGTTTCGTTACCGTTGATAAGATGTGAACTTCTCAAAAGACTAATAATAACTCATAATCCTTCACGAATTCAAGGATATCTAGAGACATAACTACCATTAAGAGAGTAAGGTCAACGCATAATCTACGCGAGAGAATTTCAAATCAGATATAGACGAAAACATTAACGAATATGAATACATCCCATGTTTTCATGATTGAGTACGCATTCGAAAGCTCCTCGGATCGTTACCCAGGTCATTCAAATGAAATCTTAATCAAAAGAAATGATAGGAACGTCGATACATCTAGTCGGGTATCAACATTCGGTAATCAAATACTTTTCCTAAGAATCTCACCACGGGAGAATTAGACAAGAAGGGAATATCAATTGTTAATTAAGACAATATCTATAGATGATTAAATTTGATTCATAAGAATAAATAGTATAGGAACGTATGTAGATGTCTTTAATAATATGTCCCTATTTTTGCACTTCTTGTAGATCTCACAACATTTCAATCTTTCACAATTTCAAGGAAAATGTAATGTTTATTAACAATTTTTATGGTGACTACTAATCAGTCTTGCATGGTCCCTTCCAAATTGTATGTAGGCGCGCAACTATATACAATTTCAAGATTAACGATGCAACAGTTCGTCAAAGTTTTATCATCATGTTTATAATAAAAACATTTTCATGCTTAATTCTTAAATAAGAATCAAAAATAAATTTACAGATATGTTCTTTGTTATGGAAACAATTAAGTTTTCCAAGGTGTTTCATAAACAACTTCATTTCGATGACAATTATTTATAAATCTCACTTTAAATAATCCTTATGGTGATAAAAATTCAATCTTTATCAAGGGATACTGTTTTAACTTATAACACCAATGAGTGATCTGCAAAAGAGTGATGAAAAGTTGTTCACCAAGAACTAACTACAATATGGTAGGAAATGAGCTTTAGCCAATTAATCATGAGGTTAATGACCTCGATGGCACTCAAAAGAATAATCCACAACATAACTCAATTCGAGATGAGTACTTGTTCAATGGTTGCATCACTAAGCGAACATTAGGAAGAAGCAAGAACAGATAGATAACATCGATACATGTAGAATTTAGCAATCAAAGGTAGTCTTTTCATTAATCTCAAACAAGTCAGAATTGTACCGTAACACATTACGTGTCACTATGTCATACAATTCCAAGAACTCATCCAACCAACTGATATCTCAGTTAAGTTAGGGATTTTTAAAAGATACCACAATGAATACTAATCTACAAGAGTCATGGGGGTTCCACCTGTCTCGGAAGATCCATCGGTCCCTATTCAGAAGAATATTTCTTCAATTTATTTCCTGGACACTGGGCATCCTCATTATTGGACAATGTCCTAGGAACAACCCTTAACACGAACCAACAATCAATTAAAACCTTATAATTCAATCACATGACTTAACGACTTCCTCTTATCAATCTCATATTCCATACGAGTTCAATTTTACTTTATTCAAGTTTCAACCAACTTATACTCAATGCAACATCCTACCTCATTTTCCAATACTTTCAACCTTATTCATAAACCTTAAAAGGGCAATAAAAGCTTGATATGAATAATACTTAATTTCCAATCCTATAGCTCTTACAACAATATTTATCAAATGAGTCACTAGTATGAAATGACTCACACATTCAACTAGACTTCTCGGAAAAGTACTAGTGGCATGAGGCTTTTGGGTAAAGGCTCCAATGACAGCCTCAAGTGAAAAATTCACCCTTTCGATTTCAAATTTAAGAATTGGGTGACACCGAATCAGATGACACCTTTCCAGGTGGTAAGGTTTTGTCAAACTTCACTCTATAAGGAAAGATCGTCATGACATCGATATCAGATTTAATCTCACCATTTCTTCTTTAATATCACAATCAACTAATATCAACATTTCTACGAATATCAACCATTTTGTTGTGATCATAGATATCCACAACATGGTTTAGATCTAGAACAGCTAGAATTCCTACGGGAATGGCTTCGATTGATTTACTAGGGGAGTTAGGGTTTCTTGTGACAATCTACGTTGTATAAATATCTCGTATACGTATTGAAATAATCATCAAACAATCATGTAATCAAATTACAACATACATATATAATCCAATATATATATATATATATATATATATATATATATATATATATATATATATATATATATATATATATATATATATATATATATATATATATATATATATATATATATATATATATATATATATATATATATATATATATATATATATATATATATATATATATATATATATATATATATATATATATATATATATATATATATATATATATATTAAAATAACACTTCTCAGTCTGGCCTTGTCCGTAACTTGGGAATTCTTCGACACCGTTATAGTCAAAAGATTTTTAGTCATTTTGAGAAAAATGTTTATAGTTAAAAGATTTTGAAATGTTTTATTCAAAACCTTAATTTTAAAAATCTTTCGTTCTCTATAACGAGAGCTCTGGTACCAAACTGTAACACCCCCAATTATACACAATTCAATACAGCGGAAGACTCGTTGGTGTTACGGGATAGCACATTACTCACATCATAGACAACGCTTGAAAATCATGTCGTTTAATAATAAAGCATTTCCATTCATAAATATCAGATTTACATAGGTCCCAAGTCATAGTATTTCATACAAGTTTTACAAAGCATTTGAATGGAAATTGTTATTCTAAGTGCGGGCCATGAATTCTTGTTGTCTTCCCGAGAATTACCCCAAGTACTTGAGATAAAACATGTTAAAAGAAAAGGTCAGCGAAAATGCCGAGTGAATTCATAGAGTTTGATAAAACCATTAATATATCATCGGTATATAATTATTACCGAAAATCATTTTGTACAAATCTTTGTAATAGGCCATTGAATAGCCAAAGTCATTTTATATAAAAATTTTAAAAACATCATACAATAAGTTTTATAACGTTGTATAGAGTTAAATAAAAACCGTTATATGAATATGGTTATGTAAAGTCAAAACACGAACATAATATCAATAATAAGACCTCGTATTGCTAGTCAGGCAACATATCATAATTCATTGCGTATAGCAGTATTTCGTTATTTGGAATATTATAAGCCTCATGACATTGTTACCTTACTATAACAAACAACGGGTAGCTAACCCGAAACTCAATTTGCCCATCTAAGTTAGCGTTTAGTCACAAACATCACGCTATGGAAATCTTCTCATACATAAATTCGCTTACCCATCAATGTGGCACGACGAAGATCAACCGTCAAGGCGCGAACTGGGGTGATCGTCCCCAAATAGTACTATTATATGCATGAGTGTCTACCAAATCCCGGTAGTTCACAATTCATGCTAATGGGACTTTTAGTGACATAACCTAACTTTAGTAATCCATTTTATTTCACACATCGGGTCATATAATCATTCATCGAGTCATACAATCATTCGGGTCCAAATCAATAAACAAACAATCGGGACAAATGGTGTTCTATTTTATCAAAACTAACATGTTATCTCCCTCGCGGGTTTATAAAAAATTTCATAAAAACATTTAAAAGAGTGCGAGGCTATGAACTCACGTTGATGCGGGAAAGCGGGTTATTGGCAATTCGGATGTACGGTACGTGTTTCAATCACGGAAACCTAGACAAATAATACTTGTCTTATACTCTTGTCCAATGACTTTATAAAAATAATGGCTATGTATATATATGATGATGATCAAGTGGGTTTTTGTAACACCCCATTTTGATAATGGAAATGTCACATGTAATTATGGCGTGTCATCAAAGCATACAAGGAAAAATGTCTAAACATTACATGACCATAAAAGGAAAATACCGGAATCAAACATCGGTAGTCCAAAAGTAAAGCTCATCACACACAAACATAGTATAGTAAAGGAAAGGACTAAACAATGTCCATAGCAATGTATCAAAAGAAAGGAAATGCATAAAGTAAAGAAAGGCTAGAAAGCTTCCAGTCCATATGCACGTACGCTTAAATTTTACGAGCGTCCCTGAGTACCTGCCGTTTTGGGAACATAGAAAAGGAAAACGGCTGAGCAATACGCTTAGTGCACGGATGTACCATAAAGCATGAATAGGATAAGCATATAACATATAACAGCGGAAGAAACTAAGTCCCGAGTAACCTGGTTAAGTCTTGATAAAACTGGTTTTATAGTTTGAAAAGCCTTATGTTTATCTTGTAAAACTGTTTATCATATTTTACCATTAGCCAATATAGGTCATGAAAATCCACCGTGCATGAATACTTGGAGGGGTGACCTCATCATGCAATTTAGAGGGGTTGCCTCTAATTTAATATACTGGTTTTTGGGTAGGAGGGATCAGCTCCTTGTGAAGGATGCAATGCATACACCACATTCACCATGAAATCCTGACTGAAAACATGTAACTAGGATGCACCCATACGCCCCACATGATAATATAATATAAATGGCCAAAAGCTGAAGGGACGCCACGAGCAATCACTCCGCCGTGGTGAAGTCATAACATCAGTGCCTCTAATGTTATGGTTATGGTACCTCCATAACTAGGTGAAACTGGTCATGCATGTATATGGCTATAGTTATTCTAAATTAAACATAAGCAAATCAAACACATAACTTATACTACGGGAAAACATTTGGCTGCATACGGGAAATCCTAATAAGGAAAGAATGTCCATACTGAAAGGACGGGAATCCGTACCTTATGTCCAGTGAACGAAGAAGATGAACTGAGAGGAATCCTACTTCCGTATCACTAATGCTACATAAATACATATATGAATGAGTATCTGCTTACTAATAGTAACTAATTTTATGTCATGTCTTAGCTTATTTTACATGTTTTTATCATGTTTTACTGTTTTTAAGCCTTGAACTGTGTTTATCTTATATTCTGTTTACCGTGATTAAGTATTTCTGGTATTTCATGTATTATTATACTTACTGTGTACTAATAAGTAACTTTCCAAAAATAGCAGGTTTCCTAAAATAGAAATTTTCCAAAAATAGAAAGTTTCCAAAAATAGAAAGTTACCAAAAATAGAAAGTTTCCAAAAATAGAAAGTTTCCAAAAATAGAAAGTTTCCAAAAATAGAAAGTTTCCAAAAATAGAAAGTTTCCAAAAATAGAATTACTGCTTAAAATAGATAAGTTTCTAAAAATAGAAAGTTTCCATAAATAGATTAGCTGCCTTATTAGATAAGTTTCCATAAATAGATTAGCTGCCTGAAATAAATAAGTTTCTAAAAATAGAAAGTTTCCATAAATAGATTAGCTGCCTTATTTAAATAAGTTTCTAAAAATAGAACGTTTCCATAATTTAGATATAAGCTGGTTAAATAAGCTAAGCATATAAGCCTAAGTGTTTTCATGATTATTTTCTAAGTCATATGATATAATGTATAGTTTATTAATTATTTCATGTAATTAAAATAAACTATAGGTTAAAATATTTAATTAAAGGATATCATGTTTTTAATTAAATAAAGTTAAATACTTAGGTTAAAACATGTATTATTATTTATTAATAATATAACCTAAGTCATGTTAATTAATTAATTATAACCATGGTTTTTAAATAATTAATTAATTATAAGTTTTAAAAATATAAAATACTTAGGTTAATAATTTCATGATTTTAATAATTAATATAACCTAAGTCATGAATTAATCATGTCATGTTCATTAATTTAATTTTAACATAAGATTATAAAAGAAAAATAATCTTAACATACACCGTGAACCGGATCTTGACTAAGAACCATGAACCAGACATGAAATCAACACCATACCCCGAACCACTTCGGGGTTACCCTTGTCTTGTTGCTGCCATGGGACCCACACCAACCAACCGGGACCATATGGTCTCAGTGGTGGTCGAATAGCCAAACCGAGACCCCCTCGGGTTCGGTTTAGGCGCCGGCCAAGAACAAACACCCCTAAAACACCCTTTTTGATTTATTCCAAAACCAATTTCATGTTAGATCTATGTTTTAATTAGGTTTTCAAAAAAACACATCATGTTCATAATTATTTAAAAGATCAAATCAAAAGAAAAGGGTTAAAAGAATTACCGAATGCGTGGATCTAAACAACGATGAACAAACACGAACACTAGCACCAAAACCAAGATCAAATATCAAATAAACACCTCCTTGGTGTGTTTATGGGTGGCGGCCAAAAAAAGAAAAGAAGGAGGAGGAAGAACTTTTTAGGTTTTTGTGAAAATCCTCTATAAAGTGAAAAATGAGTAGTGATTTTCCCTTAACCCCCCTTTAGTGAAAATTGAGATGGGCTTGGCCCATCTCTCCCTTGTGGCCGCGGGCAGGGGCCCCACATGGGGTACCCGTACCGTTTTCCGTGTCTCGTTGTTTAATTACTCGTTCGTGATTAATTGTGTTCGCGTTTAATATGTTCTCGTTAAGTAATTATCGTGACCTAATATATTTATTTACGCTCGTAATAAATATATATACGTAATTAATATTAGTTCGTGATTTAATTACGTTCATGATTTCATGATCACATGTTCGTGATTAATTATTGTCAAATAATTATTACGTGCTCGTGCGTAGTAAATACTTATCGTGTTCTAACACGTACGTAATACGTAAAATCCTAACACGTAATCGTAATCATGCTATAATAGAAAAGTTTTAATATAGTACGTACGATCTTAAGGGTACTATTCATGGTAAAAGCATGCGGGTTTTACAGTTTTACATCTTTATTCAACATTATAATGTTATGTGTTAGAAATTTTATAGACCAGTTACACTAGTTCAACTTGTTTACATTTTGAGGCCCAATAGGCTCATTACAAGCCCAATATATTATATTAGCCCAATTATACTTTTACTATCAGGCCCATACTCACATGTTAGGCCCAAGTGGGTTAAGCCCAATGATTATGTCCATTAGTGTTTTACCAAACTAGTTGGATTTATAGTTCAATAAGGCTACATTGGCTCGTTAATGTTTACATGTTGTAAAGCTCGGGTTTTATCGGTTTTTACTTATTATATAAGTTTATATATCAGTATGTGAGTTTATAAAAGTTTACATTAGACGGGTCCCGTCTAGTTTTATTTGACAAAAACATTAAACTTTTGATTTTAGCCGAAAAGACGTAAAACTTTGGTATATAGTATTATAACTTGGAAAAACATTTATACTTGTAATTTATATAACATGTCCCATTTTAATATCAATATATATATATATATATATATATATATATATATATATATATATATATATATATATATATATATATATATATATATATATATATATATATATATATATATATATATATATATATATATATATATATATATATATATATATATATATATATATATATATATATATATATATATATATATATATATATATATATATATATATATATATATATATATATATATATATATATATATATATATATATATATATATATATATATATATATATATATATATATATATATATATATATATATATATATATATATATATATATATATATATATATATATATATATATATATATATATATATATATATATATATATATATATATATATAACAGTTCCATGTCGAGTGACAGTTCATTTTACAGAATCTGAATTTGATGCCCATTTACTTGAACTTGTAGTCTAATCACAGTTTAGTTCTATTATTTAAATATTTACAAACACAAAGGTTATTAATTGAGCTTGAGAATTGGTAAACATTTGAAATGCACAACAAACATAGTATGAACAATATGTGAGTATTCCATACACAATAAAAGCTAAATAAGCAAACTACATAATATTCTAGTACAAACAAAATGAGTATCATTGCGAGGGTTCAATGCTTTCAAAGAGGTGACACGAACACCTAATATTGCCAGCATTAGAAAAAAAAACACTTTCATTAATATCACAGTTAATACCGTATATTCAACAATTACTTGCATTAGCACAGGGTGCCATGTTTTCTGTGGGGATTTCCGTGGTCAATGGCAATAGGAATGCTTGAGCTATTTCTCAGGGGAGATAAGCCTTTGTTCTTACTTCAGTCGGGGTCTATGCCCGTTAACTAAATCAGTTGCGCATAATCAGCTCCAAGAGTTCGAAATGGATCCAAAATATTGAGATTATATAATGTTTAAAAGATCAAAATAAACCAAACAACAGCACTGGATTCAACCATGTGGAGTGGAACAAATTCTTTATTATCAGTCTGGCCTGATGTTTCCCACAGATCACCAAAGTCATCAATATTATGTGTCGAATAGAGGAGTTACTGTAGCATTAAGTATCTCTTCGTAGTTACTGCTACCACTGGATGATCTGGCTGTAAAGAATATGCAAATCAGATTATATTAATTAACCATGAAAGGAATATGACATAATATGAAACGTTAAATATTCAAACAATCATGTACCTATGATAGGATTTAAAAGGGAGATCAGATTATTGTACTGGTAACAACTAAACCTGATGACTGAATTCGATATTTAGTAATAATTCGATATTTAGTAATTAAGGATTACCCCCATCAATATTTTTCTTTTCCACAATGTCTGAAGCTACTCGTTCTATGTGATCATTTTGAATATTAAAGAAGATATCTCAGCACATCTCTTCATTATTGAAGTGGCGTGTCAATCAGAGAGACAATCCTACATTTCACAAACAAAGTATGCATTACCAGCATATAGTGCATAAAGAACGAAAAGATTCAGGTCGTCACAGACCCTTTCATAATAATTGCATTTGAAACTTCTAAAACCATTACAAGTTCGAGTGCAAACAGTAATCTATCATGTAGTAACCTAAGTGAACATGTATATCAACTTTTATATAAAAGCACAGATCATACAGATTGCTGCTATAAACTATCCATGTGCGTAGAAGCACAATGAAGTGGAATTCAAGGCATATTTGTTTCATTAACAAAAAAATAAAACACGCTCACTGTTATGCAAACATTGGTCTCGCACATTGCACAACTTCTAAGGTATTTATCTGTGATGTAACAGGAGTGGATTAATAGTTATTCCAAGAAGAACTTCCTGTTGTTAGTTGGCATCAGGGTTGTATCTCTGAGACTTAAGTGGCCGCAAATATTGAGTCATGGAGACCAAGCATCCTATTTCAATACACATAAATGTTTCATTCACCAAAATTCATGTGATCCTAAAAGACCGTGCTCTTGAAGAAACACCGAGTCCATCTGAGTGAGGAGCGGTCTAAGTTTGTTAGATAATTTAACATATTCAGCTCCTCCATGGAGATGTCCTATCTGAAGGCTTGATGACACATTTAAGCCTTGCAAGTCTACGAAAAATACACATCGTTTACAGAGATCATCTCCCCATTAACACCTTCAGTTTCAAAATAGCTTGTCGAAATGTTTAATGTTTCTGACTCTCAAAAGTAGCTCCTTCATATTAGGAATTAAGCTAATTAAAAAGTCACATATTACTAATTTAGCTAATTAAAAAGTCATATATTACTAATTAAGCTAATTAAAAAGTGTAATAGAAATATGGCGATGACCCACTTACAGATGCAAGATTCTCTCGTAAGCTAAGCAAGCAATTCCCCTTTTGATACAATTTAAATATATACTACTTTACAGAATCGGTCACTCAATATTCACAAATTATTGGAGCAATGTCGCGTCAACATATTAATTAGTACTATCAGTTTTATGAAATTTAGAAGAACGTGACTATAAAAGTGTAGACTCGTCAAACTGAACTTGTCTTACACGTCCTACATTTTTTCCCTGTTTTATAAATTCTCTTCAATTCTCTTCTTTGTATGTCGTTTGGATTAGTGTTTGATAAATTTAACAATGAAAAGTAACACAAACGTGATAATTAGAAAAGCTTGCTACTCTCAAATTTGACAGGAATTATGAAGCATACAAAAGTACATGAATGTTTACTTTATTTGAATTCAGATCTAATCTTTGAAACAACTCTAATAAAAAGAATAGCTTACTTCTTCTCGATTATCCTTCTATTCACTTCTTCCTTCTCCCCAGGAGCACCAAAAAACCTATACACTGCTAATGCTGCCTATTTGAACTCCTCATCATTCACAACTAAATCAATCAACTCAACAACAGCCCCATCAAACTGCCTGTATGCTTGGGGAAGTTCGATAGAAGCTGCACCAATTATATGCACACAAAAAAGATAAAAAGTTAAAATGATTCCAAACCAAAAAATTATGTACTATTTGATATTATAAAATGTATATTTGTACGGTAGAAGCTGACATCTAGTCCACACCCCCCCACCACCCCCCCATCCCGTGTCAAATTTAGTTATATTCACAAAACTCATCCATGCCATATCTGGTCAGATCTTGTGGTTAAATGCAACACACTAACCACTTCATTTTCCTATACATAATATCTCTTCCAAATTCTAATGTGACCATAGTATGTCTCGATATTTGATACAAAATTTTCAAAAATTGGCACGGTTAACCTCAACATAAGTAAAAACCATATGATGTTTTTATAAAAAAAACAAGAGAATAATTGCATATTCATCGAAGCGAAGCTCGATGAACATCAACCCCTATAAAATGTCTGACTTAACTGTGATAATATTCGGTATTAAATACATGTTTTATCATACGTGTTGAACAATGACAAATATTGGTATACGTTATTGTTTTTATAAGTTGGGTCGTTTTCAGCTAATTTGTTACCTATGTTATTACTATGTCTGAGCATTTTTTACACATGCAGCTCCCTACCAGAGTGCTTAAGGAAGTCGCGGAGGAAGTGACCCGGAGAATAAAACAGTGAGTGAGAAAATGATAGGTAAAAGTTATTTACCGATTTATAGCAGTGATGCTAGACCATGCCACGTCTGACCAAAAATACATGAGACCCATTGCCACACGCAAAACTTTTGCCTCTTCCTTAATCATTTGATCAGCCTGTAAAATCCAAAAATCATAGTTTTAGATTACATTGATGATTATGCAAGTAACTTTATAGCAATAAACTGCACGAGTAACCTCCCTAAAAGAGAAAATTACTTGAACCAACTCGTTTCTCTTCATCAGAGCAAGGCCTCTCACTTCGTCTCTTTTTGCATGTCGCAATACGAGAACCTTTTCAGCCAGGAATTCGTCCCCTTCTGTGTGAACAACTATCACACATAATTCAAGATAGCATAAAGATTTCAAACCGTCCCAAGAGTGAAAGCTGATAAAAAATGACACGTTTGACCCTTTTTGCACTTGATTCATCTCAAGAAAATGATTTTCTTCGACAAATGGTTGCTGAAATAAATATAGTCCCTCTAAACTTAAAACTAAATGCTTTGTAAGTATCCAAATCCAGAAACAATACCAAATTTAGCACAATCAGTTTTAGTCATATAATTTATAAAGTATTTGCTTATTTAATATATAATAAGTGAAGGCTTCCAAAAGTAGTAAATATTTTTATTATTTCAAAGATCAAAATCAATATTAGAACTTGGTTTTTATCATTTGAGTTTCAATAGCAAAACACGCAGCTAAAAGAAACCAGTGTCATTGTTGTCACTCTCGGCCTGTGTTTTCACTCCAATTAGGCTTCCACACTTCACTTAAAATTGGTCCATGTTATCCTAATTTAGGTTGAAGTAAATAACATGTGAATGTACAGTTAGGCTCACTGTACCACAGAAACAACAACCTTCTATGTTTGTTCCGACTTCAGCAGCTCAGGTTCCTCCGCTATGTATATAACTGAAGTTAAAATAAAAATTATATATTTGAGTATCTCATAAAACATTGACCTCATGTCTCTTATATCTCGCTTCAAAACATTCCCCAACCTGGTAACAGCATCTGTTTGTTGTTGTAGAACCTGAAAATCAGCACTATTTAAAATAATATATTTTAAAGACGAACCGACTTCTCAACCTTTTCCGGACCAATGTCCGTGGATGGGAGTGTACGTATAACAATAGAAGATGGAGGAGTTACCTCTTGTACATCTACTTAATCATTCCATTCACATTTTTGCCTTTAGCTTTATTTTGATGAATCCAGTATAGTTCCCATATCTTGTTTGTGCGCTGCCAGAAATTAAATATAAAAAAGGATACCTAAGTAAAATGAAGAGGATAATAAAGAAGTTTAAATCAGTAAATTACCATCATTGTTTGACGCACAACTCATCTGTATCCACATCTGCAAATGTTCGACTATATGAAGCAAGACACAACGTTGGTATATTATCTTTTCAATAATTATTCTCTAAGAGAATATATGGTTAGATATATCATTGTTCTTAATCGAAGCAAGACATACCTGTTGGTATGCCGATATTGCATCAGCACTATGAACACTATTTGGTTTCAATGGTTCAAACTACGATCAAGTGGTCTACTTGTAAGGAATTTGACCTCCTCATAAGAGGTCAATGGTCCAACCCGTACACGTTTGGGAGTAGCAGTAATGATCTGGTTAAACAGTTTACACCGTACCTTCCGAGATAACAGCTCACATTGTTTGGGAATAAATTTAGTGATCTGTTTAAACCTTCGTTGTGTAAGCTTTGTCAGCGTTTTCACTTATGTAGAATTTAACCGGCTGAGACAGTTACTGAAAGTCAAGACAACTAAAAATACGAAGAACCACCATACGAGAATACCACAAACAAAGCAGCCGATGTCACTGAGATTACGTCTCAAAAGCTGGTATTCCATAACCGTGCAAGCCACTTTTCTTCTCAGGATCATAATCTGACCCATTTTAACAATTCAATAATTACCCATTTTGACCCATACAAAAGTACCAGTTTGCATAGATATATTAAAAAATAGTTGCATTACCAAAAGTATCCCTTAAGATCATCATAGTTTCTCCATGCAGAATGGGTTGCTTTGCCACCTTGATTTCTTTTGGAAGAGAATACCAAAAACAAAGCAGCCGGTGTCACTGAAATTACTACAGAAGATAGGAATTCTGTAAATGCATATTAGAACATCAAAATCAGATGCATAAAAAGGTAAAAAAAATTCAAAACCATAAATGGGAATTGAACAGTCATGAATAAAGATAAGTTGTAAACTCTCAGTTTGGAGTCTTGAATGGAAATATTGACCCGTCTTTTTCGAGAAGGTATAGCTCTTTGAACTGATGTAAATGTGGGGATTCGGGGTCAAATGATTCCTCAAATATTCCTTCTTACCCTACAAATAGAATAACTAAAGTTATAAATAAAAATTTGGATACCATGGAACCAACAACTGGGTAGTCAGTTTAGTCACTAATGAGAAAGATAAACAACCTTTTCGATAACACACACATCAACGTTACTTTCGGATCCCAAGTCGTTAAATATACCAGAGCAGATCACTTTGGTTACCAAAGCAGATCGCTTTGGTTACCAATGCAGATCGCTTTGGTTACCAAAGCAACTCCCTCTTCTCTCTGTATAAAAAAAAGTAACACTGTTAATCATCAAACTGTTACCATAACAGGAAACTGATGAAAAAAGGCACAAGAACAGCAAATGGATTCAAGAAGGCAATGAATCTTTCAAGACTTAATCATGCTATAATTTACACAAATACTCTATAAACAGACACACAGAAAGAAGAATCAACAACTTACTTACAAAATCTTACATTCACAATAAACATAGACCACAAAAAAAGGGATATGCCCTTGAAGAAGAGTTCTACCATCCCTGAGTCAACCAACTTGGTGATGACCTGAGCAGGAACATGGAATATGGAGATCCCCGTTTGTGAATCAAATATTGAAGAAAAGAACAAAAAGGGATTACGATTGATTGTGAATCAAAGATCAAAGAATGATTGTGAATATAGAGATCCCCGTTTGTGAATCAAAGATTGAAGAAAAGAAAAAAAAGGGATTACGATTGATTGTGAATCAAAGATCGATTGATTTCCTATGTTTTTTGGATTAGGGTTTACCCGCCGTTTGTATCTCTCTTCTTGTTATGCAATGAAACTTCATCTTTGTTGTACGTTTTTACAGTCTACATTCACCAAGTAATGAACGGCTGAATGGAATAAAGTGCATGGATGATTGATTGTGAATCAAAGATCAAAGATCAAAGAACAAAGATCAAAGATCAGATCAATTTCGTATGTTTTTGTATTAGGGTTTACCCTCAGTCATTTAGAGAGATATGGAGGTCTTCCATGTATGTTTTCTGTGTGTTTTTTGACATGGCGGCTGTAATATCAAAAATGAAAAAGAATAAAGTTATATTAGTATATATAGTCACGGTATAAAAACGCGTTTTTTAATAATTGCGGCCCGATTTTTCAAAAGTGCGTTTTCGTAAAGTATTTTTGAAAGGCTTTTGAGATTTTTTAGCTAACAAACAAATACTATTTGTTTAGAGTTGCCATGTCACATATGATTGGGATTAGGGGTGTGGTATCAAATCATAATTATACCTATATATATATATATATATATATATATATATATATATATATATATATATATATATATATATATATATATATATATATATATATATATATATATATAGATATATATTTATATATATATAAATATATATATATATATATATATATATATATATATATATATATTTATTTATATTTATATATATATATATATATATATATATATTTATTTATATTTATTTATATTTATATATATATATATATATATATATATATATATATATATATATATATATATATATATATATATATATATATATATATATATATATATATATATATATATATATATATATATATATATATATATATATATATATATATATATATCTTTATTTATGATTATTATCAACTAGTGGATTTTATATATGTATATTTTATATAAACTTTTGAGTGCTTATATTATATACAATTTATTTACAAAATTAGTCCTAAATTTTAAGTTCACTAAAATGTCCATATCTAAAGTTCTATAATGAGATAGGACCTCAAATTTTTATGACAGAAACGACATGATATGTGCTTCATTTAACACCATTATAGCTACTGATGAATCAACTTCTAAATATTTTAATAAATTCGTCCAAAACAGTGTAGGCAGATTTGCACTCCGATCTTGTTTTGATCATATCTCACTCATTATAATGATTCCATTGCATGGCCAACTCTCACATGTGTACAAGACCTAATACTTACTGTATTTTGATTCCACTTTGCCATTTTATCAGTTTATCATTTGGTTAGTTACTGTTTTTATACATCCATCTTATTAAGCAAGATTTAACCATTTTACATGTGGTTTTCCATCTTTTTACCCATGTTTATCAAATCTATCAACACCAAATCCCCACATAATAATTTTAATCATCATTCATCATCATATACATATACATAAAGAAAGAAAATACAAGATTACATAATCAAAATTACAAGAGGATAGGAAGAACAATCTCTATACCACCAAGGTTGTGTAGGTTATGATCAAGGCTTGGATTTTGATGGAAAAACTTGTGATAGATCAACACCAACTTTGAAGACCACCAATATTTGTAAACTTCTGATAGAAATCAGCCCTATGACATCATCAAATCACCTCTTTTGATGTTAGAATCACCTCCAATCTTCAAGGCTTCAAAGGGGCATCATCATGTGTATGAATAACACATGATTTTATGGCTAAAATAGATCAAATGAGGGTTGTTGTTGATGATTTTGGGACGAAATAGAGAGAGAGAGAGAGGGAGGAGAGTATGAGTGGTTTGCATGTATGTGTTTAGGATAAAATGGTTTGAGGTGGTTGTTTTGTAAAGCTTATAGGACAAGTGTATAAGCTTGTATAAGAATTTTTGACACCTCATGGGTGTGGTGGCCTTAGTTAAACCATCCCATGTCTGGGGTGAGGCAAAAATTGTTTTGTCTCATCCCACTAATTTACGGGTACTCCTCGATTCTAGTTTCCTCGATTTGCGTGTCCTCAGGTCGTTTTACGAAAAACGTTTTTATAAATTATGAATCAACGACACAAAACGAATCTAATAAAAATTGTCTCATAAAAAACGGAGTTCAAAAACGTAAATACGTAATAATAAGGTTTCCGGTTTAGTCGTAAAGGACGTTAAATTATTCACGTAAGTCCTAATCTCTTCTCGTAAATTCGTGAGTTTATGAACTCACTCAAATTTAAAATCCCAAATAATATTCACGGATAAATTTATTTCCTGAAATGTCGGACTGTCACCAAAAACGGTGTATGTAAACGTAAGCACGTAATGTAGAATCCTCCGGTTTAGACGTAGTCGATGCTACTTCAAGATGTAAACCCAAATTTCTTCCCAGAAACGAGTGAGTTCATATTATAACATTAAAATAATGTTTTTAAATTATTCTTGAGAATAAAATATCAACCATAAATTGACGGATTGTCACACCTTTCCCCAACATGAAAGCCAATATTAAGTCCCCGATATACAACTTATACCCGACTCATGTAACCTGTTTTTGACCTACTTCCCGACCTCCAATTTAGTTCTAGTTTCTTTCATTTGAAATCTAATTCAGTTACCTTTCCAGGTTCATAAGATTTGAAATTTAAAAGTTTGTAGAACTCTAGATATGATCAAAACAATGGACCAAAAATTCTGCCCAGTTTTTAAAAACGAACTTAAACATGATTAAACCCTAATTACAATCACTAATGTTCATAATAACCAAAGTAATCAATTCATATAAACCCTAATCTCACTAATCTCAGAAAACTCACAAACCCTAATCCATCAAAAGATCAATTACATGATTAAATTGGTTAAAATCATTAATAGAACAAGGGTTTTGAAGGTTTTACGTTTGAAAGCAATGGAAGATCTTTATTTTTGAAACCCTAATTGGCCACCATTTTTGAATTTCGGCTTGGAGCTGTTATGGAGGTTAAAAATCTGATTATTTTGGTTATGGGTTGGGTTTGGTTAAGTCCTAAGGCTCCCTAATCCCATTACAAATCCATTGGGCCTGTTTTGGGCATTTCCTTTTTTCTTTCTTTTAGCCGTCCAACCCAAAGCCCAAAAACCCTATTTGGCCGACTTTTATACTCCGCCTACTGTTATTTATTCGTAAATAAACTTAGTGGTACCCTCGGGTTACCTCCGGGCCAAAGCCCGAAAGCCTTACGTTAATTTTTCGTCTTCTTACGCCATTACCGTAAAATACATAATTTTATGGAAACTCTTAAAATAAGTTAGTGATTTAATAAATAAGTCTAATATAACCGAAATCTAACACGTAAATTACTCTCGAAACTAAATCCTTAGTCCGAGACCTCTAAACGCTAAACCATCGCATCGTAAATATATGATTTACTATAATACATATACGTATATATATAAACTTAAAATAACACTGTTTCATTTCATAGTCACTACCACGTGAGCTCATGAACATGAAATAACCACACATCGTTTCACTTACAGCGTACCCCGTGCCCGTAAACGATGTCCAAGCCACACTATATTCACACCAATTAACACATAAACACATAAAGACACATAATTCCACGAAATATGCACAAAATAAAACTAAGTGACGAACCTCAAAACCGCGGTTGTCACATCACTCCCTCCTAATAGAAATCTCGTCCCGAGATTTACTCCTTAGGATCAAACACACAAACAACAAATCACATGAGGATACTTGTTCAAAATGAACTCTTCTCATTTCCATGTGTACCTTAGTTCATGACTCAATATACCACATATACTAACTAACAATATTTAAATTCATTGCCAAACTCTTTACCTCACAGCCAATAAATCTCACAAATGACTCTTTGATAGAACGAAGAATCTTATTAACACAAATCTCGAATAACCATACATGCAAATACACATTCTCAAACAACATTTACCAATCTTAATACATGAAATATATCATGTATACCATTCAATTTCCTAGGTAATTCTATACCCATAAGATACTGGTCCAATCTTTCCAAATATCATAAATGGACCTACAAAACTCGTCATCAACTTTTCCCTTTTACCAAAACATGTCGTCCGTTACTATGGGTGAAACTTCCTACATAACTTTGTCACTAAACTCTAGTAGTTTCCTACTTTTCAACATATCATCTATTGTCGCTCACATCCTTTCCACAAACACCATTATTATATTAGTAGCCTCTTTCACTAATTCTGTTCCACAATAGGGACAACTCACCCTATCCTTCCATATAGTGCCTCAAATGGCAGTTATCAATTTCTAGTATGATAACTATCATTATATGAAAACACAGCCATTGCTAACGAGTTTCCTAAATCCCTCTAAATCAATCACTCATGCCCTCACTGTAACTTCTAAGGTTGTATAAATCTCTCACTTGCCCTTCCTTTTCCAATTAACTGGATATACTAATATCCAATCATGTTCATCAACTCCCTTTAGTCCGTACCCTAAACTACTTAAAAATTCCAATTTCCTTACAAAAGTGACCTATGACGGTCTTTAACATATCCATTAGTTCATCACAACATGGCTCTTCCAATCCAATCAACTTATGATCTATACACATTAATAAAAGGACGGTTATCTCAGTTAGTCCAAGCCCTTCGTCTCCCATGACACCTCCCATCTATAACTCCTCATCCATTCGATTATCGATACCAAGCCTTCCATTCAAACAGTAGAGGTCAGTGCCATTCCCTTTTCCACACTACAACAATATTAGCATGCTTTGTGCTTTAGTGTACTCATTAGGCTATACAAAAGTTTTACCTTCGATTCCTATCTCGACCTATTTTATTCATGATTTGCATCTATCAACACTTCTTTCTTCTTCCTCAACTCATGCCATACATCACGATGTGATGCTTCCCGTCTATCAAGTCGTCTACACGCCCATATTACCTAAGTAACTTCACTTGTTTTCCTTACGACCAATACTCCTACTCCCTCCTAATAGGGATAGTTTAGAGTTTCTTGTGATTTCACTCGGATTACACTCTCATCTAAAACCCATATTAGTTTTCATTGTCTAAACCAAGCCATATTATAAATTCTTACATAGGTCTCATAACTCTCTTCTTGACATTGCACCTATCATGTGGTACTTCAGTCATCAACTTCTAGGGATACTTGGTTCTATCCTTCGAAGGTTCTCCCTAATTCCTTCACTATCATGTCCAACAAAAATTTCATACTCAATTCATCAACTCTATGGAAATCGTTAGTGCACTGGATAATGCATAACTGTCTCTTTTCATAAACACCTTCACTAGACTGACCCTCTAATCACTTCTCCACGAACTTATTCAGCTCAGGTTCACTGCTCATCCCTTGATATTGATTGCCACGAAATTCTATCTTTGTGTAGTCACTCGAATCCCCTTGTTACTTCCACAAGTTCTTAATCTCCCATGTTATGTGGTCACTCCATTGGTTCATGTCTTTGTAACTCCACTCCGGTTCTCGATGTGTCTTTCTTCGTCATGAACCATACGGAGATTCCCATCATAGTGCTTGTCACCTTTCTAGTCCTTGCAACTTTTGTGACTCCTTCGAAATCTCTTGCAATCTTCTTGCAGCCAGCATGTAGTCCTTTAGGCTCCTTGCTTCACGATGTATCCCTTCACGCACTCCTTCTCGTCTCCATGATGTTACATACGAACTTCACAGTACGCAGTAAATTCTAACTTCAACTCATCTACCACAATATTTCTAAAGGTACTTCAACCCCTCAATGGCTCACTCTTCCTTACTTGTTGTACTTCACCATTAATCAGCCTCCTACCAATCATTCTTTCACATCTGTGTTTTCCTTCACACGTCTACTACTACCTTGCCTCCATAACTATACCAATTCTCTTGTGTGTTATTTGCCCCATCTTTCCATTAGTAGAAACTTTCTACTCTACCCTCACATCTGCTAGTGCTTTCATCAATCTCCTAATGGTACTTCAACCAACTTCCCAATAGCATGATATCTCGTTTCCACGACCAGTCAACTAACTTTACTTACTCCTTTATTTCCGTAACCAATCTAAGTTTCAAAACTCCAGAAATCTTAATCATTCCTTCAACACAACCATTAAACCAAAACACATCTCTACATTCTAATATCTAACCATAAGTAATACTACCCAACTCTATCCTCTCATCCTAACGTTATGTAACACTCTCAATTTTCGTGTCGGTACAGCGGAAGGGTCTTTTAGAGTGTTACGGGATAGCACAATAACTCCAATCATAGACAACACATAAAAATGGTTGTACAAGGTTCAACATACATTCATTCGATAAAAAGTTTTAAAGTGTACAACAGGTCCCAAATTATACAGGTCATTAAGTTTACAAAACATAGATCGAATGAACATTTTTAATATTATGTGGGCCATCAGAGTCGATCTCCATCCGAATTACCTTCAAGCACCTGAGATAAAAACATGCAAAAATCATATCAGCGAATGCCGAGTGAATTCATAGAGTTTAATAAAACCGTTATATAAAACAATCGTTGAAATCAGAACGCAAGTATAATATCAGAAGTAAGTCCTCGTATTGCTAGTCAAGCAATATATAAATCAAGCATACATCTTAAACCGTCCATAAGACCGTAGCCTCAATATTACCATCATAGGTAATATTATTATCGTTATCGTATTGTATTGAAATACATTTTAGGATTATTATTAGCCGCATGACATTGTTACCTTACTATCACAACAACGGGCCGCGAACCCGACAAACAATTTGCCCATCTAAGTTAGCGTGTCTTCATAAAAATCATGCTATGTAAATCTTCTCATACATAAATTCGCTTACCAATCAATGTGGTACGACGGGGATCAACCGTCAAGGCGCGAACTGGGGTGATCGTCCCCAAATAGTACTATCATATGCATAAGCGTCTACCAAATCCCGGTAGTTCACAATTCATGCTAATGGGACTTTGAGTGACATAACCTAACTACTAATAATCCTTTTTATCTCGTTTATAGGGTCATAGCATCATTGGGGTCCATATGATTAAGCATACCATCGGGACTACTTGTGTTCTATTTTTATCAAAATCTAGCATGTTATCTCCCTCGCGGGTTTACAAATCATTTTATAAAACATTTAAAAGAGTGCTATGCTATGAACTCACGTTGATAATGAAAGGCGGATTATCGGCTACGGGCGTGCTTCGGTCACGGAAACCTATATAAATAATAATTGGTCTTAGACTTTTTTCCAATGACTTTATCAGAATAACAAATATACATATGATGATTTTGTACATATGATGATGATCAAGTGGGTTTATATATTCTTATTTACTCATTTTAGTGTTTATGTATTGGTAACTTTTTACTAGTTTACTAGTTTTACCTATTTACATGTTTTAAGTCCAATAAGCTTATTATAAGTTCTTTAACTTGTATTAGTCCATTTTATACTTGTATTATCAGTAGTTACACTTTACATGTTGGGCCCAAATGGGTTAAGCCCAATAAGTACTTTTTATAAGTGTTTAACTTATTTAGTTAAATTATTAGTCCAATATGCTAACTTAGCTCGTTAATGTCCGTATGTCCTATAGTTCAGGTTTTATCGGTTTTTACTTGTATTAGATACTTATATATCAGTATATGACTTTTAAAAACTTTACATTAGATGGGTTTGATCGTTTAAGTTTTAATTGGCGAAAAACGTTAATTTTACGGTAATAGCCGAAAAAGTCGTAAAAATCATGTTTATAGTTTTTATAACTTATAAATCTTATTCAACTAACATTTTTATAAAGTGTCCATTTATTTAACCATATACATATTTATAAAAATGAAATTTATAAGTTAGTGGGTTTTAATTTCACATTTTATACTATATTATTTGAGTGCTTATATAATAGTATTAAACATTAATTCTTCAAAATCTGATTTTTATTTTCATCTTCACCATTTTTATCATATCTAGAGTTCTATAATGAGATAGATGCTCATTTTTGGATGGCATAAACTTCATATTATGTGCTACAATTAAGTTAGATATAGCTACTGCTCATTCTATGTCTAACTATCCTTAACAGTCCCTACAAAACAGACTATTCAGATTAGCACACTCATCTTGTTTTGATCATATCTCACTCGTTTTGATGATTCCATTGCATGGCCAACTCTCACATGTGTATGACATCTTATACTTACTGTAAATGGTTCCACCATGAAATTTTATCAGTTTAAGTCTTGTTACTTACTGTTTTTATACAGCCAACAATTTAAGCATGATTTTAGCCTTGTTTCTTATGGTTATTCATCTTTTTAAGCATATTTATCAACACTTGATCCCCACACAACATTATTATCATCATATATTCATCATATACATATACAACAAGAAAGAAAATACATTTGATCTTTACAAAATTAACAAGAGAAATGGAAAGGATGATCTTCTTTACCAACCAAGATTATATCTTGTTTTTGGAAGACAACAACTTGATGAACACCAAATATATCTCCAAGATCATCAATCACCAAGATAGTTTATTGAGAAATTATCCCTAAGACACAAGTAAATCACCTCCTTTGTTGTTAAAATGGCCACCAATCAATCAAGGCTTCAAGGTTTCTCCATAATATGGCTAGATAACAAGTAACTTGTGGCTAGAAAAGATCAAATGGTGGTGTAGGGTGGTGAAGTGGGACGGCAATGGGGTGGAGAGTGAGAGAGTTTTGAGTAGTTTTGCATGTGAAAATGGAAGGAATGGTTTAGCTAGTGGTTTTGTGGGATGAGTAGCTTCAAAATGAAGCTAAGCTTACAAGTGTAAGCTTATAGCTTACAAGGGTGCCACATCAAAGGATGTGGTGTCCTCCTTTGGGCCATCCCTTTTAGTGGGGTGGGATAAACTAGTTTTGTCCCATCCCGCTAATTTACGGGTATTCCTCGATTCTAGTTTCCTCGATTTGCGTGCCCTCGAGTCATTTTACGAAAAACATTTTTATAAATTATGAATCAACGGCACAAAACAAATCTAATAAAAATTGTCTCATAAAAAACAGAGTTCAAAAACGTAAATACGTAATCCTAAGGTTTCCGGTTTAGTCGTAAAGGACGCTAAATTATGCACGTAAGCCCAAATTTAAATCCGTAAATTGTGAGTTCATCAACCAACACAAAAATAAGTTTCAAAATATTATACGAGAAAATAATTTACTACCTGAAAATGTTAGATTGTCACAGCTTTTCCTCCTAAAAGGGATTAACGTCCTCGTGATCCATTTCATTTTGATGTCCGTTTCTTATTGAAATCGAAGAGGTGCGGATATTTCTTCCACATTTCATCCTCTCGTTCCCAAGTATATTCTGGTCCATGCTTTGAATTCCATCGGATCTTGACAATAGGTATCCGACTTTGTTTCAGTTGGTTTACCTCACGATCCATAACCTCTACGGGTTCTTTGATAAAATGCAACTTCCCATCTATTCGAACCTTATCCAACGAAATTTTCTCATCACTCACTGCTAGACATTTCTTCAGATTAGATACATGGAATGTGTTGTGAACATCATGAAGTTCTGGGGGTAACTCTAGTTTGTAAGCCACCAGACCTACTCTAGATAAAATCTTAAAGGGTCCAATATAGCGGGGATTCAATTTTCCTCGCTTTCCAAATCTTATAACGCCTTTCCATGGCGATACTTACAACATTACTCGGTCACCCACTTCAAACTCCATCAGTTTCCGCCGCACATCCGCGTAACTTTTCTGTCTACTACGGGTAGTCAACAACCTATTCTTAATCTGAACTATCATCTTCGTAGTCTCCCGGATCAATTCCGGTCCCGTGAGCTGGGTATCCCCAACTTCACTCCAACATACAGGAGATCTACACTTCCTACCATACAAAGCTTCAAACGGTGCAGCCTTAATACTAGAATGGTAACTATTGTTATAAGAAAATTATGCTAAAGACAAATGTTTATCCCAATTCTTACCAAAATCTAACACACAAGCTCTCAACATATCTTCTAGTGTTTGTATCATCCTTTCACTCTGCCCATCAGTCTAGGGGTGATAAGCAGTGCTCATGTCGAGATTCGTTCCCAAAGATCTTTGGAGAGATTTCCAAAAATTCGATGCGAATCTAGGATCTCGATCTGAAATGATCGATACAGGCACTCCATGCTTGCATACAACATTATCAAGGTAAATACGAGTCAACTTCTCTAGTGAGAACTGCTCTTTAACCGAAATGAAGTGTGCTGATTTGGTCAGTCTGTCGACAATAACCCAAATCGAGTTGTTTCCAGATGATGTTCTAGGAAGCTTGGTGATAAAGTCCATCGTAATTCGCTCCCACTTCCATTCAGGAATCTTTGGTTGTTGAAGTAGTCCTGATGGCTTTTGATGTTCAGCTTTGACTCTATCACAAGTCAAGCATTGAAGAACATACATAGCAATGCCAACTTTCATATTCGGCCACCAGTACAACTTCTTCAAATCATGATACATTTTATCAGATCCCGGATGAATGGAATACTTAGATTTATGGGATTCTAACATAATTAAATCTATTAAGCCTCCAAACTTAGGTATCCACATACGACCTCTTAAGCATTTCACTCCATCAGCTCTAACCTCTAAAGGATCTCCTTCTCCTCGGAACCATTCATTAACAAAATTTTCTTTCTTACAAGCTTCTATTTGCGCATTTCTAATTTACTCAGGCAAATTATTGTGCACGGTCAAGACTAGAGAACGTACACTGATAGGCTCTCTATCTTTCCTGCTTAACACATCGGCAACAACATTTGCTTTTCCTGGGTGATATTTTATATCACAATCGTAATCACTTAACAATTCTATCCATCTTCGTTGCCTCATGTTCAATTCATTTTGATCGAGAATATACTGTAGGCTTTTGTGATCTGTGAATACCGTACACTTAGTGCCATACAGATAATGTCTCCACAACCTAAGAGCAAAGACTACAGCTCCTAACTCAAGATCATGAGTAGTATAATTCTCCTCATTTTTCCTTAATTGCCTAGAAGCATAAGCTATCACTTTTTCTCGCTGCATCAAAACAGCTCCATAGCCTCTAAGAGATGCATCACGATACACTACAAAATCTTCACTCCCGTCGGGTAATGATAAAATTGGCGCACTACATAATTTTTGTTTCAATGTCTGAAATGATCCATCTTCATCACTTCCACAAACGAAAGGTTTATTCTTCTGGGTAAGCTTAGTCAAGGGTTTAGCTATTAAAGAAAATTCTTTAATGAATCGCCTATAATAGCCAGCCAATCCTAAGAATTGTCGCACTTCCGTTGGCATTGTCGGTGCAGACCAATTCTTAATGGCTTCAACCTTTGCAGGATCAACATGAATTCCATCTTTGTTAATCACATGACCAAGAAATTGCACAGAATCTAACCAAAAATCACATTTCGAAAACTTAGCATACAACCTTTCATCCTATAACAAATTCAAAATAATCCTTAAATGTTCTCTATGTTCATCTTCATTCTTAGAATAGATTAGAATATCGTCAATAAACACAATCACAAATTTATCCAAGTAGGGCTTGCACACTCGATTCATTAAATCCATGAAAACCGCAGGTGCGTTAGTTAACCCAAATAGCATTACTTAAAATTCATAGTGTCCATAACGAGTTCTAAATGCAGTTATAGGAATATCTTCTTCACGGACGTGAAGTTGGTGATATCCTGACCGCAAATCTATCTTAGAATACACACTAGATCCTTGTAGTTGATCAAACAAATCATCAATCCTAGGTAAAGGATATCTATTTTAAATTGTCAACTTATTTAGTTCCCTATAATCAATGCACATACGGAAAGATCCATCCTTCTTCTTAACGAACAAGACAGGAGCTCCCCAAGGCGACGAGCTCGGTCGAATAAAACCTTTATTAGACAACTCCTTAAGTTGTTCAGATAACTCCTTTAATTCAGAAGGGGCTAATCGGTATGGCGCACGTGCCACCGGTGCAGCACCAGGAATTAAATCGATTTGAAACTCTACTTGCCTTATCGGTGGAAGTCCAGGTAAATCTTTAGGAAATACCTCAGGAAATTCACAAATAATAGGTACATCTTCCAATCGTTTCTCCCTAGACTCATTCTCGGTCACTTGAGCTAAGAATAACTCACAACCGTTCCTGATGTACTTTTGGACTTTAATACATGAAACGATTTTCAAACCGGATTCACCTCGATTACCATCAAATACTAACGTCCTATTCCTAAGAGGAATCTTAACCTTCTTCTCTCCACATAAAATAGTAGCATTATTCAACGACAACCAATCCATACCAATAATAATATCAAAACTACCTAATTCTATCAACATCAAATCAATCGGAAAGGAATAGTTCAAGAGATTTAGAGAGCATCCTTCTAATAGCTTATTAGTTTTCACTAATTTACCATCAGCCAATTCCACCTCGTAACTGGTATTTATCTCAACAGGTTCAATGTCAATAAGGGCACTAAATTTAGTGGATACAAAGCTCCTATCAGCACCCGAATCAAATAAAGCAACAAGATAATGATTGTTGAGTAAAAACGTACCGGTAACGACATTCGGATCCTCTTTCTTCACCTCAATTGTTCCAAGTTGATAGACACCACCCTGGGGGTTTCTTCCAGGTACAATCGCTTTCAACTTGGGGCATTCCGATTTCCTATGACCTTCTTCATTACAGTTGAAGCAAATGGTTCCCTTTTTACACCTTTCAACCTTGTGTCCAAGCTTTCCGCAATTACGGCACTTCCAGCAGTCGCCAGCATGCCTCTTGTTACCACACTTAGGACATCTATCATCGTTGCGCGGTGTGTTGTTTGTAAGAGCATTTGCATTCCCCTTTCTCTGGTTCTGACGGCGATTGAAATTCTTCCTATTATCACCTCTATCTACACGATTACCGTCTCCCTTTCTTTTCTCACCAACACGGGCTTCATCTTCCCTATCCTGAATTATCTGTCTAATGAGTTGGTAAGCCATTCGAACAGCATCATCAATGGTCAGTGGTTTCGATGATGTCACGTCCCCCCGGATATTCGTGGTAAACCCTTTAATATATTGTTTAGTTCGGATCTCTTCGGGTTCCACCAATCGAGGACATAGCAAGGCCAACTCATGGAATCGGTTTGTGTAACTATCAATGTCCACATCTTTCATTCTCTAATGAATCAACTCTTGTTCTAACCTAATGATCACACTACGGGGACATAATTCCAAAGTCATCCACTTCTTAATTTCAACCCAAGGAGTAGCATTAGCAACATCAATACCCATGAAAGCAATTCTCCCGTTCCACCAAGTCAACGCACGACCTTTAAGAGTAGCCATAGCAAAAGTCACCTTATCTTCCTCCTTACACTTACTAATCCGAAACACAGACTCAATCTTCTCAATGCACTGGCTTAATCCTACAACACCTTCAGTTCCATTAAAAGGTAGAGGTTCACACTTCATGAACGTCACATAAGTACAACCACCAACTTCAGGTGCATTAGTTCAAAGTCCTCCTATATTTCCTCCAGCATTAGCATTCACATTATTAGCATTCACATTCACATTAGTACCACCAATTCCACTACCGCCAGCTCCACTACCGCCAGCTCCACTACCGCCAGCTCCACTACCGCCAGCTTCATTTCAAGCATTTGCCATAAATTCAGTCATAGATGCGGTAACTTGCTCAGTAATAATCCTACGTACATCATCCTCAGTCACAGCTTTCTTGGGCGGCATAGTTCTATAATTTCACAATTTAAAAGTATTAAGCATTCACCCAACAAAGGATTCATATAATATGGATTTAATTCATAATCAAGATACAAACAAGGCACAATATGGAATTCAAGACAAGATACATATTTCATTCGATTTGAAACAAAAGCATTGTCTTAATTACATCCCATATCAAAGTTTCTAGCACTATACATACTCAAAATTCGTGTCAGGTCTACTACTAACAAGTCGGTTCAGTCAAAGTTACAAAAGGTACAAAAGATACAAAGGTCACTACTAAACACAGACTGGTCTATGAGAACCGCCAGATGGTCCATCATCCATCGTCTTATGTATCTTTGTCGGACGATCACTAGACACATCTTCAGCTGGGCGCTTACGGATCACTCCTCTTTCAACCATGTCAGCATAAAATCTACTATTCCAACCCACAGATATATTCAACTCCTTCTCAGCTTTCTCACGCATCGTACGAGCTACACTCAACTGAATCTCCATAGAATTCACCTTTTTCTTCATAGCAGCAAACTCACCACTTTCTAACACCGATAACCTCCTAAAAGCCTCATTCAAACCACGCTCTACATCAGTCAAATCCAAACTAAGCAATTCCCGCTCTTTCTTACCAACCTTAGTCTTCGACTCCAAATAAGCAACATGAGTCTGAACAACACCTAATCCAATCTCTGTCATACTACTCTTAACACGGGAAGCATCTAGATCACGTCTCAAGGCCCATGGTGCAAGACCATCAATATGAGTAGCCGCTCGAGCACTAGATGACTCTCCTAGCACACGTCTAAGAGTAGCAATACCATCAGTACCGTCAGGTGCATTATCATCCTCATCCTCCTCTGATTCAGAATCAGATTCAGACGATTCAGACATTTCATCCCTAGGTAGCTCAACCTCATAATCAGACAAATAAACTGGTGTGGGTAAGGACTCGCCCTCTGGAACATCATAAGGGTAAATAAGATCGGCTTCCTCAACATCATCAACCTCATCGTCTATACCTACATCCTCCTTGACATCCTCGTCGTCAATCTCATCATCTAAATTATATAACCCAATCTCATCATCATTCTCAATATCAACATTATCAATCTCATTTTCTACCATATCAACCTGAGGGGAAATCTGATCTCCTAGTCCTATCTCGGGCTCGGGATCCTCAAATGGTTCCTCCTCATCATCCATATCATAATCTACTAAGTCTAAATAAGGATCATCATCTACATTAGGTTCGGGAATAACATGGTTCTCTACAGGAATATTAGGGTCAGCCATGACAATCTGCATTTATATATATATCTCGTATTAGGATAACATACTTATTAAACAATTACATACTAAAATCATGATATATACATATATATAAATTAAGTTATATATATCAAAATATATATCTTCTCAATAGGGCTTGTTGGTAACGTCGGAGATCTTTGGCACCGTTATAGTCAAAAGATTTTTCAATTATTTTCTCAAATGTTCATAGTTAAAAGATTTTGAAAAGTTTTGTTCAAAACCTTGGTTTTTAAAATCTTTTGTTCTCTATAACGAGAGCTCCGGTACCAAACTGTAACACTCTCAATTTTCCTATCGGTACATCAGAAGGGTCTTTTAGAGTGTTACGGGATAGCACAATAACTCCAATCATAGACAACACATAAAAATGGTTGTACAAGGTTCAACATACATTCATTCGATAAAAAGTTTTAAAGTGTACAACAGGTCCCAAATTATACAGGTCATTAAGTTTACAAAACATAGATCGAATGAACATTTTTAATATTATGTGGGCCATCAGAGTCGATCTCCATCTGAATTACCTTCAAGCACCTGAGATAAAAACATGCAAAAATCATATCAGTGAATGCCGAGTGAATTCATAGAGTTTAATAAAACCATTATATAAAACAATCGTTGAAATCAGAACACAAGTGTAATATCAGAAGTAAGTCCTCGTATTGCTAGTCAGGCAATATATAAATCAAGCATACATCTTAAACCGTCCATGAGACCGTAGCCTCAATATTACCATTATAGGTAATATTATTATCGTTATTAGCTTTGTTATCGTAATGTATTGAAATATATTTTAGGATTTTTATTAGCCGCATGACATTGTTACCTTACTATCACAACAACGGGCCGCGAACCCGACAAACAATTTGCCCATCTAAGTTAGCGTGTCGTTACAAAAATCACGCTATGTAAATCTTCTCATACATAAATTCGCTTACCAATCAATGTGGTACGACAGGGATCAACCGTCAAGGCGCGAACTGGGGTGATCGTTCCCAAATAGTACTATCATATGCATAAGCGTCTACCAAATCCCGGTAGTTCACAATTCATGCTATTGGGACTTTGAGTGACATAACCTAACTACTAATAATCCTTTTTATCTCGTTTATAGGGTCATAGCATCATTCGGGTCCATATCATTAAGCATACCATCGGGACTACTTGTGTTCTATTTTTATCAAAATCTAGCATGTTATCTCCCTCGCGGGTTTACAAATCATTTATAAAACATTTAAAAGAGTGCGAGGCTATGAACTCACGTTGATAATGAAAGGCGGATTATCGGCTATGGGCGTGCTTCGGTCACAGAAACCTATATAAATAATAATTGGTCATAGACTTTTGTCCAATGACTTTATCAAAATAACAAATATAGATATGATGATTTTGTACATATGATGATGATCAAGTGGGTTTATATATTCTTATTTACTCATTTTAGTGTTTATGTATTGGTAACTTTTTACTAGTTTACTAGTTTTACCTATTTACATGTTTTATGTCCAATAAGCTTATTATAAGTTCTTTAACTTGTATTAGTATATTTTATACTTGTATTATCAGTAGTTACACTTTACATTTTGGGCCCAAATGGGTTAAGCCCAATAAGTACTTTTTATAAGTGTTTAACTTATTTAGTTAAATTATTAGTCCAATATGCTAACTTAGCTTGTTAATGTCCGTATGTCCTATAGTTCGGGTTTTATCGGTTTCTACTTGTATTAGATACTTATATATCAGTATATGACTTTTAAAAACTTTACATTAGACGGGTTTGATCGTTTAAGTTTTAATTGGCGAAAAACGTTAATTTTACGGTAATAGCCGAAAAAGTCGTAAAAATCATGTTTATAGTTTTTATAACTTATAAATCTTATTCAACTACCATTTTTATAAAGTGTCCATTTATTTAACCTTATACATATTTATAAAAATGAAATTTATAAGTTAGTGGGTTTTAATTTCACATTTTATACTATATTATTTGAGTGCTTATATAATAGTATTAAACATTAATTCTTCAAAATCTGATTTTTAGTTTCATCTTCACCATTTTTATCATATCTAGAGTTCTATAATGAGATAGAAGCTCATGTTTGGATGGCATAAACTTCATATTATTTGCTACAATTAAGTTAGTTATAGGTACTGCTCATTCTATGTCTAACTATCCTTAACAGTCCCTACAAAACAGACTATTCAGATTAGCACACTCATCTTGTTTTGATCATATCTCACTCATTTTGATGATTCCATTGCATGGCCAACTCTCACATGTGTATGACATCTTATACTTACTGTAAATGGATTCCACCATGCAATTGTATCAGTTTAAGTCTTGGTTACTTACTGTTTTTATACAGCCAACAATTTAAGCATGATTTTAGCCTTGTTTCTTATGGTTATTCATCTTTTTAAGCATATTTATCAACACTTGATCCCCACACAAAATTTTTATCATCATATATTCATCATATACATATAAAACAAGAAAGAAATACATTTTATCTTTACAAAATTAACAAGAGAAATGGAAAGGATGATCTTCTTCACCAACCAAGATTATATCTTGTTTTTGGAAGACAACAACTTGATGAACACCAAATATATCTCCAAGATCATCAATCACCAAGATAGTTTATTGAAAAATTATCCCTAGGACACAAGCAAATCACCTCCTTTGTTGTTAAAATGGCCACCAATCAATCAAGGCTTCAAGGTTTCTCCATAATATGGCTAGATAACAAGTAACTTGTGGCTAGAAAAGATCAAATGGTGGTTTAGGGTGGTGAAGTGGGACGGCAATAGGGTGGAGAGTGAGAGAGTTTTGAGTAGTTTTGCATGTGAAAATGGAAGGAATGGTTTAGCTAGTGGTTTTGTGGGATGAGTAGCTTCAAAATGAAGCTAAGCTTACAAGTGTAAGCTTATAGCTTACAAGGGTGCCACATCAAAGGATGTGGTGTCATCCTTTGGGCCATCCCTTTTAGTGGGGTGGGATAAACTAGTTTTGTCCCATCCCGCTAATTTACGGGTATTCCTCGATTCTAGTTTCCTCGATTTGCGTGCCCTCGGATCGTTTTACGAGAAATGTTTTTATAAATTATGAATCAAAGGCACAAAACGAATCTAATAAAAATTGTCTCATCAAAAACTTAGTTCAAAAACGTAAATACGTAATCCTAAGGTTTTCGGTTTAGTCGTAAAGGACGCTAAATTATGCACGTAATCCCAAATTTAAATCCGTAAATTGTGAGTTCATCAACCAACACAAAAATAAGTTTCAAAATATTATACGAGAAAACAATTTACTACCTGAAAATGTTAGATTGCCACACGTTACCACAATTGCATAACTAAATCAACCATGATGTGTACCAAAAGAATTCCAAACGATCGCGTCCTATAATAAATACAGGGTAAACCGAAAGACCAACCATAATGAACCCTAGCCAAAACAACTGAAAACGAAACAATGTAATCCAAAAGATTCAATGGTGTGTGCCAACAATGAAAAATTAGACTCGTCACGGTTAGTTTTACCAAATTTCGATACCTCAGAAAATTTAGACTTTCATCTCAATTAGTTACTTCACATTAGGACCATATTTAACACCAATAAATGAAATCATAGTCATATTTTACCATCTTCATTACTATCAAAGGGCATAACTCAGTTAGTGTACTAAAACTCACTTTATCTATCATCTCCTTTAATAGTAAACTCATCTTTTATCTTCATTATTTTATCAAAGGTATCCACTAGTTAGTATAGTATAACGTTATTCTGACCATTATCTTGTTTACTCACATTAAACTCATTTCACTTGTTATTATGAAACCAATACATGTTTATAAAATATAGTGTTTTTATTCATTTTATTCTATATTATAATTATTTTATATAATCCATTTAGGCTTGTTATAACTAACTATTACATGTTTACAAGGTGTGGTGTTATTATTATCATTATTATAATAAAATCTTCCTTTTTACTCTTTCCGTCTATTTAAATACTTATAAAATTTTAACTCCACTTTTAAGAAAATTATCGTAAAATTTCTTTACCCTTTATATGTACTATCACATGTTACCTAGAAAACTAATCAATTCATTGTCAAGATTTTTTTTAAACTTATTACCAATAAACTTAAAGAAAAGATATGTAAGTCAGGATATCATACCGTACACTTACAAAGTATTTTCAAAAGCATTTTCCTTTAATTAGCTAGACTCCTTTGCAAGAAAATTTAGTAGTTCTCATTAATTAAAATACATACCCGAATGTAGACACACATCTAAAGTCTCAAAACACCGTTGGAACTCCATCAAACTCCAGCACCATAAAACACGAGCAAACACAAGGTACGTTCAAGTTATAATAACTACTAAACGACCATATATCATAACTTAACACATACCAGTATATATACATCCGCATATATATACCTATTAAATCACCCAAAACATACTCGTTACTGATGAGACGATTTTATTACATAGTCTCATCGTCCAAAACAGGCTTTAAATGCATAAAATATCATGAAAAAGGCCAAATATATGCTTGTGTTTGTTACTTGTGTATTTTAGGTACGGATATTGAGAAAATGACAAAAGATCACAAGAATCATGCAAAAACAAACACGGGAAACGAAGCCGCACAATGAACCAAGCCCTAATGAAGATTTTCCAAGAAACCCTTGAAGATTTGAAGATTAAGCAAGAAGGGTCCTCCAATATTGAAGAATTGACACTTTAAACCCTTGTATATTCATAATTACAAGATTGGTCCTTAAAGTTTGTCAAATTTACAAAAAGGGCCCTCTATTTTGAAGAATTGGCAAATTTAGTCCCTCAACTAAACTAAATTGTCAATATTAGTCCTCATCAAAGTCAAACATGCCATGAAGACCTTCAATTTACAAGAAAGAACAAGTTTGGTCCTTAAAATATGTCAAATTGCAAAAAGGACCCTTAACTTTGAAGAAATGGCAAAAATGATACCTCAGGAATTATGACTTGTCAATTTCAGTCCTCCAAGAAGTCAACAATACAAGTCAAGACCATTATCTATGAAGAAAATGCCAAAACAACCCTTCAAGAATCATAAATTGGCAAGAAATACCCCTGAAAATACTTTGGAAAAGTATTTGGGGTAGAAGTGTGGAACGTGAAACTTTATTAACAAAGGAAAACGAGTTTGGCCAGTTTTGTTTACAAGTGACAAGAGGAAAAGAGATAAGGGACTGATTTGGGCAGACAACCTAAGTATCCTAGACCAACCACCATGTGACACGTGCCCCACTAACTTAAATCAACCAATCACCACTTACCCTTCTTCCACATCACTCTCCACTCATAACCATATTTAACTAACCCGGATTAGTTTAATATGTTGGCGCTAAACACATCTTTCAAACACAAAACTGGATTAAAACTTGCACTATTTATCATATGAACAAAATTGGGTTTTCCTAATTGTGTTGTAATTAGGCCACCAAATGCTCCAGATTTATGATTAAGCATACCTTAATCACATCCCAACCTTAAAAACACATGCCACATTAACCATAAGCCCCATACAAGATTCCCCTGCTACACCCTTGAACAAACTGCCAAAACCTTGACAGCCATCCAACGCCCAAGGTTTCTGCTTACTTTCTAAGCTCATTGTGAGCCTTTGGATACATTTTCACCTTTGCCAACTGACACAACCTGCCAAAGAAAGTCACATGATCTTCAAGATATTCAAATCTGCAAAGGGCATTTTGGGGACTTCATCAACATTAGGGTTACATTTTTATGCATTCAGTAGTTTACTTGTAGCCTATATAAAGGCATTAGGGTTTCACTATGAGCCCTGCTCTTGAATTTTTCCTAGTTCACATTTTTGTAAATCCTTTATCATTATTGAATTAAAAGTGTTTGAATTTTGTGAAGAAAAGTCAAGTGCCAATCTCTTATTCTGTTTGTTAATGTTACATGTTTGCTAAAACTGAATCTCAAAACGTTTTCTTAAGGAGTGTGCAAGAAATTGCATATTTTCCTAAATCTTGAGATTTTGCTAAGTTCTTGGTACACCTTGGAATTTTTGGGCCATAAGTGGATCATAGCACCCTGATATTGTAATATGAAGGTGTTGTGAGGCTTATAACTTGGGGATAATCAAGTGTGGGGTACAAGAGTTGCATTAATCAAGGATTTGTCACCTTTCTGTTTTTATAATTTTGCTTCTAACTTTGTTGAATCTTAGCAGGGTTGTTTGTGGAAGCTTGTGCTTGTTCTTGCTAGCACATAAGCTCAAAATTCGTGGGTGTGGATGTACATCCATGAGGTTTGAACCTTTCTACCCAAAATCTGCTGAAAAACTTGATTTTTGGTGATTTGGTGCATTGCTTGTGTTCTTTCTTAATTTGTGGCTTAATCTTGGTTAATACTGCATAATATAACTGTTATTGTGTTTGATTGGGCTTAGGTAACCTTGGAATACACTTATACTTGTTTAAATTGTGATTTGAAAAAGATAAGGGGTGTTTGGGATTATCTGTTTAAGATCATAGCTTGTTATTTTGTTGTTGGAAGTTGTTGTTTATGGTTTGTATCTCCTATTCACTTGGTTGAGTGCTCATTTCTACAAGTTATTGGCTTTAAAACATCAAATCCTTGATTGTGCTATATCTCACTTGTTTTAACTGATTTTGACCTAAGATTTTGGAAATACCTAGAGTATATGAATGCTTAGGCTAAAAAGTATTAAATCATAGTTTATATAACCTGATAACAAGATTTGAGTGTTTGAAATTGGACTTGTGGTCAAGTATATCAGCAAAGTGAAAAATCTGCTTGTTTAGTGTTCATTAGTAACTATTTTGTGCTTGAATCTTGATTTAGGCCTTGAACCAATGCATGTAACTTGTTAATTTATGTTAATTTGAATTAAATATAGCTTGTGTATGCTTTTGGTGCAATTTGTTTGGCTGAATTTTGCTAAAACATCTTATTAAGTTCATAACTGCTTATTGTTCATGTCTGTGTGAGATCTGGTGATAAATTGAATTAACTACACTAATTCGCTGATTGGAAGTGTGATTTCTTTGTTGTTTCTGAATCCTTGTGATTCACTGATCACAAGGGTTCCTTGTTTGTAACTTGAATCCAACAAAAAGTCATATAAGACAAAAAGTCAAGAAAGTCAAGCAGTGGGAAAGGTTCCCACTGCTCAACACCCAAAACTAGCCCATGCTAGTGTTAATTCTCATTCAGCTTATTTATAAGCCTAATTAGCTTATCCAGACTTGCAACAACTTATTTTTTGTGATAGATATTCCTCATTTGAACCATTTATTTGATCTGGAGCTTATCAGACCTTGGCTTTGACTTTTTACTAGAAAACTCATAAGGTTAACTTTAAATTAAGTGCTTATCTGCTTATTTCAGCTTATTGAGTGTGCTTATTGAAAAACTTTTTGATTATTTAGCTTAATTAACTAATTTAAAAGCTTTTGAAAGTTGAATCAGCTCTTGGGGTGGCCTAGAACTCGAAAACGACTATTTTGTCGTTTTATGAAGATAGCTTTAAGCTTACTCAGGCTTATTCCTTGTGCTTTTTCCAATTTTCTTTTTACAGATCTCTTAAGTAACTCAGAAGAAGCTTGTGTGTCAAATTTGAGCTTATGGCATCAGCTTATAGCTTAATGGGACAAAAAGCCCATTAAGAATAAGCTGCTTTGAAATAAGCTAGCTTAAACACATTTTTAGCTTTTGGGCCTTCAGAGTTTTGTTCTTAAAATCAAGTTTAGAGTCAGATAGGAGCTTTTGGGCTTATTTGGACTACATTTTTCTTATTGGACCTTAAATAGCCCATTAAGGGGTCTGTTTGGACTTTTAGCCCATTTCTAGGCCCATTAGGGGTATTTTTGTAATTTCAACTTCATTTTTGTATTATTTAGGTTAAAATAAGCTAGTTTGCAACTTCTTAGAATTTTTTATAAATTTTAGATTTTTATTAATTTTTTAGTATTATTTTATTATTAAAAATTGAAATTTAGATTTTTCAAGTTTTTTCATTTTTCTTAGATCAGATACAATAAATTAGGAATTTTACAATTTTTAGAACATTTTTATTATCATTAGATTAATTTTTAGAATTAATTTAAGTTTAAATAGTTTTTAATTGTTTTTAAATAGTTTTAATTAATTTTAAAATTTTCAAAAATAGTTTAAAACTTAGTTAAGTCATTTTAGAGGTATACAGTTGAAAAAATCTCATTTTGGGCATTTTGTTAATTAAATTGATTTTTTGGGCTTTAATTAGCATTAAAAATTATTATTTAATTAAATAAAAGGCTTGAGTGATTTTTGATTTTTTGTAAACTCTAATATTCTTTTTTAGGATTTACTACATTTTTTTAGGAATTTTGGTAAATTTTTAATTTTGTCACTTTTTACGGTTTTACGTGTACGACTATTCGTCTGAGTGTAATTCTTAATCGTAACCGTCATTCTGTTCTAATCTCTATTCTTTTCTTTTCTCATCAATATAATTACAAATTTTAATCAATTCTTAACACAACGCACTAGCCTCCTTGGGAAACGAACTTGAACTTCATTGGTCATTAGTGTTTGGTTTTCCTAAACCGACACTTAATACTTTTCCTATTTTGCTCTCTTTTCCTAAAGAGTAGTAAAAGCCCTACATCATTTTGGCGCTGCTGCCAGGGAGGTGTGTTGTGTTTTGATTTGGAAATTATTGTTTTTATATATAGCCATAATATCTATTTGTATTAGTAGCACTCTACTAATACGTATTATCGGTTTTTCGTTTTTTTGTGAATACTATTACTATATTGTATACGTAGAACAATAAATTCACAAGTACTCCAAAAGTGTGAAAACACAACCTTGATTGGGAGGTCATTACTCAATCATTGTATTCGAATCTCAAACAAGAAATCAAAGGCAAAATAGATAAATACTTTCGTGAAGCTTAATTTTTAAAAACACAAACTATAAGGTTGGTATAAGGCGGGTATTATTAAATATACCCTAAGGAAAAAGGCTCTTAAGTGCTTCGCGCCGCCTCGTTTCCCCGCTTGCTTGTGCGTGTTTAGATAATAAGGGCTAATCGAGGGTTTACCAACGAAAGTATTATCTAAGTATCATATATATTTTCTTGGTTTCATTTGATTAACCCTCTTGAAAGTTTTGGTGTTCCACCAACGTTCTAAAGTCATCGAAGGCGTTCACTTCACGTGATCGTTTTCATTCCCTGAGGCTTCTTTAATCAAGAGATTTGATTAAGGAGGAGATTTGTAGATTTTTTTCTACTTAATACAATCACAAAAATCCAAAAAAGTAAAAACAATCAAAAACCACAAAAAATTGGAAAAATACAAAACACCAAAAAGAATCTTCTTTTCCCATCCCCACGTTTTACGTGACGTTTATGTAAACTCGTAATCAAGCAAGACGTGTACGTAAACGAAAAAACCGAAAGGAGTCAACACCTACTCCTAATCTTTCTAGTGAGGAGTCTCCTATTGACGAACCTATCGTATGAGAAGAACCAACCATGGCGAATCGAACTATGATGGAGTTACTTCAAGCACCCACCGAGGGTTATGGAGAGGCTATTGTAATTCCCGCTATCCTTGCGGAGAATTTTGAAGTGAAAACGGGTTTGTTGTCGATGATCCAAAACAACAAATTCTATGGTGATGAAAAGGACAACCCGCACAACCATATCCGCCAATTCAATCGTCTTACCGCCACTTGCAAATTTAAAGATGTTGCTAATGACTCGATTAAGATGATGCTTTTTCCGTATTCCTTAGCGGGGCCCGCTAAAATTTGGTTAGAGAAAGAGCCACCCAATTCTATATTAACGTGGAAGGATCTCGTTTCTAAGTTTGTGAACCAATTTTTCCCGCCCTCTAAGACTACGCACTTGAAAAACGAGATTTCAAAATTTTCACAAGAATTTAATGAGAGTTTTTCAACGGCTTGGAATAGGTTTAAGGAAATGTTACATGAGTGTCCTCATCACGGTTTTTCCGACTTGCATTAAATTGGCACGTTTTACAATGGATTGAATGATCATGAAAGGGATTATCTAAATGCCGCCGCGGGTGGTAATTTTTGTGTAAAACGGTTGAGGAAGCGTTGTTGATAACTGAGAATAGATCTAAGGTGTATAGTCCTCGTAACACATCGAGTGTTCGTAAGGCTTCGTCTTCGGCTTCACCTTCTTTGTCCAATACCATCGATGCTTGCCAAATTTAGGCGAACTTGGAAAACAAAATCTTTGATAAGCCTAAAGGACTTTTAATTGAATTCAAAGTTGGAGAAAAAAGTGCTACCGCTACGACTAAAGCGGTTGAGGTTTCATTTATGTATTGTTGTGGAGGTCATGATTTCTCCGAGTGCATTACCAATGGTGGTAACACTTCGAGTGCCTACGCGGCCACGAGAACTTACAACCAAAACGGTCAAGTTACCCGCTCTAATCAATTGACTCCAACGGGTTTTGCTCCTAGTCAAAATGCTAACAACAACTATCTAAACAATCAAGTTGGTTTTAAAAACAATTACAAAGGAAACTATGGGAATCAAGGGGCTAATAATCAAGTTTCAAACAAAAATAAAAACACTGATTTTCAAAACAACAACAAGGGTTTGCAAACTTTGAAAGATCTTCCAAATGAATTTGTTGAATACGCTAATGGAAACGATGCTAGGTTTGACAAAATTCAAAGAGAAATCATTAGCCTAAGATCCGAGTTTAAGAATGACTTGAAGAAGGAGTTGAAAAACGAGTTAGCAAATGAGCTTAAAATCCATACAAACAAAATGGAAGGGAATGTAACTAGGTTACAACAGAACCAACAAAAAATGGAACAAGGGCAACATGAAATAAAACAAGAGATGATTAAGGTCGAGAAGAGGCAATCCATGTTTGAGGATTTCATCTATGTTTGAGGCTATTATGTGCAAACCGTCTTCGAGTAGTCTTCCTAGTAACACCATATTGAACCCTAAGGGAGAGATGAAAGTGATTACCACACGTAGTGGTAAGACATTTAAGGAACCGACTCATCAACCAATTGCTCCTACGGAGGATGCAATTGAGGAAGAACCCAAGGTGGTGGTCGAAAAGGAGCATGTCCCAGTCCCACGAAGTACCGCTCATACCACACCTACGGTTGACCCATTACAACATTTGGAACCCGATATTCCAAAGGCTATGCCTATGCCTCAACCCACACCATCTTTCCCCTATCCATCGAGACTTAGAAAGGAGAAACGTCAAGAGCGCGATAACTACCAATTTGAGCTTTTTATGAAAATGTTTCGTGACGTTCATTTTAATGTGAGTTTTGTCGATGCTTTGGTCATGATGCCTCGATTTGCCGCTAACTTCAAGGGTATGTTGAACAACAAGGAGAAATTGCAACAATTGTCTAGTTGTTCATCGGTTTATCTTAACCGCATACCTCAAAAAGTCGGTGATCCCGGTAAATTCTTGATTCCTTGTGCAATCCAAGATATGGAAGAATGCTATGCCTTGGCCGATCTCGGTGCTAGTATTAACTTGATGCCACTTGCAATCTTCAAGTCGCTCAATATTCCTATTCTTACTCCTTCACTAATGTCTATCGAGTTGGCCAACCATTCCACGATTCCCGCATGTGGATTGGCGGAAGACGTTTTTGTGAAAGTGGGAAAGTTCTATTATCCAGTAGACTTTATCGTTGTCCATATTCCCACAGATCCTCAAGTTCCTCTCATTTTAGCTCGTTCGTTTTTAGATACGTCTATGGCTTTAATTGATGTGCATGCTAGAAAGATCACCTTACGTTTCAACGACGAGGAACTTGTTATAAACACAACTTAAAATTCTCAAATTTCTCATGTTTATTCCGTTGCAACCATAAACCTCGTTGATATGATCGACGTTGTTTGCGAGGAATTTTCACAAGAAGTTCTAGGTTTTGGTGATGATGAAAATAGTGGCAATCCCACTATGTTAGATCCCATTCTTGATAACTCGACACCAACCTTCACTCCATTTGAAGGTGGTGGTTTTACGTTGGAAGAATTCGATGTTCCACGTACTTGTGACGAAGACCTCGACAATGATGAGGACTTCTCGATTATCAAGGATTTTCTTAACGATTTCCCATTTCCTCCACCCTGTTGGGAATAAATTAAGGCCAGATCACTTGAACGCTGACAAGAACAACTCAAGCGTTGACAAGAACAAAGTGAGCGCTGACAGCCCAAGCGTTGACAAGTTAAAGTCAAGCGTTGATAGATTGAAGACAAGCACTGATGGAAGATATAATCTACACGTTTGTTATGTTCTAGAATACTTCTAGTAAGGATAAAAGCGACAATGTATTTTCTATGTTTATCTTTACCTAGAATAGTTGATACGTAGCTTATTGTACAAGGCTTCTTAGTCTATAAAAGAAGGCCTTTAGGTTAATGTTTGTGATCAAGTTTTCATTAAGTTTTCATTCGTAAACATCTTTCATTGTAAGCAAGTTCGACATTCATAATCAAAGTGAAAGTTTTGTTTACATCTTGTGTTCTTACTTAAGTGTTAAATTCCGCATAACACTTAGATTCACAAAGCATATAACAAAGGTTTCTCTACGTGTTATACTTGATCTAATCTCGTATACACAAAGCTAATCGATCTAAGTTTGGGATCAACAAGTGGTATCAGAGCTTGTTGAGGAACTTTTGATCTTTGAAGAACACCAGAACGACATACGAACACCAAAACCCTAATTTTCTCAAAACCCTAAAAACATCATGTCTGAAGCAGCAATAACCTCCTCCTCCTCACCATTACCAAACATCAAGATTCCCATGCTTGATGCAACCAACTTTGACTTATGGAAGTTCAACTTTGAACAATATCTGGGGATCTTTGATTACACACTCTGGGAGATTATTGAATATGGAAACTCATTCAATAAGGCTCAAAAGATTCAGGATGCCATTAATGCAAGATCAGCTGTTGAGGGATGTCCTGATGAAGATAAGAAAGAAAAACCTGGAGATGGTAGAGCTGTAGGTGCTGAAGATATTGCAAAGAAAAGGGTTGACATGAAAGCCCTAAACATTCTGAAAGTCTCTTTGGGACAAGAAAATCAGCGCAAATATAGAGGCTATGAATCTGCTAAGGATCTCTGGGAAGCAATTGAAGTTGCATATGGTGGTAATGCAGACACTAAGGAAGAAAAGAAAAAGCAACTTCTGCATGATTATGCTGTCTTTAAAGCTCAGCCCAATGAGAAACTGAGTAGTGTGAGAAGCAGATTGCTTGACATCACAAGCAAGTTGTCCTTCATGGGGACACAAGTTGGTGATGTTGACACCAATGCTACCTTTCTGAAAAGTCTTGGTGAGGCATGGAAGATTGAGGCAAGATCTATTCTTGCCAATAATACTTACAAGAGCTCCTCGTTTGATGACATCTATAACAAACTAAGATTGTTGGAAGATGAAACTCTTTCAGCACATGGAAGCAAAGCTAGCACCAGCAACATGGCCTTCTTCTCTCATAGTGAAGGTCAATTCAATCAGAAGGACTCTTTTATGCATCCAGTTACTGGATCATCTTTTGTCAGCGCTGGAACAAGTCCTGTCAACGTCTCCTTTTCAGACGCTGACACATTCATGAATGACTCCCCAAGAGTTAAACCTGCTGGTTTGGATTTGGATACTGTGTGTGCTTACATTGCTTCTTTGCCCAATGGTTCAGTGATTACATATGAGGACCTTGAGCAGATAAGTGATGAACACTTGGAAGAGATGGACATCAAGTGGAACATGGCTCTTGCTAGTATAAGAGCAAATAGGTAGAATAGAAGGTTTAAGAAGAAGATGACCTTCAATGCTAAAGACACTGCTGGATTTGATAAATCCAAAGTTGAGTGCTACAACTGTCATCGCATGGGGCACTTCATGAGGGAATGCAGATCTCCTTGAAGATCTGATGCTGGTAAACCCTCAAGTCAGGTTGTTAAAGCTCAAGAGTCCAAGGCCATGGTTGCAGTTCAAGGAATTGATGGTACTGGATGGGATTGGAGCTATCTGGCTAAGGATGCTGAAGAGGACAAAGCTTTGATTGCTGATATTGAAGAAGAAGAACATGTTGAATATGCTCTCATGGCACACTCCTCCTCTTCATCTGATAATGAGGTATATGATGATGCTTTTTGTAGCAAAGGTTGTAGGATAAACACTGATAGACTTAACAAAGAGGTGTTAAAACTAAAAGATGATATGAGCACTGAAAGGTGTAAATTATCCAATTACCAACTAGCTCTTACTGAAACTGAGAAAACCGTTTCTGAATATAAGAAAATGGAATTTGATTTAAAAGATAAGATAAATATCTTAAAACATGAGCTAGAGAGTAGTATGGATATTAGAAATATCATGACAAAGGTCAATAGAGACCTTCAGGCTAAGTTAGATGAGGCCATTAAGAATAAAGATAATGTTGACCTCAAGATTCAAAGATTTGATAAAGCCACCCAAGCCCTAGGAGACTGTGTAGCTAAACAAAGAGATCCTAAGGACATGACTGGGATTGGGATGAATGATTACTCTCTGGTTCCACCACCACCTGGTGACTTCTATGGTGTCCTTAGAAAGGATTTGTCTTGGACTGGTATACCAGAATGCCAAGAAGAGGAATTCTCTCCTCCACCAAGAGTTGTCACTCCAGTAGAAGAGTATCAACAAAAACTGACTGACCTAAATGAGTGGAAGAAAGCTAACCCTACTTTATTTGTTAAGGGAGGTTTGCTATGTGAAAGTCCCAATGAATCACCACCCATTAAGGTTACTCACCCAGTTACTGGTAAAGCTGTTGACCTAGGCTCAAACACCGTTAGAAGACCTACCATTAAATATGCAGAGATGTATAGAAATTATAGGTCACCCAAGAGACAAGTTAACAATCATGGAACAGGTTTCTTTGCTTCTAGACCTAAGAATGTGTCTAAGAAAGCCTGTTATACTTGTGGTAGCTTTTCACATTTGGCATACAAGTGTGTCAACGCTCCCAAAGCCAGCGCTGATAGGAACAATTTCAGCGCTGATAGGAAGAAAGTCAACGTTGTTAGGAAGTCAAACGTTGTAAGACCCAGACCTTGTGTGCAGCAAAGTTCACAAGTGATTAGACCTGCCCCATTCTTCTCTAGAAGGTCTAACACTAATGGACAAAGACCTTTTCAAAAGACAAACACCTGGTCAAATAGGCAATGGGTTCCTGTAGCAAACCCTAGGTTCAACGCCGACAAGGGTAATTTCAGCGTTGACAGGACAAAATCCAACGCTGACAGAAACGTGACCAGACCTAAGTATTTGCAGCCACAAGGTAAGGGGTCAAAAGCTTCTTCAAGCTCAACATGGAGACCCAAGAAAGATCAAAACCCTAATAATAATGGAATTTCAATGACTTGTAATAGGTTTAATTACATTTCAAAGGTCATTACAAAACCAATTGGGGTTAACTGGGTTTTTCATCCTAAAAGGGATGATAATGGGGTTGTTGTGAGAACTAAGTCTGTTCTTATTGAACAACCAGATGAATCCAAGTCTTCTGAGACTTGGGTTCCCAAAGAAAACTAATTTGTTTTCTTTATGTGCAGGGCATTCAGAGACAGATCAATGATTATGGATATTGGGATAGTGGATGCTCAAGGCACATGACAGGAAAGGAAGACTATCTGAAAAACTTCACTCCTATTCAAGATGGTGATAAGGTATACTTTGGAGGGGGATATGGCACCATTACAGGCAAAGGAACCCTTCTCACCAATAATCTACGTTTTGAAAACGTCTTCCTGGTAAAAGAACTGGATTATAATCTGTTTAGTGTATCACAAGTGTGTGATAACAAAAATAAGGTTCTTTTCACTGATACTGAGTGTTTGGTGTTAAGCAAGGATTTTAAGATCCCTGATGAGAAGTACATTGAGTATAGAACACCTAGGCATAAGGACATATATAATGTGAATTTAAATGGGATTAAAGTGAATGCAAATATGTCTTGTTTTTATGCTAAGGCCTCAGGATGAAAGTAATTTGTGGCACAGGAGACTAGGGCACATAAATTTTAAAAATATAAATAGACTTGTGAGGCTTGGTTTAGTTGATGGTTTGCCTGAGAAGGCCTTCCACAATGAACACTCTTGTGTTGCATGTCTTAAAGGCAAGCAGCACAAGGTCTCATTCAAGTCCAAGCAGGTGCATACTAGTTCCAGACCTCTTCATATGCTTCACATGGACCTATTTGGTCCAACAAATATAGAAAGTTTGAATGGCAAGTCATATTGTTTTGTTGTCACTGATGACTTTTCTAGGTTTACTTGGACATTCTTTCTAGCTATGAAGAGTGACACAGCTGATGTTCTTATTGAATTTATCACTCAAATTGAGAAAAGGTCTGGCAATGAGGTTAAGATGCTTAGGAGTGATAATGGTAGAGAATTTAGGAACAAGAAGCTAGATGATTTTTGTGCCAGGAAGGGAATTACTAGGCAATTTAGTATTGCTAGAACCCCACAACAAAATGGGGTTGCTGAAAGGAAAAATAGAACCCTAATTGAAGCAGCCAGAACAATGTTGGCTGATGCTCACTTTCCCATAGCCTTTTGGGCTGAGGCTGTTAATACAGCATGCTATGTGCAAAATAGAGCATTGGTTAACAAAATTCAGAACAAGACACCTTATGAGTTACTTTGGGGAAGAAAACCTAATATTGGTTTTCTCAGACCTTTTGGATGTCATGTAGTAGTCTTAGACACTAGTGATGCCTTAGGGAAATTTAGTGCAAAAGGTGATGAAGGTTACTTCATGGGGTATTCAGTGCAGAGCAAGGGTTATAGGGTTTATCTTAAGGAGGACAAACGTATTGTTGAGAGAGTACATGTTAGGTTCTTAGAGAATAAACCTAGTGATCCTGAGAGTGGTCCTAATTGGTTATTTGATTTGGAACCCTTATCTAGAAATTTAAATTATATGCCTGTTACTAATTCAGACATTGTGAAGGTAACTTCAAATGTTGTGGAGGAACAAATTGTTGATGTTTCAGGTACACAGGTTAATGAGAGGGTTGGATCACAAGCAGAAAAGGCATCTCCTACATTTGAATATGTCACAATTCCCATTTGGACTGATGCTTTTGCTGCTGCTGCTGCTGCTGGACAAGGTAATGGTGGTCTCCAAATACCACCAGATACAAACATGCATGGTTCTTCAGGCGCTGACAAAGGTAAATCTAGCGCTGACAAGACCAATTCAGACGTTGATGGCTCAGACGTTGACAACAACAGTTCAAGCGTTGTCAGCCCAAGCGCTGACAAACAAGGTTCAGACATTGACAATACCTTTGCACATCTTTTCTCTTCCACTTTTGAACAAGGAGGACCTTCCAGTGTTTATGAAGAGATTCATGTTGATCAAAGAGAGTCTGATGAAGAAGACATTGGCAACATGGAGCGTGAAGTTGAGGACACCAGACTTTTTGAAGGAGGAGTTCTCACTTCCACAATGAAGAATCACCCCCCATCTCAGATCATTGGTGATGTTATGACTCCAGTTCAGACAAGAAGATCCCATCAAGGTCTTGGTGGATTTATTGCCAATATTCACAAGAAGGTTGATACCCCTCTTGTGCAAGCATGTTTGTTTGCATGTTTTCTGTCACAAGAAGAACCCAAGAAGATATTTGATGCTCTCAAAGAACCAAGTTCGGTGGAAGCAATGCAGGATGAGCTTCACCAATTTGCAATTCAGGATGTTTGGGAGCTGGTTGATTGTCCTAGATATGTCAGACCTATAGGGACAAGATGGGTTCTCAGGAACAAAAGAGATGAAAGAGGTATTGTGGTCAGAAACAAGGCAAGGTTAGTGGCTCAAGGTTATACACAAGAGGAGGGGATAGACTATGAGGAAGTCTTTGCACCAATTGCAAGGATTGAAGCTATTAGGATTTTTCTAGCCTATGCATCTTGCATGGGCTTCACAGTCTATCAAATGGATGTGAAGAGTGCATTCTTGTATGGCACCATTGTTGAGGAAGTTTATGTCATGCAACCTCCTGGTTTTGAGGATCCAGAGCATCCAGATAAAGTGTATAGAGTCAAAAAGGCTATGTATGGCCTTCATCAAGCCCCTAGAGCATGGTATGGTACTTTGTCTACATATTTGGTGGACAATGGATTCAAGAGGGGCACCATAGATCAGACACTATTTACAAAGAAGAAAGGCAAAGATGTGTTGCTTGTGCAGGTCTATGTTGATGATATCATTTTTGGGTCTACTGATCCAAAGATGAGTGAGGATTTCTCCAAGCTTATGACAGACAAATTCAAGATGAGTGCTATGGGGAGATGAACTTCTTTCTTGGGTTACAAGTTCAGCAGAAAGAAGATGGTATCTTCATCTCCCAGGACAAATATGTTGTTGAGATCTTGAAGAAGTTTGGCTTTTCTCCACATGAAAAGAGGGCTTCTACTCCTATGGATAGAGAACACCCTTGGGGAAAGATTGGAGATGGGAAAGATGTTGATGTCAGGCATTATAGATCCATGATTGGATCCTTGATGTATCTTACTGCTTCCAGACCTGATATCATGTTTGCTGTATGTGCTTGTGCACGTCATCAAGTGACTCCCAAAGAATGTCACCTTTTTGCTGTGAATAGGATCTTTAGGTACCTAAGATGTTTCCCTAATCTTGGTTTGTGGTACCCAAAGGATTCACCATTGGAGCTGATTGCATATTCAAATAGTGATTATGGAGGTGACAAGTTTGATAGGAAATCCACAACTGGTGGATGTCAGTTTCTTGGGAGCAGATTAATATCTTGGCAATGCAAGAAACAAACAGTGGTGGCTAACTCTACAACTGAAGCAGAGTATGTGGCTGCAGCAGCATGTTGTGGTCAAGTGTTGTGGATTCAGAACCAGTTGTTGGATTATGGGTATAATTTCATGCATACTAAGATATTTGTTGACAATAATAGTACTTTATGCATCATTAAGAATCCTGTGCATCATTATAAAACTAAACACATAGAAATTAGACACCATTTTATAAGAGATTGCTTTGAGAAAGGTTTAATACAACCAGATAGGGTTGACACTGAGGAAAATGTGTCAGATTTATTAACTAAACCTTTTGATACTAGAAGATTTCAATACTTGGTAACAAGTATTGGAATGGTGAATCTCACTTAATATGTGTTTTGGATTCTTTTTGTAAAAGTATGTACAGGATGATGCATTATTATTATTGGTCTTATTGATACTTTAGATTTTCCACTATATTTTTCTAACACTGACAAAGGTTGTTTGAACACTGATAAGTGTTTTTGCAACGTTGTCAGCAAAATAATTGTCTAACGCTGACAAAGCTTCCTTCAACGCTGTTGTGTGTTATCGGGGCGTTGTCAGCAACAATGCTAGTTTTGTGGTTTTCAATCTAAATGTGCAGATGGTGTTAGCAGTATACCAATGGATACAGAGTTGCTTATGGATCAAAGGAGAAGCATTTGGACAAGTTTTTATTTATGGATGATGGTTGGAATGTTTCATTCCTATCTTGACATAAATTTTTATGTTCATGCATGATTTTAGCAAACTTTTTGTATCATAGTTTAAGGGGAGGTTTTAGGAACCTTTAGGATTTTTGGGTATCCTTATGATACTCTTATCACAATTCTAGATTGTGTCCACAGGTGAGTATGGGTTAGTTTTACTAAACCATGAGGCACTGTAGCATGTATAGTATATGAACTTTGCATGCTGCCAAGACATTTTTGGCCTAGAATTGGTTGTGGTCTGTTGGGAGACTTGGGAATGATTTTGATATGGGATTTACCTGGGAGTAACAAGGATTTTATAAGGTAACTTGGTTGTTAAGAACTTTGGTTAGCAAGGGACACTAGAGGACTGTTATGTCTATCTTGCTTATGCAAGTGTGCATAACTGGACAGTGCTTGCCGCCCTATAATAATTATCAGCTTTTGGTTATCTTCTCTAGGTTAAATTACTTGTTAAGGTCATTTTTCACTTTTTTAAAACAATTTTATTTTTGGACGCTGACAAGAAATTTCCAAGCGTGGTTGTGACCAAATTGGACGCTGACATGGCTTTAGGCGAACGTTGACAAGATTATAGCCGTTGGGCGTTGATAGGTTATATTTGACCGTTGACACTCAATGGGACCTACCCAGTTGTTACTTTTTGACATATTTTCAAGCCGTAATTTTAGGAGTTGTTACTTTCATTAAATGCATGAGATAACTTATAACTTTTTCAATATTTTCATGATTAGTTTTTGAAAATCTTTGCCTATTTTTGGGCCAATCACATGCATTCTTTATCTCCTATAAATTTGGCTCCTATTTTAAAACAGGGTATCTATAATTCTTGTCTAACACTTTTCTCTTATCAACCTTCATCTTCTACACTTCAAATTAACAGCTTTCATCAATGGCACCAAGATTTAACTCAGCAGAATTGGATTTGGGGTTCAAGTCTCAACACAACATGATTGCTTATCTTGTTGCTGATAATGATTTGTTTCCTCAATACACACAAATGGTGGCGTATTTGAACGCATCCCCATTAAGGTATGCACTTTTTCATGCACCACTCATTCCAGTCACACACATTAAAGAGTTTTGGAACACTGTTAGTTCCTCAACAGTTAATGGAGTGACCACATTAACTTCTATTGTTCATGGGAGGTCTTGGGTGGTTACTGAGGCCTTGGTACGCCAGGCCTTGCATCTTGATGATGCTGATGGTGTAACCATTCTTCCCATAACTGAAATAGAACAAGGGCTTAGGGCTTTGGGATATCCAATTCCTGATGAAGGTACTCTTAATAAGTACCATAAGCAGGAATTTCCCCCAGCCTGGAAGTACCTCATTCACATTCTCCTTCAATGTTTGAGTCCCAAATGTACTGCACATAATGAGATTAACAGATCTATTGCTAGTGCTATTGTGTGCATTGCAACAGGGCAAAAATATAACTATTCTAAAATGATTTTTGAAGGGATGTGTAAAAACAAGGGGACAAAAATGACTTTGGCTTATCCCCGTTTTCTGCAAATGATTTTTGATGATCAAAGATATTGTTCAAGGGATCACAATGATTTTTATAAAATCCCTGAACAAAAGAAAGCTATTTTTACCAAGATGGATTCACCACCTCATAGAGACTTACCGTTAACCCCAGCCATGCTTGCTGTTATTGCAGCAACACAACCCCAACCAGACCCCCAACCTCATATTGACCCTCACCCACAACTTGAACCTATTTCTGAACCTTTACCCTCACCTGAACAAATGCAAATAGACCAAGAACCCTTTGACACTGACACATCAAATGTTGGCGTTGATGTGCCTATTTCCAACGCTGACACCCAACCATCACAATCCCAAACACCCCTTAACCAACCCACATCTACCCATTCTTCCACACCATCTTCCACACCACCTGAATATAGGTTGATCAAACGCCAAAGGACTACTGGAGTGTTCTCCTCTGGTGGTCCTAGCCATGAAGCAGAGAGAACCACCACCACAAGTGTGGTTGGTGACCTGGATGAGGCTGGGACTATTGGTTCTGGCTTAGAAGCTGGCCAAGGCAGTCCCACCATCATTAAGTCCTCATCCATGCCCAATGAACCTGACTTGGGAGGTCAAGTCCCCATTTCAGAAGAGGGCAGTCTGGAACCAATGACTATTTTGGAATTGACGGCAGTCTGCATTAGCTTGCAAAAGCAAAATGCAGACTTAGTACAAATTGTCAGCAAACAAGGCCTTGAACTCAAGGAATTGAGGGAGAGGATTGTTGTTTTGGAGAGTGATCATGCAAGGAGGGGTATGGAGGAGTCTTCCAAAGGGGAGGAAGATCAAAGAAATCTGAGTGATAAGAGCAGTCAAGATGGTCGATCAATGGATGTTGCTGAAGCTCTTACTACTTTGAAGGAACAAACAGGTTTTGATACGTCCTTAATCTCTCCAACCAATCTAAATTTATCATTTACAGCTATGTTGAGAGAGGTTACACAAGGCGCTGAGGGAAAATATTTGGGCGTTGACAAGACAAATTTGGACGCTGATAAAAGTATTTTGGGCGCTGATAGAGGAAATTTAGACGTTGACAGATCTGCATTTGGTGGTGATGTATTCCAGTCATCATCTATCATCAAGGATGTTCCTACTCAGGTATTGCCATCTACCTTACCAACAATTGCACCATCAGATAAGGGTAAGGGTATATTGGTAGAAGAAATTGTTCCAAAGAATGCAGCCCAAGTTGAATTTGATAGAAGATTGGCTGAGCAAATGATGGAACAAGGTGAAAAGGAAAAGTCACCATTTGTTGTGACTTCTGAAGAAGAAAGTGATGGAGCTAGCTCAGACTCAAGTGTGATGATTATTGAACCAGAAAGGCTTGAGTATGGTGATGAGCTTGCTAGGGAAAAGCTGAGAGATTTAAAGTTGCAGATTGACTTTGACATGCCAGAGGTGGTTCAGATGTACAATTCTTGGGAAGAAAGCTGCATGGATTATCCAGACTTGACTATTTCAGATCAAATATGGGGTTTGGAGATTCTTCTTAGAGTTCAGAAGGATTGTAAGGTGATTTTGAAGCACAAGGCAAGCAACATTCTCTCTGAGTTGAAAAGGGATAGAAGGAAGCTCTACTTTATGTTGCTCAAATGTCATGGAGTTGGATGGACACATCAGAAATTGAAGGCTTTGACATTTGATGAGTTGGAACATAGAGCTTATCCTATTTGGGTGAAAGTGCAGGAAGAAAACACTTTCAGACTTCTTTCAGATGAAAGAAAGGAGCAACTTGCAGAAGAGATGGAAATCAAGAGAGCTATGATAGTTCCCAGGACAGTGAAGAAGGGATTTACACTTGAGTTTCCAAAAGATATGAATCAACTATATCCAAGTGAAGCAGTTATTAGAAAGATCCTCAAGCTCTCCCCATTGGAAGCTTCAGATATGGTGCAGGTGTTACCACTAGATTCCAGGAATCCAATTGTGATTTATGATGAGGATGAATGTGGATTCTGGAAGATTGGAAGATATGGCAAGGAGGTACACACCTTTACCACTCTCATATCTTTATTTGCAAGTTGTGATAGAGAAGACTTGGTGGATCTTTGGAGATTGCTGGAGACCAAGTATGAGGCTGAAGCACCAACTTCAGCTAATGGAATAAAACTTTGGACCACATTCAAAAGAATGTGTGGGACAAATGAGGAAGATCCTGAAATTTGGAAGGATCTTGAAGATGACCTCAGTGGTCTTCAATGGAGGTTATATTCAGCTGCTGGTGTATACCATTTGAGTTCTACAAAGTTTGTTGAGTATCTACTAGTGGATGCTCAATATTTCATATCCAAGGCTGTTTTGGAAAAGATGAAGGACACCCAGTTGGAGATAGACTATACAAGTGACGTGGCAAAGAATTTGATCAGATTTGTTTATTAACAATATGATAAGGTTTGTCAGACTCCTCCAAGTTCTTAATGTTTATTCAGAAACTTGATCATAAGAGTGGATATCAAGTTTAGGGGAGGATTGTTGGGAATAAATTAAGGCCAGATCACTTGAACGCTGACAAGAACAACTCAAGCGTTGACAAGAACAAAGTTAGCGCTGATAGCCCAAGCGTTGACAAGTTAAAGTCAAGCGTTGATAGATTGAAGACAAGCACTGATGGAAGATATAAGCTACACGTTTGTTATGTTCTAGAATACTTCTAGTAAGGATAAAAGTGACAATGTATTTTCTATGTTTATCTTTACCTAGAATAGTTGATACGTAGCTTATTGTACAAGGCTTCTTAGTCTATAAAAGAAGGCCTTTAGGTTAATGTTTGTGATCAAGTTTTCATTAAGTTTTCATTCGTAAACATCTTTCATTGTAAGCAAGTTCGACATTCATAATCAAAGTGAAAGTTTTGTTTACATCTTGTGTTCTTACTTAAGTGTTAAATTCCGCATAACACTTAGATTCACAAAGCATATAACAAAGGTTTCTCTACGTGTTATACTTGTTCTAATCTCGTATACACAAAGCTAATCGATCTAAGTTTGGGATCAACACACCCGAGGAGGTTATGAGTATCGAGCCCAAATCTTCAATTGAGGAACCACCTATCCTCGAGTTGAAAGATTTACCTCCTCATCTCGAATATGTATTTTTGGAGGAGGACGACAAGTTGTCGGTTATTGTTGCAAAAGATCTTTCGGATGATGAAAAAACCACACTTGTCGATGTTCTAAAGGATCACAAAGGGGAAATTGCGTGGAAGTTATCCGACATTAAGGGGATCGATCCCAAATTTTGTACCCACAAAATCTTAATGGAGGAGGATTGCAAACCCACAATCCAATGTCAAAGGAGGGTGAACCCCAAAATTCACGACGCCATCAAAAAGGAAGTCCTAAAACTCCTTGACGCGGGAGTGATTTACCCTATTTCCGATAGCCCTTGGGTGAGTCCTATTCATCGTGTCCGTAAAAAGGGAGGAATGACCGTTGTGCCAAACGATGCCAACAAGTTAATTCCAACTAGACTCGTGACCAGATGGAGAGTGTGCATTGACTATCGTAAGTTGAATGACGCCACTCGAAAAGACCATTTTCCCTTGCCCTTCATGGACCAAATGTTGGAGCGTCTTGCGGGAAACGATTTCTATTGCTTTTTAGATGGTTTTTCCAGTTACTTCCAAATCCCCATCGATACTCGTGATCAAGTAAAAACTACGTTTACGTGTCCGTATGGAACGTTTGCCTATCGTAGAATGCCATTCGGACTTTGCAATGCACCGGGAACCTTTCAAAGGTGCATGATGGCTATTTTTCATGATATGATCGAGAAGACGATGGAAGTCTTCATGGATGACTTTTCCGTGTTTGGTAGTTCGTTCCTCTTGTTTGTCGAATCTTGAGAGAATGTTGAAGCGTTGTGAGGAAACCAACCTTGTGCTTAATTGGGAAAAATGTCATTTATGGTTAAAAGTGGAATCGTCTTAGGGCACAAGGTTTCGAAAGCGGGGATTGAGGTAGATCAAGGTAAGGTAGACGTCATCCCCAAATTACCTCATCTCAAAACCATTAAGGGAGTTAGGAGTTTCCTAGGCCACACGGGCTTTTATTGTCGATTCATCAAGGATTTTTCAAAGATATCTCGACCTATTACACATCTCCTTGAAAAAGATGCACGTTTTATCTTTGATGAAGATTGTGTATGAGCCTTTGAAATCCTTAAGAGGAAACTTACCGAAGCTCCCATTCTTGTTGCTCCCAATTGGAACCTCCCCTTTGTGCTCATGTGTGATGCCAGTGACTATGCTATTGGGGTCGTATTGGGGAAACGTCATGAAAAACACTTCTTGCCTATTCACTATGCTAGCAAGACGATGACCGAGGCTCAACTAAAATACACTACAACGGAGAAGGAGTTCCTTGCCGTGGTGTATGCATCTGAGAAATGCCGACCTTATCTCGTCTTGACTAAATGCATAGTGTATACGGATCATTCAGCTATCAAGTATCTTATGGCTAAACAAGATGCTAAGCCGAGATTACTGCGTTGGATTCTCCTCCTTCAAGAATTTGATCACAAAATCGTTGACAAAAGAGGAGCCGAGAATCTAGCGACCGATCATCTTTCACGTTTGGAAGATCCTCACCAAAGTGTTTACGAGCCCAAGGAAATCACCGAAACATTTCCGCTCGAGACACTTGGTGTAGTGAATTATAAGCTTGATTCTTCCACCCTATGGTTTGCGGACATCGCAAATTACCATGCGGGAAACTTCATCATCAAGGGTATGACGACTCAAGGAAAACGCAAATTCTTTCGTGACATCAAGTTATATTTTTGGAACGACCCTTACTTGATTCGAACTTATGCGGATCAAATTATTCGACGTTGTGTCTTTGGTACCGAAGCTTCTAACATCCTTAGAGCTTGTCACGAGGGACCCACGGGTGGTCACCATGGTGCTAATATCACGGCTAAGAAGGTTTTTGATGCCGGTTTCTTTTGGCCTACTATTTACCGAGATGCACATGAGCTTGTGAAGTCGTGTGACTCATGCCAACTAGAAGGAAAATCCTCACAAAAAGATGAAATGCCACAAAATATCATCCAAGTGTGTGAGATCTTTGATGTTTGGGGCATTAACTTTATGGGGCCGTTCCCATCATCTCATGGTAATAAGTACATCCTTGTCGCCGTTGACTACCTATCTAAGTGGGTGGAAGCCAAGCCCTTGCCCACCAATGATGCACGTGTGGTAGTCAAGTTTTTGAAAATCTTGTTTTCTCGTGTTGCAAATACGTTTTACGTATTTATGAAGGATCGGTCGCTCCAACGATAATTATGTAATGGGCTCGTGGTCTACTTAGTAATGTATAGTCCATATAGCCCACATGTAGGGTGGGCTATATATATACCCCTCCTAGCATGTTAGGAGGGGGTTGGTTAGTTCATTCATTCACACTTTCATTAATCTAATCTTACTTTCTCTCTCTACTTTCCTTCCCTCTCCTTTCTCTCTCTACACTTCATCTTCCTCCTTCCCCATTTCCACCATTAATCAATAGATCTAATCCTTCATTTACCAAATCCTTAGATTTAGTAGGCCTTCAATTGGTATCAAGAGCCATGGTTGAATCTTAGGATTTGCATTTTTTTTTTATCTTTTGATTTGGTGGTAAAAATCCTTTCTTTTCTAATTTTTTTTATCCATCTTTTCATCATTTGATCAATTTTTTTTATCAATTTTTATAAATCTTATCAAATTTTTTAATAAAGTTATCTATTTTTCTTCTATCCATTTTATCTATTTTTATTTTTTTTATTAGTTTTATTTTTACGTGTGTTTTTTTTATATAATCAACTTTTTAAATAATCAGTTTTTTTTTCTTTTTAACATAATCAAGTTTTTTTAATCATTTTTTTTATCAGTCATTTTTTTTAATCACATTTTTTATATCATTTTTTAATACGTTTCTCAGTGTCTCATTTTTTTAAATCTTTTAATCCGTCCGTGTTTGTCCATTGGTCCATATTTGTCCGAGTTTTCATAACAGTCCATATTTGTCCATTGGTCCAATCTGTTAACTCAATCCAAAACAGTCCAAATCTGTCAAGTGTCATCAGTCCGTTTTGATCCATCCCGTTGTCAGATTTCCGTCTTTCCGAATAGACATTTTTTTTCCGAATAGACAAACTTTCCGCATAGACAAACTTTCCGCATAGAAAAACATTCCGAATAGAAAAAAAAAAAACATTCCGAATAGAAAAAAACTTTCCGAATAAAAAAAAAAAAAAAAAACTTTCCGAATAGAAAAACTTTCCGAATAGAAAAACTTTCCGAATAGCTTTCTTTCCGAATAGATTTTCAGAATAGACTCCCCAGACTCGATTCTCTCACCCTCTCGACAAAGACACGACTCGATTCCCCCCACCTCTCGACTCACCCAAACAGAAACCAACACCCTCGAAACCCTCCACCCACACCACAACTTCTGTTAACCCACTACCAAACAAAATCCTTCTGTTAACCCAACTCACTCCCTCACCACCCACACCACTCCCTCACTCACAATACTCTCGACACATCTCTGGACTCACCCCAACAGACTCACTGACTTTGTCTCTCGACTCTCGAACCACTCACACACACAAGACTAAAACAACTCAAACTCTCAGCCTCACTCGAACCTTTGACTCTCACACTCGGACACACAAACACTCTCGCATACTCAGACCCACCCTCGACACCTCCCCACCCTCTCAAACCAACCCTCACCAAAACTCTCGTTACACCCTCACCCTCACCCTCGTCACGATAACACCCTCGTAACAAACTCACACAACACCCTCCCTCACAACACCCTAACTCCCTCACACTCTCAAAACCATTTTTTAATCACAAACCAAACGACAGAAAGACTCGACAGTAGAAAGATTTGACAAATCTCAAAAATAACAAACCTTACCCGAGACCCAACAATGGATCTTGAAGCATCAGATTCTTCAGAATATTAAAAGATGCATGGGATATTTTCGTGATTACACTTATTCATCCGTGTGAGAGGTGATTAATCAATTTTTTTTTGGTTAATTGATTAATGATTTTCGAGGTGTGTGAAAGAATTTATTAGATGATAGATAAATCTTGATTTGATTGAGATTGTTTAGTTTTTGGTTGAGAGGATTTAAAGGAGGCGGAAGAAACAAGTGTTGGTGAAGACGAATTGTGAGAGAGAGAGTTAAGAGAGTAGAAAGATTAGGTCTGTTGAGGCGGTATAAACAAGGGGACGGAGGACTTAATTGACGGAATAAAAGATTAGGTTTCTATAACTAAGTGCCACGTTTTTGGCAACTGTGCTTCTTTATTGGGCAACGTGTTTTTGATTGACGGAGTAAACTAGGTGCTCAGTTTTAAAAAAAAAAAAAACGTTATTTTGACTTAATTTTTTATATTCTTTTTTAACGTTATTTTTTCTTTCTTTTTTCTTTTATAGTTTTTTGTTTTTAATAAATATTTCAAACATAAAAGTTATTATTTTTTGTGTCATATTTTTATCTTTTTATATTTTCAAAATTTTTATTTTTTTTATTATTTTTTTATTATTATTGTTGGTTTTTGGCAAATTGTGTTGAGGCGAGTATTTTGAAAGTATCAAAGTGGTAAAATTTTTACGGGTTTAACATTTTTGTGGCCGGATTTGAAAGACAAAAGTGACGGACTTCATTTTTAGTGACTACGAATTTTTGATCGGGTTTAATTTTTTTCATCATCTGAGACCGACAACATTTTTTTGAGGCGAGTCGACTTGTAAAAACCCAACTACAACAACATCCACATCCTTTTTCCTTATCTTTCCTCGATTTTCAATGGATTCGTTCAATTCGACACTTAAAGAGGGAGACTTGCATCGAATGCAAGACAAAGCTCGAGAAAGTGGTATAAATTCATTTCAAATGCTCCAATCTCATCTTGTCACTCTTTCGGGGCTTCAAGGAGGGAGAGAATTTGTGACAATCTTTGGACAAGATCGTCATACATTCATCGACTCAATGTTCACCACTTTGACCGAACTCGCCGAGCAACTCAACCGTGACAACTTTAATCAATCTGCATCGTCACTTGCTTATAAGGCTCTTGTGACACAACTCACGCCTTTCCTCCAATTCAATATCATCAAGTCTGAAAGTTTGATGCTTTGCCAATCATTTCTTCGAGATACACATACCGAGTTTAGAGCTTTCCGTGATACAATTTTGAAACTCATGACATCGGTCTCGTCTTCGATTTATGAAAGATCTCGACTTCAGCAAGGATATGATAATGGAGTGCAAGATTCTTTGATGCAAGAGGAAACTGGTTATACGGTTGAAAAATTGGAGCCTAAAGATGGCAAGAGCACGGAATCAGGAGCACAACATGATACCAGTGGTACGTCAGGGATTGTTCACGAGATCACTCTTGATGACACCTTACCCGTTTATGACGAAGAGCCTGCACACATGGTACAATGTGATGTTAATTATGATGTATATGCTGATGACATACCGCATATTGAGCATTCGAAACCTAATTATGACAAACATGGGATGGAAAAGAGTGATAGAAATACCACTTCTGATTCATCCGATGTGAGTCATAATGGGGGAGAAAGTATTCAAAATGCTAAACATCATGATAATTGTCCCATAACTGCTTCATTGATTGCTTCTGATTCCAAGATTAGAGAGCTCGAAATGATTGTAGCTCAACAATTAAAAGATCTTGAGGATGCCAAACTTGAATTTTCTAAGAAAACGGATAAATTTGAAACATACTTTGAAAAACTTGAAAAGTCAAACGTTGTTCTTGAAAGAAAATTGGATCAAACTGTTCTAGATTCTAAAGCTGAAAAGGATAATCTTTTGAAACAAATTCAACTGCTTGAATCTAAGTTGGCATCCCAAGATAACTTGCTCAAAGAAAATGAAACGTTAAAAGCCCAAGTTCAGGAAAAGGTATTTGCTATAGCTGCGTTGAAAAACGAGTTAAGGAAAAATAGAGGAACTAGTGTGGACACTAAGCTTGAAAAACCATCAATCTTGGGGAAACCGCCTACAAATCAGTTCGTCAGACAACCGATTGTCAGACAACCTACTGCATTTAGATCCGAGCGACCACAATCCTCGAGACCGCGGTTTGCCTCCCAAGTTGATTTGGTTCATCTTTCTAGACCAGACACTCCAGCAACTAGGCCCTATGTGATCACTCCAGCTTTAGCAAGACCAAATCATATGATTGCCTCTAGTTTCCCTAAAAATACCAAGACCACGTCTAGAACTAGTTCAAATGACGTTTGCCATAAATCTGGTCTTGGGGAAGCTAAGCAAAAGACACATGCAAGAGATAGCAATGTCCAACCTAGTCAGATGCCTTCTAGATTACCCAACACTGCTAACCGTAGCATGCCATCTTCTAGGAGCATCGATCAATCATCTAGGAATTATTCAGACATTAAATATGCTACTTGTAAAACATGTAGAAAATGTGTCTTTACGGCAAATCATGATGCTTGTGTCAAAAAATTACTTGATGAGGTGAACTCCCGTGCTCGAATTAAGTCCCAGTGGATAGCTAAAATCAAACCCTTTGGTAAAGTTTGGCGCCCCACTGGTAGAAATTTCACTCTTGTAGGAAACGAGTGCCCTTTAACTAGGATAGTCTCCGATTCTACTAAGTCTACTAGGGAGGAAACTGATAAAGATGATACTTCACTTACGCCTAAACTTAAGATCTTCTATAAAAGGAAACGTTTGCCAACTAAAACAAGTGAATCATCCCCTCAGGCCACCTCTGACACAAGTAAAGCCAACTGTGAACCCCCACGTGCTTCAAAAATAGATATCTCTAACCCGTGCAAAAGTATACAAACTCCTAATGAGAATGCAGGTACCAAAGTTGATGTTCCAAAAGAACGAAGCGGTCCAATCGTTGTATACCGTTCAACTAAGGACACTCTTAGAGTTTGGTTGCTGAAGAAGCAGATATCAGAGAAACAAATGTCTCAGGGGATTCATGGTTAAGCTATACAAGGACTTACAGTCACATAACAGACTGTAACTCGCTCATCAAAGAAAGGAAAGTTTATCGCCGATGATAAACTTATCCTAAAAACGAGAAAGTTATTTTTCTCGGGCATGAGCTTATATAAAAAACATTCCAAGTTTTTAAGCTCATGCATTAAGGCTTATAGATAAATGACAGTCTGTAACCCGTTCTTCAAAGGCAGGAAAGTTTATCGCCGATGATAAACTTATCCTTACAACGAGAAATTAATTTTTCTCGGGCATGAGCTAATATTAAAAACATTCGAAGTTTTTAAGCTCATGCACAATGACTTGCAGTTAAATGTCAGACTGTAACTCGAACTTCATATAAAGGAAAGTTTATCATTAATGATAAACTTATCCTCATAACGAGAAATTCAATTTTCTCGGTCATGAGCTTGTCTTAAAACATTCGAAGTTTTAAGCTCATAAAGGAAAGTGTATCTTTTAACTAAGAGAACTTTTCCTCGTAACGAGAAATTAACCTTTCTCGGTCATGAGCTTTCCGTTAAAACAGTCAAAGTTTTCAAGCTCATGAACACGACTTCTAAGCAAATGTCAACTTAGGACTCGTTCTTCAGATAAAAGGAAAGTTTATCGCCGATGATAAACTTATCCTTAACAACGGGAAGTTTACAACTTCTCGGACTTGAGCTCGTTTTTTAAGATATTCAACATCTTAAGCTCAAGTAATTGGTTTTCAAAACTTTGAACACAATTTTTCGAGAATTTCTCAAAAGGTTTTTCTAAATCTTTCAAAATTGTGTGTTCAAAAACGTTTTGACAAAACGAGCATGTCTTCTGGAATCGATAATATTTACGAACCTAGAAATGTCATTCAATAATGACACGGGGTTGTAAATAAAGTTCGAGCAGAAGTTTAAAAGATTTAAAACATGCTCCATATGGTTTGCTATTATTTCAGATAGCAACCCGCTTTTTATAATCAAGTCAAGCATTTCACCGGAAAGCTTTGACTCAACAACGGGAATTAATTTTCTCGGGAACGTGACGAGGAGACCAACATTCGTGAACAAGAACCATGTGAATCTTTCATATGATGATTCTCTATCATTCAGGTCCAACCTCGTAAATTGCTAATCTTGTGAATTCATTATCATATATGATCTTTGCACGTAATAAATACCTTACACTTGTGTTTAAAGGTATTTAATTTACGTTTCCGCACACCCTCATTAATTTGAGGGAGAGCTTGTGTAATTCATGAAGATAATTGGACTTGCATTTTTCTTCCCAAGTTTTCTTAAAATGCTATTAAATCAATTGATATTAAAAACATCGATTGGGTTAATATTTTTAATATGGGGGAGAAAATGTGATTTAATATGGGATATGATCAATCATGAATGGTTTGACTTAACGTGATAGCTCATCCCGACATATGCAAAATGTTTTCGGATATCGTGGCATATGTTAAGGGGGAGCAAAATGGATTTGCACTTCAAAATGGATTTCATGGTGACATACACTTACCCAAAACATCTCTATTCACGACGGTGAAGATTGTGGTGACATAAGGATGGTAGGATAGGTTAAAGTCCAATGATTTCTCTAGAACCGGAGGAATCTTCCCAAGGACATTCCATAGCTAGAAATAGTAGTCCTTAGGAAAGATGGAGAAAGATTGTGAACGTAGCTGAATGCCGACCAAGTACTTAAGTTAGCACTGGAACAATCACAACAAGGTGCTAGTGATGACGTATTGGTAAGCATTGAAGGGGTTGAAGAATGAAAAAGAAATGTAAAGATAAAGGGTGTAAAGAAAGAAGCCCTCCTTACAACTTTAGGCAGAAACCGGGTCAATACATATGCTATTGAGGTCATTTTTGCTAATGATTCTCGATATTGAAGAAAGACGTCATGGACCCAGTGATGCAATGCACAACCCTTCCCAGCTAACTCAAATATCTCTCAAAAGGTATTTGTTTTAATCACACGGAGATCAACACATTATCTATTGATTTATTCACTCCGAATAAATTGGTATTAAAAAGGTGGCACTCCTCTCCAGCCTCCGATCACTAAAAATCCAAAATGCACGATCGAGTCTAGAGCCATTTGAGATCATCAAATATCTCATTAGGACACACTTTCATTATTCCTTGCTTCTTCACACACTGTGAAAAGTAAGAAAGATCTTAAGAGTCCTACGCAAAATCTTCATGATCTTGCCTGAACATCCGAGTAATACGAAAGTATTTACAATGAAGATGGAAATCCTTCTTGAGCGAATATCAAAAAGCTCATGGTAGGTGACTTGTGCGATTCTTTATGAATCAAACTTGTGATAACTGGAAAGCAACAGTGGTTTAATTCTTAAATGAATTTAAACACGTTCCAAGCCTCTACGCAATATCTTAATGATCTTGCCAGAACATTCAGAGTAATACTATTAAGTATTTACAGTGACGAATGGAAATCCTTCTAGTGTTAACATCAAACAGCACTTGGTAGGTAACTTGCAAGATTCTATATGAATCAAGCTAGTGACAACTGGAAAGCAACGATGGTGTGGTTCTTAATTGAACTTCACTTGTTCCAGGAACATGAATTGACGGCTTCAAATCATACGGATAATATTATCCAAATGATTCACTCTTTACGTTCGCAGTCAGCTTTGGACGGTCGAGTAAAGAGAACGGGTTTACCCGCGAAATCTTGTCAAGGAGGTTCTTTATTGAAACTACCTGCCACAAGTACGATATTTAATATCGTCCAACGGTCCTCACCGACCGGAGGTAAATTGCTACCGAATTAGAATGAAATGTTCAAAGCCATTTCATCCGTGTATATTGTTTTGTTGCTAACTGTTTTATGCAGCGTAACAAGAAGGTGGCATTGCGGTGTACAATCCAGAAGAAGTCATCAACACATGTTTATACTACATACATTAGTACTTCAACAAATTCAAGAAAGCATGAAGGTCAAGTCTTCCGCTGTATCAAACTCTGAAGCTTTCAAGAATTTAAAAGTATAAGTATGTGGAACATGAAGTCACAAAGAGGCAAATATCACAAGTGAAGAATGCACAAGGTCAAGGCAAGGAAACATGCTCAAGACTAAAGTCAAAGATCACATCAAGCATATTCACAAGAACAAGATCGAAGACTCAAGCATAGATGCTAGGTTTAAGATTTTGTAAAAAGATGTGACCTCCCTTAGGGGGAGATTGTTGGAAATACGTTTTTCCCAATAAAGTCTCGGTCACATCTTAGTTAGCATAGATCACGAGATATAGACTATTTAGAACTTTGTAACTTGGAGCGACCTCCCTTAGGGGGAGATTGTTGGAAATACGTTTTACGTATTTATGAAGGATCGGTCGCTCCAACGATAATTATGTAATGGGCTCGTGGTCTACTTAGTAATGTATAGTCCATATAGCCCACATGTAGGGTGGGCTATATATATACCCCTCCTAGCATGTTAGGAGGGGGTTGGTTAGTTCATTCATTCACACTTTCATTAATCTAATCTTACTTTCTCTCTCTACTTTCCTTCCCTCTCCTTTCTCTCTCTACACTTCATCTTCCTCCTTCCCCATTTCCACCATTAATCAATAGATCTAATCCTTCATTTACCAAATCCTTAGATTTAGTAGGCCTTCATCTCGGTTTGGAACCCCTCGTGCAATCATAAGCGATCGTGGAACCCATTTTTGTAACCACCAATTCGAAAGGGTCTTAAGGAAATATGGGGTTACACATCGTCTTTCTACGGCTTATCACCAACAAACGAGTGGGAAAGTCGAGGTTTCAAATCGAGCGTTGAAAAGGATCTTGGAGAGATCTATTGGGGAAAACCGACAATCTTTGTCGGATAAGTTGGACGATGCTTTATGGGCCTTTAGGACCGCTCATAAGACGCCCATCAGGTGCACTCCCTATAAGCTCGTATACGGGAAGAATTGTCACTTGCCAATTTAACTCGAACACAAAGCTTATTGGGCCCTTAAGCATTGTAATGATGATATGGAGACCGCGGGAAAACACCAGAAAATGCAATTAAATGAATTGGATGAATTAAGGGATATTGCTTATGAAAATTCATTGATTTATAAAGAAAAGACTAAAAATTTTCATGATTCAAAAATTAAAAACCGGGTTTTTAACATTGGGGATCAAGTTTTGCGTTTTAACTCTCGTTTAAAAATCTTTTCCAGTAAGTTGAAATCCCGTTGGTCCGGTCCATTCACCGTGACTCAAGTTTTTCCATATGGGACCATCGAGCTAGCTCAAAATGATGGCCCCAATTTCAAGGTGAATGGAGATAGGTTGAAGCACTACTTTGGCGGGGAAGTTCCATCCTTGAACTACCTCGACCAAATCACCTTCCCCAATGATAATTAGTATTGAGGGGATCGAGTCGAGCTCATGACTCGGTAATAAAAAACGAGGTGCCTCATGGGGGAGTCCCATGCTTATCCTATGTACATATTATCGCTTTCTAATGTAGCTTACGTGTGGGGATTTGTGCCCTTCCAACCTTTGTTCCGTGGTTGTTTGTGAATTGTGGATTTTAGATAATCATGATCTTCACGATTGGAGCCTCTCGTGTTCGTTTTATGGGAGCACTCGATCGTTTGCTTTTAAGACTTTCTAAATATTCATGATATATCCTTTGATGTTCTAACCTTAGGTTTATAGCACACTTCCTAAACGGCTTTAAATTTAACGGTTGCACCCTTTCCATGCTAGATTAGGCATTCGACTTCGTCTCTAGTATGGGGGTTTCCCAACCCTTAGACTCGAAACATTGAGGACAATGTTTAACTTTATTATGGGGGGTAAATAGATACTTGCCTTGCCAAACCTTCACGCTTTCCAAAGTTTATCTTTTTGTTTATCGTTTTGTTGCAAAATAAGGCTAAAAATGGCCAAATTTTAAAATTTTTCTCATGTTTTATAAGTGTTTGAAGACACGAATGTAGATTTTCTGATGGCGAGAATAAGAGTAATTTTTGACTCGACCTGCGTGTTGAGCACTTAGCTTCGATTCCTTAACATTATATTAGGCTAAGTCTCTTAAATGAGGACGAGAAATGATAGAGTTCATTATAAGTTACTATGCTAAACGTAGAGTATTCGTATTCTTTCAAAAACTCATGTGTTCTCGTTGTTTGCTTATTCTCCCCTCGCTTGTAAATATTTTTTGCTTAATAAATATTGACTTAGCGGTTTAGTCTTGATTGTTGGTTTCTAGTCTTTTCTAGTAGCTTCCATGTAATTAAATTGGGAAGACATTAAGGTATCGCAAGCATCACGGTTTTGAAGTATTGGCAACCCGAATAATCGAAAGCTTCACCCAATAATAAGATTTCAAGTGCTCACCTAAATCAAGCAAACAATTTGAAGCTCACAAGGCCGAAAAATCTAAGAAAAATTGAAAGTGAATCAAGCCTTAATCTTTGAAGCTTTAAAGATCCAAAACCCGCTTTTAGCGTGAGGATATACGTCTTTGGCCACAATAAACACCTCATGGCGAGGTTAAATAAAAGGCAAGGCAAGACCGAAGTCATAATAAAAGCTTCATGGCGAAGTTTAATAAAAGATGGAGGTAAACCTATGATAATAAGGCCCTTCCGTTAGGGGGCGTATAAAAGTCTTGGTAATAAGTCTCATGTTCAAAATCGTTATAAAACCGTGTTTATCGATCCTTCTTGTTAATTTAATTTTTGACATCGTTGTCTATTAGGAAGGGTTATTAATTCGATGGTCTTGGTTACACCGTTAGGACTCTATTTTTAGACCTAAATCTCTATTATCACATAAGTCAAACAATGTATCCTCGTGAAACATTCAAGACAAAATAAAATATAAGAGACACAACTTAGGAATATAGGAGGATAAGTACGTGATTAGGGCATATGAGTAGTGTTAGCATTACTAACTTATAATGACAACGATCTCGTTGTACGCTTAGCATGGAATTGGGGTGAAAATCGAGGACAATGAAATTTTTTCTAACGAAGCATTCACGTGTTTTTATTCTATGAACCTAAACGTCCCATTTTGCGATGAAAATCATACATTATGTCTAAAACGCAAGTAGTAGTAATAGTAGAAGTATAGCTAGTTTATCATTCAATAAAGTGAATAAAAATGAATTTTGGAGGTGCTACGATACTTTATTCTAGCATTGCGTGAGGGCACGGCAATGGTTTAGTATGGGGAGTGATGAGACTGCTTTTATACATAGTCTCATCGTCCAAAACGGGCTTTAAATGCGTAAAATATCATGAAAAAGGCCAAATATATGCTTGTGTTTGTTACTTGTGTATTTTAGGTACGGATATTGAGAAAATGACAAAAGATCACAAGAATCATGCAAAAGCGAACACGGGAAACGAAGCCGCACAATGAACCAAGCCCTAATGAAGATTTTCCAAGAAACCCTTGAAGATTTGAAGATTATGCAAGAAGGGTCCTCCAATATTGAAGAATTGACACTTTAAACCCTTGTATATTCATAATTACAAGATTGGTCCTTAAAGTTTGTCAAATTTACAAAAAGGGCCCTCCACTTTGAAGAATTGGCAAATTTAGTCCCTCAACAAAACTAAATTGTCAATATTAGTCCTCATCAAAGTCAAACATGCCATGAAGACCTTCATTTTACAAGAAAAAACAAGTTTGGTCCTTAAAATATGTCAAATTACAAAAAGGACCCTTAACTTTGAAGAAATGGCAAAAATGGCCCCTCAAGAACTATGACTTGTCAATTTCAGTCCTCCAAGAAGTCAACCATACAAGTCAAGACCATTATCTATGAAGAAAATGCCAAAACAGCCCTTCAAGAATCATAAATTGGCAAGAAATACCCCTGAAAATACTTTGGAAAAGTATTTGGGGCAGAAGTGTGAAAAGTGAAACTTTATTAACAAAGGAAAACGAGTTTGGTCAGTTTTGTTTACATGTGACAAGAGGAAAAGAGATAAGGGACTGATTTGGGCAGACAACCTAAGTAACCTAGACCAACCACCATGTGACACGTGCCCCACTAACTTAAATTAACCAATCACCACTCACCCTGCTTCCACACCACTCTCCACTCATAACCATATTTAACTAACCCGGATTAGTTTAATATCTTGGCGCTAAACACATCTTTCAAACACAAAAATGGATTAAAACTTGCACTATTTATCATATGAACAGAATTGGGTTTTCCTAATTGTGTTGTAATTAGGCCACCAAATGCTCCAGATTTATGATTAAGCATACCTTAATCACATCCCAACCTTAAAAACACATGCCACATCAACCATAAGCCCCACTCAAGATTCCCCTGCTACACCCTTGAACAAACTACCAAAACCTTGACATCCATCCAACGCCCAATGTTTCTCCTTACTTTCTAAGCTAATTGTGACCCTTTGGATACATTTTCATATTTGCCAACTCACACAACCTGCCAAAGAAAGTCACATGATCTTCAAGATATTCAAATCTACAAAGGGCATTTTGGGGACTTCATCAACATTAGGGGTACGTTTTTATGCATTTAGTAGTTTACTTGTAGCCTATATAAAGGCATTAGGGTTTCACTTTGAGCCCTGCGCTTGAATTTTTCCGAGTTCACATTTCTGTAAATCCTTTGTCATTATTGAATGATAAGTGTTTGAATTTTGTGAAGAAAAGTCAAGTGCCAATCTCTTATTCTGTTTGTTAATGTTACATGTTTGCTAAAACTGAATCTCAAAACGTTTTTTTAAGGAGTGTGCAAGAAATTGCATATTTTCCTAAATCTTGAGATTTGGCTAAGTTCTTGGTACACCTTGGAATTTTTGGGCTATAAGTGGATCATAGCACCCTGATATTGTGATATCAAGGTGTTGTGAGGCTTATAACTTGGGGATAATCAAGTGTGGGGTACAAGAGTTGCATTAATCAAGGATTTGTCAACTTTCTGTTTTTATAATTTTTCTTCTAACTTTGTTGAATCTTAGCAGGGTTGTTTGTGGAAGCTTGTGCTTGTTCTTGCTAGCACATAAGCTCAAAATTCGTGGGTGTGGATGTACATCCATGAGGTTTGAACCTTTCTACCCAAAATCTGCTGAAAAACTTGATTTTTGGTGATTTGGTGCATTGCTTGTGTTCTTGCTTAATTTGTGGCTTAATCTTGCTTAATACTGCATAATATAACTATTATTGTGTTTGATTGGGCTTGGGTAACATTGGAATACAATTATACTTGTTTAAATTGTGACTTAAAAAAGATAAGGGGTGTTTGGGATTATCTGTTTAAGATCATAGCTTGTTATTTTGTTGTTGGAAGTTGTTGTTTATGGTTTGTATCTCTTATTCACTTGGTTGAGTGCTCATTGCTGCAAGTTATTGGCTTTAAAACATCAAATCCTTGATTGTGCTATATCTCACTTGTTTTAACTGATTTTGACCTAAGATTTTGGAAATACCTAGAGTATATGCATGCTTAGGGCTAAAAAGTGTTAAATCATAGTTTATATAACCTGATAACAAGAGTTGAGTGTTTGAAATTGGACATGTGGTCAAGTATATCAGCAAAGTGAAAAATCTGCTTGTTTAGTGTTCATCAGTAACTATTTTGTGCTTGAATCTTGATTTAGGCCTTGAACCAATGCATGTAACTTGTTAATTTATGTTCATTTGAATTAAATATAGCTTGTGTATGCTTTTGGTGCAATTTGGTTGGCTGAATTTTGCTAAAACAACTTATTAAGTTCATAACTGCTTATTTTTCATGTCTGTGTGAGATCTGGTGATAAATTGAATTTACTGCACTAATTGGCTGATTGGAAGTGTGATTTCTTTGTTGTTTCTAACTCCTTGTGATTCACTGATCACAAGGGTGCCTTGTTTGTAACTTGAATCCAACAAAAAGTCATATAAGACAAAAAGTCAAGAAAGTCAAGCAGTGGGAAAAGTTCCCACTGCTCAACACCCAAAACTAGCCCCTACTAGTGTTAATTCTCATTCAGCTTATTTATAAGACAAATTGGCTTATCCAGACTTGCAACACCTTATTTTTGTGATAGATCTTCCTCATTTGACACATTTATTTTATCTTGAGCTTATCAGACCTTGGCTTTGACTTTTTACTAGAAAACTCATAAGGTTGACTTTAAATTAAGTGCTTATCTGCTTATTTCAGCTTATTGAGTGTGCTTATTGAAATTGTTTTTGATTATTTAGCTTAATTAAGTCATTTAAAAGCTTTTGAAAGTTGAATCAGCTTTTGGGTGGCCTAGAACTCGAAAACGACTATATTGTCGTTTTGTGAAGATAGTTTTTAGCTTATTTAGGCTTATTCCTTGTGCTTTTTCCAATTTTATTTTTACAAATATCTTAAGTAACTCAAAAGAAGCTCGTGTGTCAAATTTGAGCTTATGGCATCAGCTTATAGCTTAATGGGCCAAAAAGCCCATTAAGAATAAGCTGCTTTGAAATAAGCTAGCTTAAACACATTTTCAGCTTTTGGGCCTTCAGAGTTTTGTTTTTAAAATCAAATTTTGAGTCAGATAGGAGCTTTTGGGCTTATTTGGACAACATTTTTCTTATTGGGCCTTAAATAGCCCATTAAGGGGTCTGTTTGGACTTTTAGCCCATTTCTAGGCCCATTAGGGGTATTTTGTAATTTCAACTTCATTTCTGTATTATTTAGGTTAAAATAAGATAGTTTGCAACTTTTTAGAATTTTTATAAATTTTTTATTTTTATTAATATTTTATTATTAAAAATTGAAATTTAGATTTTTCAAGTTTTTTCAATTTTCTTAGATCAAATACATTAAGTTAGGAATTTTACATTTTCTAGAACATTTTTATTATCATTAGATTAATTTTTAGAATTATTTTAAGTTTAAATAGTTTTTAATTGTTTTTAAATACTTTTAATTATTTTTAAAATTTTTGAAAATAGTTTTAAATTTAGTTAAGTCATTTTAGAGGTTTACAATTGAAAAAATCTCATTTTGGGCTTTTTGTTAATTAAATAGATTTTTGGGCTTTAATTAGCATTAAAAAATTATTATTTAATCAAATAAAAGGTTTGAGTGATTTTTGATTTTTTGTAAACTCTAATATTATTTTTTAGGATTTATTTCAATTTTTTAGGAATTTTTAGGGTAAATTTTTAATTTTGTCACTTTTTACGGTTTTACGTGTACGACTATTCATTTTAGTGTAATTCTTAATCGTAACCGTCATTCTCTTCTAATCTCTATTCTTTTCTTTTCTCATCAATATAATCACAAAAGTTAATCAATTCTTAACACAACGCACTAGCCTCCTTGGGAAACGAACTTGAACTTCAATGGTCATTAGTGTTTGGTTTTCCTAAACCGACACTTAATATTTTCCCTATTTTGCTCTCTTTTCCTAAAGAGTAGTAAAAGAACTACATCAGTTACCATCAACTAGTTTTTCCATACGAGTAATCACCATCTTACCTCAAGGCATAAAACCCATGACTAAAACCAGTCCATATCGTGTGACCCCATAATCACACAACATGAGTATAACCCAAAACATATAACACACTAAAAAATAGCCATATGGTAGACAACCGTTACATAAACCCATATATTATACATATACCCAAAAATCCACATCTCATCATATACAAGCATGTACTAACCCTCTTTCGTGCAATCATACTTGAGAACCCATTAAAGTTGTGGTACTTGTATAGCTATGTTGGCCACCATACTTATACAGTTACCCTTTCCTCAATGCACTCCCTCCTATGATAACACTTATAAGAATCAATATATAACAAATAAATCCATCTACTCACATAAGCTCATAACCACATAAACAATAAGGTCCAAAACTCCATCTATTAAAATAATATAGTCAAACTCTTGGAATACATAAATCTATAGTCAAGCTAAAACAGCATAGACAAACTCCAACACAACATCATAATCAGTTATAAGTCATGTCACCCATAAGAGTAGAAACAACTTAAAATCCTTCCTATCCACCTACTCCTAGTAACTCGAATCACCACACAATTCTTAGGGAACATGAATTAAACATCAAAAGAAAAATATTATACATTAGGTACACCAAATAACTTACTATGATGAAAGTAATTTATATATAAAAAGCAAAACAGAAATTAACAGGTGACTAAGTATGGGAAACTACAGTTCAACTCATACTAGTCAAAATCCACAAAAATAAAATTTAGGAAAATACAATCAAGACCACATGTAATCCTATGACGCCTATATGCAGGGATCCTTAGGCTATAGACTAGGCTAGGCAACCTAATTCTCTATAACCATTGTCTCTGATACCATTCTGTCACACCCCACCATGGCGGAATATGGGGCGCGACGTATGGATATCATCACAACAATAGCGTGTCTATAAAGATAACTAAATGAAATGGAAATATCATAAATGGTGACACAATGTCATGAAGATATCTCAAACAATGCAGGCGTCTAGGTAAGTAGGTAACAGGTCTACCTGTTACCAAAGACATACAATTAATAAATAACAAACATATAGGTGTCTACAAAGTATCACTTATTCAAACATAAATAAAAACTAAGAGAAAAGGGGGTTCCTCCAAATGCAATCCTAAGCATTCCAGCTAGCCACTCCTATTCTCACACTTAACCACATTCTCACCTGAAAGAGACACTAAAACACGTCAACATAAAGTTGGTGAGAGTCATAGGTTTAGACTCCAACTCCAAATCAATTATAAGCTGTGAATAACAACCACTAACAAAACAACATATACAATGTGCTACAATTATGTATTAAGAACTATCATTCAAGATTAACCAATCACCACAAATCCAAGGCTCCAAGGCTTACCAATAACCGTAATTCCAAGGCTTTAAGCCTTACCAATCACCATGGTCCCATAGGCGCCCATACACCTATGAACTAATCCCAAGGCCCCGCCTTATCAATATCCCTTTGGTACCAAGTCAAACCACAATAACTGAGACGGTACGTGTCCCCCGATCCAAATCATAAACATAATCAAGAATCACATAGTAGTTAATCACCAAAGTGCACACACAAGTCCATCACAAACCATAAAAACATTCACAGCTTTCTTTACAAAACCATACAGTGTCTCTTCCATCCCATCTGGAAATCAAATCATAAAAAGACATGGGGCTATGAAACTCACCTAAACAAGCTTCTCCAAGTACCCGCGCTCTAGCACAAATCTAAACACACAAGCGTATACAATCAAGACATGAACCACATACCAAAATGGATCATCAATCTATGATGGATATCTAACCTTCTCCTACAACTTAAACCCATTTATATGCCATAAGCATCTCATTACACCACTCTATAAAGACCTTAACTTAGTTTAGTTCATAATTCGTCCTGTTAACATTTAACCCAAAACAGTCCCGTTTTTCACACTCCGTATTATGAGAAACCTAAACCACATTCCCTTCAATGAAAAACCCATAAAATTATATGTGTTATCTAAAATCTCAACCCTTGCCCCAACATGAAAGCGAATCTTATGTCCCCGATATACAACTTATACTATCACCTATCCATATTTTACCGATTTTGAACATATGAAATGTTTGTTATGACCAGAGGGTCTTACCGTATCCCATTTTCTTATCCCTTCTCCAGATCTTTTATTTAATATATAATCTAAATCTAATGTTCATTTGAAGCTCCAATTATAACCCTAAGTACCCCAAACAATTCAAAACATAAAATGAAAACATGTTGATCCAAAAACTGTTTTGACACCCGACTGATGTAACATGTTTTTGACCCACTTCCGGAGCTCCAATTTAGTTCTAGTTTCTTTCATTTGAAAGCTAATTAAATTAATTTTCCATGTTCATAATATTAGAAATTTAAAATTTTGTAGAACTCTAGATATGATCAAAACAATGGACCAAAAATTCTGCCCAGTTTTTAAAAACGAATTTAAACATGATTAAGCCCTAATTACGATCACTAATCTTCATAATAACCAAAGTAATTAATTCATATGAACCGTAATCTCACTAATCTCAGAAAACTCACAAACCCTAATCCATCATACGATCAATTACATTATTAAATTGATTAAAATCATTAATAGAACAAGGGTTTTGAAGGTTTTACCTTAGAAATCAATGGAAGATCTTTTTTTTTGAAACCCTAATTGGCCACCATTGTTGAACTTCGGCTAGGAACTGTTATGGAGGTTAAAAATCTGATTATTTTGGTTATGGGTTGTGTTTGGTTAAGTCCTAAAGGCTCCCTAATCCCATTACAAGTCCATTGGGTCTGTTTTGGGCTTTTCCTTCTTTCTTTCTTTTAGCCGCCCAACCCAAAGCCCAAAGCCCCTATTTGGCCAACTTTTATACTAAACCTACTGTTATTTATTCGTAACTAAACTTTGTGGTACCCTTGGGTTACCTCCAAGCCAAAGCCCGAAAGCCTTACGTTAATTTTTCGTCTTCTTACGTGATTACCGTAAAATACATAATTTTATGGCAACTCTTAAAATAAGTTAGTGACTTAATAAATAAGTCTAAAATAACCTAAATCTAACACGTAAATTACTCTCGAAACTAAATCCTTAGTTCGAGACCTCTAAACCTAAACCGTCGCATCGTAAATATACGATTTACTATAATACATATACATATATATAAAAACTTATAATAACACTGTTTCATTTCATAGTCACTACCACGTGAGCTCATGAACATGAAATAACCACACATCATTTCACTTACAGCGTACCCCGTGCCCCTAAACGATGTCCAAACCACACTATATTCTAACACATAAACACATAAAGACACATAATTTCACGAAATATGCACAAAATAAAACTAAGTGACGACCCTCAAAACCGCGGTTGTCACACTGTTAGACCAGATGTTAAAGTTGTAGCTGATATCTAGTACTTAACCATACCAGTCCAAGTCAGCAAGCAGAATCCAGTTCTGGTGATGATTTCTTGATAATCATTGGAGTTTTATGGTGATTAGATGATGATTGATGATGATATGGTGATGATAAGTCCTCAAGCAAGCTCAGCGCTTAGCTTCTTCACCAAAGGAGCCTTCAAATTAGTTTTATAAGCTTTCTTTATGATTTCCTCTCAAAAGTAATGTTTGCATGTTAATTTGAGTATAGTAGTTGATAATTGCTGGTAATTGCTTGATTTTGTTCCTAACTGATCTACTCTTGTTACTTGGTTAGTTTGTTGAGTAATTATGTTAGAATCTCTCACTAGTCCTTTGTTGTTTTATTCATTTCTAGTTCAAACTATTGTTTGGATTTGGCTTAATCTGTCATTATAGTTAGAATTGATGTTAGAGAATTGATTGCTACTCATTTAGTATCTGTTGGAGATAAGAATTACCACTTTTCAACGTCAAATTAAAGGTCAAAGAGGCAAATGACAGTAAAAAGGTTTGGGTCAGTTCTTGAACTAGATAGAACATTTTCAAATTAGTAGAACTCACTCATTTCTTGGAGTGAGCCTAAGTTTTTAAGCATTCTAGATAGCTTATATCATATACTTTTAGAATTTGTTAAACTCACGTTCCATAGTTCAATGTAGAATAAGGTGTATAAGCTCAAAAGTCCCTTTGATAATAAGCACTATCTGCCTTGAAACCTTTTCAATTCCCATTGATTTACTTCATCAATCTTGGCATTTTATTTCACACATGTGTTATACAAGTGATAAAAATTAGTTTAGGCATTGGTCAACTTTTTGGTCAACAAAAGTCAAATTTAGTCAACATAAGCTGTTTGAGATTATTCCAAATTTCTGGCTTATTCTCTTGAGCTTTTTGGAAATTTATTTTTCAGGTGTCCCTTTTATTAGCTTATTAATCATTTCCATGACTTGTAGCTTAATTGACTATTCAGATTAGCTTAAGTGATAAAAGTAACTTATTGGAAAAAGCTCATTAGGAGTTCTATCTTATTACAGAAGTTTTCCTTAGAGATAGCTAGGTGAAATTTCATTTAGAGTCTTTTGCAAAAAACCAGAAGATCTTATATAATTTGTATCTTATTATCTAGCTTATTTTAGTCACCTTGCCCGTTTTTCATTCAAGCTTAGTTTTGGCAATTTAGGTCCCTAAAGATTTGGGGCAAGTACTTTTCTATTTAATTAGTTCAAATTTTCTGTTTGGCAGTTTTAGTACCTGAAGTTTGTTAGGTTGTTAGAAATTGGTTTAAAGTTTGGTAATTAGTTACATTTGATACTTGTACTTTCCATAGTTTACATTTTCAAGTTTAATATTTTGTTGTGCATTGTAGACTTGTAATTTTTTCTTAAATGATTGTAAGTGCAAAGTGTTTTTAGAGTAGTAAGTATCATTACGTAGATAGTACTTTTACTTTTTATGTGCTTTGATAAATAGACCTAGAATACCATAATCTCACTATTATAACCAAAAACAATTACGTGACTCACTTGATATCGATTAATCAATTCGTAAATACACTGAGAAGTAAACGATACTAAAAACCACTTATTAAATGGCGCCACTGCCGGGGCTTCGCGTGGAGATTGACGGTTGATTGTGAGTTTCATTTTGGATTTTAGGATCCGTTCACTTGTGAACGTTCCTTTTACGTACATATCATAATCAAAAATATAAAAAATCTCAAAGATAAAAATATAAAAAATAAAAAATCACAAAAAATCAATTCTTTCCTAAGAATTGACACCAAAAGATAAAAAAATAAAAAGTAATCTTTTTTCCTAAAAGATTACACCAAAAATATATTGTATATATTGTTTTCAATCGTTTTTATGTACATATTATATTTTTCTTAAAAATAATAAAAATACAAAAATCTTTTCTCTATATTATTATATGTAAATAAGTATACGTAGTTACGAATCTTAAATCACCTACTTCCATAAGTATTGCCTTGGTAATACACCGTATTTGGAGGCGTTCCGGTTCCAAATACGTGTATCGATCAAAGAAAATAAAAGGCAAAAATAGATAGATACTTTCAATAATCAATAATTCGATAAATACGAACTAAACGGTGAATAGAAAGGCGACGTGCTATAAAATGTCGTCTAAGGGATATAGGTACTTAAGTGCTTAGCAACACCTCATTATCCCCATTTACTTGTGAGTATTTTGAGAATGAAGGCTTATTGAGGGTTTTGCCGCCCAAGTAGTACTACATAAATATTATATTTTCTTGTGTTTTTCAATATTGAACCACGAGGGGGATAACTCTTCTCCTTCAAAGTCGACCGAGAGCTCCTCTCTCATTCTTTGTATTTAGTTGCATGCGTACACGATCCCGTGCGCACATACCGATTGGTGTACCTCATCCTCCCAAGAGGAAGAATAAGAACAAAGCCGTCCATCAAGCCGGTCACGAGCATCGCACTTTCGACGATGTAAACAAAGCCATGGATCAACGTCCATTGATCGAGATTCTCCAATCCAACGTGGATGGGAAAGCGGATGCCATAGTCATTCCCAAAATAGCCGCTAATAACTTTAAACTTAAGATATGCATCATTCCAATGGTTTCCACTATACCTTTCCTAGGTAGACCTATGGATGACCCCCATGATCATATCAAGATATTCTTATCCATGAGTAACACTATCAAATATAATGGAGTGCCTCAAGAGGTGGTCAAATTAATGCTATTCCCTTTCTCTTTGGAGTGGAATGCAAGGATTTGGCTAGATAAGCAACCATCCAATAGCATTCTTACATTGGAGGACTTAAAGAAGAAATTTGTGAACAAGTTCTTTCTACCTTCACGAACTACCGCATTGAGGAATCAAATTATAGGCTTCCAACAAAAGAAAGAGCAAAAATTTAGTGATGCTTGGGATGAATTCAAGGATTTATTAAGAAAGTGCCCTAACCACGGTTTTGACCAAGTCCACCAAATCAATACTTTCTACAATAGTTTGAGACCACACCATGAAGATTCCCTTAACTCGGACGCGGGTGGAAACATTCTTGCTAAGTCTACCCAAGAGACATGGGACATCATTAAGACAAAATCCATGGTCCAAAGTAATAGGAATAGAGATGAGGTGGTACATGCTGTGCAAGACTGTGCTACTCAATCAATTGACAAGACTTTATATCAAAAGATTGATAAACTTAGTGATATGATGCAAGTACTTTTGGAAAATCAATTGAGCAACTCTTCCACCACCAATATTAATGCCATCACTCTTCAATGTGAGACATGTGGGGGTCCTCATTCTTACTTGAATTGTGACAAGGTGAGAAATGACTATCAAGGAGAATGCTATGCCTACAATGATGATGGAAGGGCACACTTTAAACCGAACATCAATCCTAATCACCTTTCTTACAAATCCAACAACTACCTTACTCCACCGAGTTTCCCTCCCCATCAACCCACCCAAACCCAAGGAAACAATCCATAAGTGGTTGCTAGAAACCAAGGGCCAAGATGAAATTATCAAGGGAATAACAATAATAGAGGGCCAAATAACTTTCATGGTAATAAGCAAGGGTTTCACAATCAACATCCAAACTTCCAAAACCAAGGATATCAAGGGAAGGGGCCACATGACTATAACACTATTGAGCTTCTTCATAAGATGAACCATGACAATGAAAGGATATTTCAAGAAAATGAGAGAAGATTAAGAGAAACGCAAGAGGAGATGAATAAGAAGTTTATGTTGCTCTTAAACTAAAGGACTCAAGGTACTTTACCCTCAAACACCCAAACCAACCCTCGAGCTAATGTTAATGTCATTACTACAAATAGTGGGAAAACCACCGTGGGACCTTCCATTTCTCCGCCATCAAACGAGGAACTAGGCCCGAAGGTAACAATGAGTAATCCTACTCACCCTTCGGTGACTCCTCCCACGACCCCTCTTTGTAACATTCCACCATTAACCTACACTATACTTTCCGATCCCACAATTGAGGTCAACAAAGAAAAGAGTCCTCCAACACCCTCTACTCAACCTTCACAAAAACCCAATCTACCATACCTTTCTAGGTTAAGGAAGAAGAAGTTAAAGAATAAAGATGATATACAAGTGTCCAATTTTTTGAGGATGTTTAAGCAATTGAATATCAACATATCTTTTGCGGAGGCTTTAGCTTATATGCCTAAATTTGCCAAAATTTTTAAGGACCTTCTCTCGAACAAAGAAAAATTCGTTGATGTGCCTAATACTTTCTTAAATAAGAATTGTTCCATGGTGTTGTTAAAGACGTTACCTACTAAACTTGGTGATTCGGGCCGGTTCTTAATTCCATGTAATTTTCCGGGCGTAGAGAATTGTATGGCTTTAGCGGATCTTGGTGATAGCATAAATTTGATGCCTTTATCGGTTTGGAAATAACTCTCTTCCGAAGCTTATCCCCACTAAAATGACACTCGAATTAGCAAATCATACGATTGCTTATCCAGTGGGGATAGCGGAAGATGTTTTTGTAGGAGTTGACAAGTTCACATTCCCCGCCAACTTTGTAGTTTTGGATTATGATATGGATCCTAGAGTTCCCCTTATTATAGGAAGACCTTTCTTAAGAACCGGTCGCACTCTCATTGATGTTGCAGAAAGGGAACTCATTATGAGGGTTGAAGATGAGAAAGCTGTGTTTAAGATGGGAAAAGTGACTAAGAAAACACAAGGATGTGAAACCGTGAACATTGTGGATGTCCTTGATGAAGTTTGTGATGAAAACTTTCATGATGCTTGCAAAACTAATAATGAGGACATTCCACATGTTGAGACCGTTGCCTCAATTGCTCCCTTCTTAACTCCATTTGGAGAGAGTGATTTTCTATTAGAGGAATTTGAGTCTAACTTTCTTAGAAATGAAGATTCTCCCATCAATTGGGAAGAAGACATTCTTACTATCCAAAAGTTACTCAACAAGGACCCCATTCCTTCACATACTCCACAAGAAGTTACTAATGATGATCCCTCATTAGTTCAACCTTCTATTGAGAGTACACCTTCTTTAGAGCTTAAGGATTTACCATCACACCTTGAATATGCTTTCTTAGAAGGAGAAGATAAGCTACCCATTATCATTGCTAAGGATTTGAAAGAGGATGAAAATAAAGAGCTTATTGAGGTTCTTAAAAATCATAAGGAAGCTATTGGTTGGAAAATTTCTGATATTAGGGGGATTGATCAAAACTTTTGCACTCATAAGATCCTTATGAAAGATAATTTTTAACCAGTAGTTCAAAATAAAAGAAGGGTTAACCCAAAAATCCATGAAGTCATCAAAAAGGAAGTTATCAAACTCCTTGATGCGTGTTGATATAAAAGTTTCCACGCATATGCGCCAGCTCCCATCATGCTTTTTGACCATGACTGGGTTGGATAACCACTCGTGGTAGTATACCTCGCGCATGATACCTACATCCACCAATTTCCGTACTTCATCCAATATTACTTGGCTGCATTCGGGTGCCTAACCGCGCTTCTTTTGCTTAACGGGAGGATATCCCTGGCGGATTTGGAGCTTATGTTCTGCTATCGCATGCGGTACGCCCGTCATATGCTTGGGCTCCCATGCGAATACATCTAAATTTGCTTTCAAGAGAGAGCACATGGCCCTCTTGCCGATATCCGAGAGTGTTCCCCCTATGGATACCTTTGGGAGGTAGTGATCCTTCCTTGGGGGAAATAGGTGGGACCGGTGTTGTCACGGCATGACACTCGGATGCTGATATGATTGTGTTATAGATAGTGACAATTCCTCCTTCCACAGGGAATTTAATCATCCCGTGTGCCGTGAAGGGTACTGCCCGTATGACCAGGATACCTGGTCTGCCTATGATCCCATTACATGGAGAGTGTGAGCGTATCACCATAAAGTTCATCCACACCGTGATGGACTGCTCTTCATTCCCAATGGTTACAAGGAGACGCAACTGTCCTATTGGCCAAATGGTGTCTCCACTAAAACCGATGAGCGGCGCCGTGGCCGATAATAATTGGCTTCTTATTTTGGCCGTAACTGTACGAAACAGTGTTCGTATAGTACTTCTGCTGATGACCCTCCATCCACATACATACGGCGGACATTGTGTGTTCCAATGCTTATCTCAATAGTGAGAGGCGCATCGGTCACATCACTTGCCGTGATGGGAGGGAATGAGATTTCTTTGCCGCGTGAAATTTTTTGACTAATTTCCTGCCTTGTGTGGTGCTGCCTGGATTGGATCATGTATATAGTTGAAGGTTTGTCCTTTTGGGGATCCTTCTTGTCATAATTCTTGTTGTCTTTTCCATCCTTCCAATCCTTGACCAAATGCTTGAGTTTGCATGACTTGATCAGTGACTCAATGTGCTTCTTGAGCTGGATACATTCCTCCGTGCCGTGTCCCTTGTCGTTGTGGAATTCGCAAAAGCGATTTCCTTGACGACGGTCCAACAGAGTCGTCATTGGGGGAGGTCTCGGGAAGTTGGCCCCTTCCGTCAGCAAGATATCCCAGTAGGACATCTTTAGAGGGGTAAATTTGTCCTCCGACCGGCCTCATTTGTTTTGGCTCTTGTAATCTGAGCCCCTCCCATTGCTCTGGTTGTTTTGACCGTCCGACTGTCTCCTTGACTGGTCGTTCGATCGGTAGCTGTTTCCTTTTGAAGCGTAAGCCGCGACTACCGCGGTTTCTCCCTCTATGAAGTTTCTGACCCTTTCCATAAGGTTGTCATACCTCTCCGAACGCTTTTCATTGAGACGTCTGATTAATTCCCTGTCTGTTATGGCGTGCATATAATCGGAAATTTTCAGAAGTTCTGGCATTGTCTTTGTGCGTGTGCACTCGTCATTGAAGCGTTCGGTGAAGGCCTCCGTAGATTCCCCCGGCCGTTGCTTGACGGTTTCCAATGAGACCGGGTCCCTATTATACTTCTTTCGCTGAGTATAATTATTCTTGAACGCAGTATGTAGTTCAGTGAAGCTATCAATGCTTCGCGGAAGAAGTCCCTCAAACCAATCACGAGCATTGCCGATCAAGGTTGAATTGAACATTTGGCACCATATAGGCATGGGCCATCGTTCAATTTTCGCCTACGTGTCAAATATCTTTAGGTGATCATCCGGATCACCAGTCCCATCATAAGTCTTGACACGCGCCGGCATGCAACGCTTTGTATCCTCGGAGTAATTCCGTATGCGGAGAGTAAAAGGATCTTACCTGGGATCCGCCCATGGACGGGTGAGATTAGGGTCACACCACGGGCAGGAAAGATCTTCTGCTTCTGCCTCTCGATAATAGGGGCCGCCATAGTACTCTTCATTGTCTGGTGGTGGTGGAGGAGTACGCCTAGGTCAGCGACGCTTGGGTGGATGGTCATCTGAATCCTCTCCTGATAGACCGGGAGAAGGGGGCGGTGCCCCATCCTTTGTATGAGGACCGCTCTTGTGAGAAGAGCTAGGAGCCTTCTTCTCGATATTCATCCTATCCCACACGCTTGTGCGGCGATTAGTTCTGGTTAGCTCCAGATCTGGTCGTTCAGGTGAACAGTCGGACCTCTCTCCCTCCTCACGGGATTGTAGTAGTTCCTGCATGAGACGATCCCCTATGCGTTCAAACACATTCCTAGGTTGGGGAGTCTCCTTAAAGAGGTTTCTCTTCTGGGGTCGTGCCCTTCGTTTCCTCTGAATTTGAGGAGAGGTGCTTGGTCCGGCATTGCCAAAGTTGAGCCTAGATTGGAGGTCCCTCCCTAGGTTTAACCTTGATGCGATTCATGGGACGATCCTCTTGAAGTTCTGCGTGAGAAGTTCAGTGAGATCTTCCTCACTGAGTGGTTCGACCTCCACTTCTTCCCCGGTCGATGGTCTGCGCGACTCCTTGTTAGGGGGGTTGGGCGCACTCCCCGGATCAGGGTTATCCAAGGTCGAAGTAGGTGGTGGGGTAACAACGAACGTGCTTGTCATACCCATGGATTGAAGACCACTTCGGTTGTTTGGTCCGCCGGCTTGGTTGCTAGAGGATCGATTGGAAATGATATCCCTTCCCTGAGGACTTCTGATTCCCAGGATTTGTGTTCCTGGGGTTCCCTTGCGGATGTCCTTTCGTCATTGAGAAATCGAGATGAAATTTTCTCTAGCTTAGTGTAATGGTCCCATAGATGGCGCCAGCTTGTTGATACAAAAGTTGGGTGATCCTTGCTAGACCTGAATTAGGATTAATTCGGGTTGGCTGGACTCCGGCTCTTGCACCAAGTGAATTATCTGGTTGGGATCATGCACACTAAAACAACACGCGTTAGGATTACCGTGGGAATGTTTCCCACGATTAGACTCCGGCGTGAGAGTAAGTAATCGGTTAGGGTTATGAGAATCGGATGAGATGTGAGTGTGTAGAATATAATACCTTTATGGAACCCTTGGGGGTTCCTTATATAGGCAGTGAAACCTTAATGGGCTGTCACTGATGCTTCGGCCCCAAGGAAAGGATAAATACCAGAATTAGATTGATTGTTATCTTCTAATTATAGTGAGTGAATATCCTCTCCTTTGGGATAAATCCTACTCATAGTAGGAGTATGATTCTGTCTAACCCTGTAACAGCCATGCTAAGCCGTGGGCCGCACACGTGTGTGCGGTTACTGTTCATCTAAGCCCATAAGCTCAAATGACATTATTCCCACCCATTCGTGATGGGCCGGATACGGGTAGTACCCATGGGTCGGGTTCATGACCCTGCTGGGGACTATACGTCATCAATGCGGGCATGATTTACCTAATTTCTAACTCCCCATGGGTTAGACCGGTGTATTGTGTGCTTAAGAAAGGAGGATTAACCGTTGTTCAAAATGAAAACAATGAGTTAGTTCCTACTAGACTTGTTGTCACGGGGTGGAGAGTTTGTATTGACTATAGAAAGCTCAATGATGCCACAAGAAAGGATCATTTTCCCTTACCTTTCATGGAACAAATGCTAGAGCATTTAGCGGGAAATGAATACTATTGCTTTTTGATGGATTCTCGGGTTATTTTCAAATCCCATTTGATCCAAAAGATCAAGAAAAGACAACATTCACTTGCCCCTATGGAACATTTTCTTACAAACGAATGCCTTTTGGTTTGTGCAATGCTCCTGGGACATTTCAAAGGTGTATGATGTCAATCTTTCATGATATGATCGAGCAAACCATGGAAGTGTTTATGGATGATTTTTCGGTGTTTGGATATTAATTCACTTCTTGCCTTTCCTATTTAGAACGTATGCTTAAAAGGTGTGAGGAAACCCGCCTTGTTCTAAATTGGGAAAAGTGCCACTTCATGGTTAAAGAAGGAATAGTTTTGGGCCATAAGATTTTTCTAAGAAAGGAATAGAAGTGGATCGTGCTAAATTTGATGTTATTTTCAAACTTCAACCACCTACTACTGTGAAAGGAGTTAGGAGCTTTTTGGGACATGCGGGTTTCTATAGACGTTTCACACAAGAATTTTCTAAGATAGCTAGACCCGTGACCCACCTCTTGGAAAAAGAGGCTCCTTTCATATTCACACAAGATTGTTTAGAATATTTTGAGATCCTTAAGGAAAATTTGACCAAGGCTCGAGTTTTGGTTTCACCAAATTGGGTTTGCCTTTTGAGCTCATGTGTGACGCTAGTGACTATGCGGTGGGAGCCATTTTGGGAAAAAGGATTAACAAACACTTCCATCCTATACACTATGCTAGTAAGACAATGACGGGTGCTCAATTGCATTATACTACTACGGAAAAAGAGTTGTTAGCCATTGTGTATGCTTTTGAGAAATTTCGACCCTATCTTGTTCTTTAGAAGACCATAGTGTATACGGACCATTCCTCTCCCAAATAACTTATGACAAAGAAAGATGCTAAGCCTAGATTGGTAAGATGGATTTTTTGCTCCAAGAGTTTTCTATTGAGATTCGTGATAAAAAAGGAGCCGAAAATTTAGCCGCGGATCATTTGAGTAGACTTGAGGATCCTTTTCAGGGGGACTTACCACATAAGGAAATTAATGAATCCTTTCCTCTTGAGGAACTCATGTCTATTTCTTCACAATAGGATGCCACCCCTTGGTTTGCGGATATTGCAAACTATCTTATGGGGGATGTGCTTATTAAGGGTCTTAGTTCCCAACAAAAGAAGAAGTTTCTAAAAGAACCTAAATACTAATTTTTGGACGACCCTTACCTCTTTATGCAATGTGCCGATCAAATCATTAGACGATGTGTAGATGGGCCCGAAGCTTTTAATATCTTAGAAGCTTGCCATAAAACTAAAGCTAGTTACTTAGTTAGTTGTAACAGATTGTAGACAACTTCCTCAATTAATAAAACTTCACTTCACATTTCGCTTTCATTCTAAATTCTCCTAGCATAACTGTTCATTACCAGAATTCCTTGATTCTGTTATCCACAACTAGATAACAGAGAACTGTTAGTGTTTTAGAAGCATGATAGACCAGATGTTAAAGTTGTAGCTGATATCCAGTACTTAACCATACCAGTCCAAGTCAGCAAGTGGTTTCCAGTTCTGGTGATGATTTCTTGATGATCATTAGAGTTTTATGGTGATTAGATGATGATTCATTGTTGATATGGTGATGATAAGTCCTCAAGCAATCTCAGCACTTAGCTTCTTCACCAAAGGAGCCTTCAAATTAGTTTTATAAACTTTCTTTAAGATTTCCTCTCAAAAGTAATGTCTGCATGTTAATTTTAGTATATTAGTTGATACTTGCTGGTAATTGCTTGATTATGTTCCTAACTGATCTACTCTTGTTACTTGTTTAGTTTGTTGAGTAATTCTGTTAGAATATCTCATTAGTCCTTTGTTGTTTTATTCATTTCTTGTTTAAACTGTTGTTTGGATTTGGCTTAATTTGTCATTCTAGTTAGAATTGATGTTAGAGAGTTGATTGCTACTCATTTAGTATCTGTTGGAGATCAGAATTACCACTTTTCAAAGTCAAACTAAAGGTCAAAGAGGCAAATGATAGTAAAAAGGTTTGGGTCAGTTCTTGAACCAAACAGATAGCCATTTTCAAATTAGTAGAACTTACTCATTTCTTGGAGTTAGTCTAAGTTTTTTAGCATTCTGGATAGCTTATACCATATACTTTTAGATTTTGATTAACTCAAGTTTCATAGTTCACTGTAGAATAAGTTGTATAAGCTCAAAAGTCTCTCTTATAATAAGCACTATCTGCCTTAAACTTTTTCAATTCCCATTGATTTACTTCATGAATCTTGGCATTTTATTTCACAAATCTGTTATACAAGTGATAAAAATCAGTTTTGGCATTGGTCAACATTTTGGTCAACCAAAGTCAAAGTTGGTCAACATAAGCTGTTTGAGCTTATTCTAAATTTCTGCCCTATTTTTTGGAGCTTTTTAGAAATTTCTTTTTCAGGTGTCCCTTATATTAGCTTATTAATCATTTCCATGACTTGTAGCTTATTTGATTGTTTAGATTAGCTTAAGTGATAAAAGTAGCTTACTGGAAAAAGCTCATTAGGAGTTCTAGCTTATTACAAAAGTTTTCCTTAGAGATAGCTAGGTGAAATTGCATTTAGAGTCTTTTGCAAAAAAACTAGAAGCTCTAATATGATTTGTAGTTTGTTATCCAGCTTATTTTAGTCACCTTGCCCATTTTTCATTCAAACTTAGTTTTGGCAGTTTAGGTCCCTAAAGATTAGGGGCAAGTACATTTTCTGTTTAATTAGTTTAACTTTTATGTTTGGCAGTTTTAGTACCTGAAGTTTGTTAGGTTGTAGGAAATTGGTTTAAAGTTTGGTAATTAGTTACATTTGATACTTGTACTTTCCATAGTTTACATTTTCAAGTTTAATATTTTGTTGTGCATTGTAGACTTGTAATTTTTGCTTAAATGATTATAAGTACAAAGTGTTTTTAGAGTAGTAAGTATCATTACGTAGATAGTATTTTTACTTTTTACGTGCTTGATAAATACACCTAGAATACCATAATCTCACTATTATAACCAAAAAAATTATGTGACTTACTTGATATCGATTAATCAATTCGTAAAGACACCGAGAAGTAAACTGTTAGCCCTATATTTTATATAGTCGAACAAGAATGTAATAGGTCATCTCAGTCGTTAAATGGTCTGGTATTGTAATACGTAAGTCGGGAAAACCGGGCTTGGACTTTAAGCTAATATTGTATAAGTTAGGGGCGTAAGCCCAAAACAAAGCCAAGCGCGGCCCAAGATGAAGCCCACAAAGGCCTTAGAGCCGTGGGGTATATAACCCTCTTTCACATGTGAAAGAGGGTGTTGGTTCATTTCATTAAACACATAGTTTTAGTGTAAACCTTCCACTTCTCTCTCTACTCTCTCTTTCTTCTCTTTCTCTCTCTAAATATCTCTCTAAGAATCTTGTGTTATGGATTAAATGGGAATAACATTTGGTATCAGAGCCTATAGTGGATAGGTGATTAAAGATTCGTATGTGGTGTTCTTGATTTTTCGTGGCTTCTTTGATCCATATCTCACGTCCCATCTTTCTTTTTGTGTTTTTATGGTCTTTTCTTGATACAAATCATATACATAATAGTAGTAGTGATTTGGGTTTCTTGGTTTTGGCTAAAACACAAATTTTTTGGATCGAAAGTTGCGAAATTTCTTGTTTTTCTTCATTCCGAAATTCAAGCAAGTGTCACCATCGGAAAGTACAATTGTGGGGGATTTGATCGCAATAATCTTAGGATTCTACTTTGCGATCACTGTATTGCGATACCTTATTCTGATCTGGATATTCCGATCGTGCATTGCGATCTGGGATTCCGACGGGTTTTAAGGGTTTTGTTAAGTCGTTACTCTGTCCAATTTTTCTCAGCCACATTCCGATCTAACATTGCGACAGCATATTGCGATCTGAACATTCCGACAGCCACATTCCGACAGAACATTCCGATCTGGACATTGCGACAGTGCATTGCGATAGATCATTCCGATGTGAACATTCCGATAAGTATTCCGATTTGACATTCCGATCTGAGCATTCCGATAAGTATTCCGATGGACATTCCGATGGGTATTTTGTTTGAGTAATTTTTGGACATAGCCACTATCTAGACTAGTTTCGGAACGTAGTTTACACGAAGATTAAAAAAAAATAATAAAAAAAAAAAAAAAAAAGAGTTAAAATTTTTTAGGTCAAGTAAAATCAAATTTTTTCCCTACTAGTTTTTGGCTATTTCTAACTCAAATTCAAATTTTGGCGATACAAAATTTTTCGGCTTACCGTTTTGTCAGACTGAGAAATTTATTGTCGGACTGAAAAAAAAAATTTGAATTTTCGGAATTTCAATTTTAACCACACATCATCACAACAAATCCACTAAGATCTGAAATTCATCCACAAGTATTCACCATGTCTAACAACAACATCAACATTGCAACTGCTAATCAAATTCGTTTGGAACAAGGTGGCAACGCTAATCCACCTGTGCTCACTGCCGGTTGCTACGTTCAATGGAGATCTCGTTTTCTCAGATTTCTCGACGGAAAAGAAAACCGAACTGCTCTTCGTCACTGCCTTGAGAATCCACCTCCAGTTTTTGAATTCAAACCAATTACCACACAGGCAGAGGATGGTACTTCATCAACTATACGAGCTATGGAGGATTTTGACACATGTTCTGCTGAGAAAAAGAAACTCCTCCAAGCTGAAGCTGATGCTATAAATTTCATACTCACTGGAATTGATAACGATATCTATTCCACAGTTGATGCATGTCCTAATGCTATGGAAATGTGGAATGCAATTCATCGATTGAAGCAAGGTGAGTCAATCAATGTTCAAGATCTCGAGAGTAATCTACTTTGGGAGTTTGGAAAATTCACATCTGAAGATTGTGAATCCATTGACTCATATTACTCGAGATTCTACAAAATGATGAATGAGCTTGTCAGAAATCAGTGCACCATCTCCAATCATCATGCCAATGTTTAGTTTCTACTTCAACTCAAACCGGAATGGCAAAGGTTTGTGACTTTGGTCAAACAAAGGGAGGATATCAAGACTATATCTTACCACAAACTTTATGATATCTTGAAACAACATCAGAATGAAGTGAATGAACTAAGGGCTGAAAAGGCAGAACGGTCTGCTAATTCTATTGCTTTTGTGGCTGCTACTTCAACAAAACCCGTTCCCCGTCAACAACCACCTACTCATTCCTCAAAGTCATCAAGCTCATCCACCAAACCTCTAGTTGCTGCTAAACACAAAGCAAAAGCAATTGTCCCCACTCCACCTCCAAAGTATGACACCGAGTCAGATGGAGACAGTGATGATGAACAAACTTCAAGGGACAAGTAGATTGAAGAACTCATGTCTTTACTCACTACAACTTATAAGAAGATCTACAAACCTACCAACAACAACCTCAGATCATCATCCAATGCTAGATATAAGGAAGTTGATCATGCACCTAGGTATGATCGTGATGCTAGGTATGATAATCAGAGGATGTTGAATCAAGTTGGGGCTAGAGATACTGTAGGCACTCCGGTGGTGCAGAAGACTGGGATTCAATGCTTCAACTGCAAGGGATTTGGGCACATGGCTAGGGAATGTAATAAGCCAAAACGGGTTAAGGATTCGGGATATCACAAGGAAAAGATGTTGCTGTGCAAGAAAGAAGAAGCAGGAATTCCACTCACAGCAGATGAAGTTGACTGGCGTGATGACACTGATGATGAAGCCGATGATCAAGAGTTAGAGGCACATTATGTGTACATGGCAAAGATTCAAGAAGTGATCCCAGAGACTGATGATACTTCTGGACCCATCTATGATTCTGAGCCACTTGAAAAGGTACCATCACATGATAACTATCATGTGTTTGCTAATGAACGACGGCATCCTGAGCAACCCGAAAGCATCAATGACACATATGTAATGGACATGGAGTATAGCAATATCTCTACGGATTCACAGCATATGTGTAATGATGACGGAAAAGCTGTTCAGGATACTGACTCGGATGAGGACCGTGATTTGCTTGCGTCTATTATTAATTCTTTAAAATGTGAAATTGATGAAAACAAAGAAGCTAATAAACGTTTGAAGCAAGCAAACACATCCTTAGCCGAGGAGATAGACAGGCTTAAAGAGTGTGATTATGTAAAAGAAGATGATCGACGAGTTGCAATAGCTAATGGTTTGGTATATGAACGTAAGGTGCTCAACGAACAATATTGTTCTGAAGTAACACACGAAATTCATATGTCAAAACAGAAGATATCGGAACATGAAGAACAACTGCTGCTACATAAACTCCAAATTACTGAATTAGAGTCGGTTAACAAAGAACAAACTGAGCTTTATAAAACTCGTGAAGAAAAGGATATTGAAAAAATTCTTGCTTTGGAAAAGAGAGTCGACACGTTAAACAACATTGTTTACAAAACGGGTCAGTCTATTCAAACTATGAATATGCTCAATAGAAATATGAAAACGAGTTTTGTCAAGCCTGAATATCTCAAGAAAGTTCAAAGTACCAAGCCTGCTCTTTATGATATCGGTTGTTATGTTGATAATCTTGCTCTTATGCTTTCCCCTGACTGCGATGAAATCATTCGTCAACAAGAAGAAAGTCGATCAAACTTAAGTGATTTAATAAACCTTTCTGATTCTAACAATCATATTAAGTTTGTCCCTCAAAAAGAACTTTCAAAAGAACAAAAGATGTATAATAGTGTTCCACCACCAAGTGATGAACCACAAAAGAAAGTTTCTTTAAAAAGGTGTTTCAAAAAGCAATCAATTTTGTTAGAAAAGCGAATTTTGGATGAAAAACGTAAATGGGATGAGAAAAGCAAAAGTGTTCAGCAATTTGAGTTTATAAAACAAGGGGTTTTAAATTTGTACAAAGGTGTCGTCGACTATGAAAAAGTGTCTAGGGATACCATTTGGAATATTAAACCTAACCCACAAGTAGAAGTCGTCATTCAACAATGCATTGTTCCAACCATTGATGATCTTTCAAAAAATTTGGAAATGTTTTATAATGCTCTCACTGAGGAAATGTTAACTGATTTAAGCTATGTCAAATCTCTTGAAGATGAAGTTGATTTTCTTCAAATTAAATTAAAGACACAAGAACACCAACTTTCTAACGAAATTGATCGACTTTCTAAAGAATATTTTTATGCTGACCATATGAATGCTATACTTGGTGTGTATACCGATCTGGATCAATATTGTCATGTAGCATGTCTAGTGTCAGAATCGGACGCGAAATGTCGCAATCTTGAAGTAGAGCTTTCAAAACAAATTCAGTCATATAACAAACTTTCGAAAAGTTTTTCTCAACTTGAGAAACACTCCATTTCTCTTGAACTTGCTTTACAAAAAGGTGAAAAATCTCATAATCATAAAAAGTGTCAAGAAATGTCAGCTTCTTCGTTTCGTTTACTAAATGAAAAGGATTTCGAAATAAATGATTTGAAAGCTCAGCTAAAAGAAAGGGACATAGCCATAAGTGAGTTACAGAAACTCATTGAGAAAATGAAAGGAAAGTCTGTTTTGGGTAAACCATCCGCTGTTCGTCAACCGAATGCGGTTAAATGCCCTAAATCATCTATTTTGGGACAATCCCCACAGACTTTGCCTAAGATAGGAAATGATAAGAGCACTAATGTGATAGCACCTGGAATGTATAAGATGGACACTAGGTCCACTCAAACTAGAACAACGCAGTTACCTCAGAATACTAGGAAAACTAATCAACGTGTGTCTTCTTCTACAGGAGTAAATCCCACTACTAGTGTTAGCGGACCACAGCTTAAGAGCACTAGAGTTGAAGATAGAGTCATGCCTAACAATAGTCAAGGGAAGAAGAATGAAGTAGAAGATCACTGTAGGAATTTTAAGTTTTCTAAGAATAAAACGTCTGTAACTGCATGTAATGACAGTTTAAATGCTAAGACCTCGAATGTTGAATTTGTTTGTGTTGAATGTGGCAAATGTGTTCATACTTTCAATCATGATGCTTGTGCTCTTAATTATAATGGCGTGAATACTAGAACTAGGAAGCCTATTTGTATGCCCACTAGTACTACTAAACCCACAAGAACTTTGAACCAATCCACTGAGCAACCACTTAAGAAACTAAGTGCGTTAGAATCCACTACTCTACGTAAACAAAGCAGGTTAAAGAAGCTTTATGAGAACATGATTAGGACATGTACACGGGGGTATGCAAGATTTACACCACCTGGATACAAATGGGTACCTAAGACAACCCCCATTCTAATTGGGTCTATGAAAGTTAGCTTGCCTTTAGAATCTAGGTCCACTACTATTTTGGAACCCGTTTCTATCAAGGGCTCCCATTTGTCAAATGCTACATTGTCTTCTAATTCTTCTGCAGCTCGTTGAACTCATCCTATTCATAATGGACTCCGGGTGCACAAAGCACATGACGGGCAATCTCAAGCTTCTCATTAACTTCATGGAGAAGTTTCTGGGTACGGTACGGTTTGGAAATGATCAATTTGCACCGATACTCGGATATGGATACTTGGTTCAAGGGAATATCACTATAAAACGGGTTTATTACGTCGAGGGACTGAATCACAATTTATTCTCGGTTGGTCAATTTTGTGATGCGGATTTGGAAGTGGCTTTTCGGAAATCTACTTGCTATGTTAGAGACTACGATGGGAATGACCTTCTTACAGGTTCTCGTGGTTCTGATCTCTACACAGTAACTCTTCAAGACACATCTTCAACAAATCTGATTTGCTTAATGGCTAAAGCTTCATCATCTCAAGCATGGTTATGGCATCAACGATTGTCACATCTCAACTTTGACACCATCAACTTGCTTTCGAAGAATGATATTGTGACCGGTCTTCCTAAGTTGAAATTCGTCAAAAACCATCTTTGTTCTTCTTGTGAGTTGGGGAAAGCAAAACGGAAGTCTTTCAAAACAAAGACTACCCCAAGCTCAAAAGGACGATTGGAACTTCTACACATGGATTTATGTGGTCCCATGCGTGTAGAGAGTATTAACGGGAAAAAGTATATTCTCGTGATTGTTGATGATTACTCTAGATACACATGGACTTTCTTCTTAAGGTCCTAAGATGAAACACCAGAGGTTCTCAAAAACTTTCTCAAGATGATACAACGTAATCTTCAAGCTCAAGTCTTAACCGTAAGAACGGATAGGGGTACTGAATTTTTGAACAAGAACTTGCAATCTTACTTTCAAGAAGAAGGCATCGAACATCAAACGTCTATTGCTCGAACTCCTGAACAAAACGGCGTTGTCGAAAGGCGGAACCGTACTTTGGTTGAGGCTGCTCGAACAATGCTCTCTGCTTCAAAATTACCGCTATTCTTCTGGGCTGAAGCAATTGCAACTGCCTGTTATACTCAGAATCGTTCTCTCGTTATCCCTAGACATGAAAAGACACCTTACCACATCATCAATGGCAGGAAACCTACTGTCAAATTCTTTCACGTATTTGGATCTTTATGCTACATTCTTAAAGACGGTGAGAATCTCGACAAGATGAAAGAAAAAGGTGATGCATGTATTTTTGTGGGGTATGCGACATTGTCGAAAGGATATCGGGTCTATAACAAGAGAACAAAGATCATTGTCGAAACAATTCATGTGAACTTTGACGAATTGCCACTAATGGTACTTGATCACAACAGCTCAAGTCCCGCACCTCAATGTCCAGAAATGGCACCTACACAAAACAGTGTACGTCTCGTGCAAGAATGTCAACAAAGTACTCCTACAGCAGACTCGACGGATACGACACATATGAATGAGTTGGTTGACTTATATGATCCTATGTTTGAAGAATATTACTATGGAAACAATCAAGTTGTGTCAAAGCCTTCCGCTGTCAATACTGCTGATGCACCCGCACAAAGTCAACAAGACACAACTGCTTCTACTTTAGCAACCGTTGCTCAAGAGAATATTCCATTGGATACTCAACAAACTCCAGAAACAGTAATACAACCAACATCACCAACTGTCAATGCTGAAGGAGGTAGCAACAATCAAGCAGTCGATGCACAACCTGACGATGAAGAATTTATCAATCCGTTCGGTACACCGGTACACGAAGTCGGAGAGTCTTCTACTCAACATGTTGATCCGTTCAACATGCATACATTCTACCAACCATATCCATCCACTCACCATTGGACACGTGATCATCCATTGGAGCAAGTCATTGGAAATCCTTCACAACCGGTTCGAACACGCAGACAACTCGAAACCGATGGCGATGTGTGTACGTATGCACTCACCGTGAGTTCAACTGTACCTACAAACATCAAACAAGCCATGACTGATCATGCGTGGATTGAATCAATGCAAGACGAAATTCATCAGTTTGAACGCCTAAATGTTTGGGAACTTGTTGACAGACCCTATGGAATGTCAATTCTAGATTTCAAATGGATCTGGAAAAATAAACTAGATGAAGAACAAACCATCATCAAAAACAAATCTCGTCTTGTGGTTAAGGGATACCGTCAACAAGAAGGCATAGACTACGATGAATCATTCGCTCCAGTCGCTCGTTTGGAAGCTGTCAGGATATTCCTTGCTTATGCTGCACATAAGGGCTTCATGGTTTTTCAGATGGACGTTAAAACTGCTTTTCTCAACGGTCATTTGAAGGAAGAAGTGTATGTGAATCAGCCAGAAGGATTCATCGATCCTCATCATCCTGACAAAGTCTATCGTCTCAAGAAGGCTGTATATGGACTTAAACAAGCTCCAAGGGCATGGTACGAAGAACTTTCAAACTTCTTGGTGTCCAAAGGATTCTCTAAAGGTTCTATTGATCCTACTCTCTTTACTAATAAATATGGGGATGACATAATGCTAGTGCAAGTTTATGTTGATGACATTATTTTTGGTTCTACGAACCCAAAACTTTCAAAACGTTTTGAAAAATTAATGCACAGCAGATTTGAAATGTCAATGATGGGGGAGCTAAAATTCTTTTTAGGCCTCCAGATTCATCAATCCCCACGTGGTATCTTCATTAACCAATCTAAGTATGCTCAAGAGATACTTAAAAAGCATGGTATGACCTCATGTGCTCGCGTTGGTACACCATTGTCGACCACATCCCTAGACGCTGACTTGTACTCATATCCCGTAGATCAAACGCGATATCGCAGTATGATCGGGTCACTTATGTACCTTACAGCCAGCAGGCCTGATATTCATCATGCTACATGCTATTGTGCACGATATCAAGCCAGACCTACTCAAAAGCACCTCAAAGAGGTTAAACGGATCTTTCGGTACCTTAAGAATACCATTCACATGGGACTCTGGTATCCGAGGGAAACCGATTTTCATCTAACGGCTTTTTCAGATTCTGATCACGCAGGTTGTCTTGATAGTCGTAAAAGCACTTCTGGTAGCATACAATTTCTAGGGGAAGACAAGCTTGTCAGCTGGTCGTCAAAGAAGCAGGATTGCACTTCGCTCTCATCAGCTGAGGCAGAATATGTGGCTCTATCCGCGTGTTGTGCTCAAGTCCTCTGGATGAGAACTCAACTCACGGATTATGGCTTCCACTTTGATAAAATACCTATGTATTATGACTCAAAGTCGGCCATAGCCATATCTTGAAATCCGGTTCAACACTCCCGCACCAAGCACATCGATGTCAGATATCACTTCATCAAGGAACAAGTGGAACGCGGCATCGTGGAACTATACTTTGTCAGAACTGAGTACCAGCTGGCAGACTTGTTTACAAAAGCTCTATCGAAAGATAGGTTTGCGTATCTCGTTGGCCGTCTTGGTATGAAGTATATGACTCCAGAAGACTTGGAGGTTTTGGCAAATGAAGCTGCTTGATATACTCTCATAATGACTTCTAGGCGCATCACAGCTTAGAACTCGGACCTCAACTAAGGAAACTTTATTTCGGACGATAACCTATCCTTCTCAACGAGAAATTCATATTTCTCGGTCATGAGCTTCTCATAAAAACATTCAAAGTTTTTAAGTTCATGAAAAACGATTTCTAAGTAAATGTCAGCTTAGAACTCGAACTTCAACTTAAGGAAAGTTTATCACGGATGATAACTTATCCTTCACAACGGGAAATTTATTTTTCTCGGTCGTGAGCTAGTGACAAAACAATCAAAGTTTTGAGCTCATGAAAAACGGACCCGAAAGGGGAGTGTACGTTTCAGTGCGCTTTCCCTAATCAATAGAAGAGAAGTCTTCTATCCTGATTATTTTAAAACCGTTGAACATAATTTTTCAAGAATTTCTCAAAAGGTTTTTCTAAATCTTTCGAAATTGTATGTTCAACACTCCCTTCCTCATAAGTGGTTTTTATATCTCAAAATTGTCACATGTTATTTTGATCAATTTTTGAGGGGGAGCGTTTTAAAATCAAGCCTTTTAATGTTGTTGGGTACATCTCTAAAATTGTCATATTTTATGTATCCAACACATTCCGAAAATGATATGAAATTGTCAAATGTAATATATTATATCGGAAAAGGCATCTCAACTCCGTACCTCAACATATTTTGTGGTGTCGTTTTTCTAAAATTTTGTCAAATTTTGTCTCAAGACACACATATATTGCTGAGGGGGAGCGACCCGACTGAAAATGTTCCATGATTCATGCGTGCACACATGTTTCTCTCCCGTCGATTTTTCGGAAAATGTCATATTTTAATCAATTGGTATCTCTAATGTTATATTTTTTATATTAGAGATAGGGGGAGAAAATGTGATTAAAATGTAATATATCGCAACATGTGATCTTAAAGACTCAAGTGAAACTCTTTCCTTCACATGCCAAACTATTTCGTATATCGATGCATGTGTGTAGAGGGAGCTTTTCGGAAATGTAAAACTTTCAAGTGTTAAAAGTTTTTATTTTTATCAAGCACTTTGAATGGTTTTCAATGGTTTTATGGTTACGATCTTTACCCAAAACAACCTACTATCCACGACGGAACGATGGAGTCAAAAGGTGGTTTAGGATAGGAAACTAAGTCCTATGATCCAACCAGAACCGGAGGGATCTACCCAAGGACATTCCATAGCTAGAAATAGTTGTCCTTAGGAAAGATGGAGTGGAATGAAGCTGAATGCGGACCAAGTACTTAAGTTAGCACTGGAACAATCACAACAAGGTGCTAATGATGACGTATTGGTAAGCATTGAAGGAGTTGAATATTCTATGCAACTTAGGTAGAAACCGGGTTAACACATCTTTTGAAGACAAGTGTCATGGACCCAGTGATGCGATGCACAACCCTTCCCCAGCCATTCGAGTTTCTCTCAAAAGAAACTTGTCTTATTGTCACGGAGATCAACACGTATCTATTGACTTTCTCACTCCGAGTCAGTTAATATTGAAAATGTGGCAGTCTGCTCCAACCTCCGATTACCAAAATGCACTTATTGAGTCTAGAGCCAAACGAGATCTATCTATCATCTCATTAGGACACAATCGAGTCCTACGCATTATCCTTGTGATTTTGCCAGAACATCTGAGTGATACGATTCACAATGAAGATGGAAATCCTGCTTGAGCCAACATCAAACAAGCTCATGGTAGGTAACTTGTGCGATTCTACACGAATCAAACTTGTGAGAACTGGAAAGCAACTAAGTTTGGATTCTTAATTGATTCAAACTTGATTCCAGGTTTCTTCGCAAAATCCGTGTGATCTTGCCAGAACATTCAGAGTGACACTCATTAGTGTTCACAGTGACGAATGGAAATCCTTCCAGTGTCAACATCAAACAGCACTGCGGTAGGTAACTCGCAAGATTCTCTATGAATCAAGCTTGTGACAAACTGGAAAGCAACAATGGTGCGATTCTTTTAGAATCAAACTTGTTCCAGGAAATCTGAATTGACGACTCTAAGCAGACGGATAATTTATCCTTATGATTCACTCTTTACGTTCGCAGTCTGCTTTGAGACGGTCGAGTAAAGAGAACTGGCTACTACCACCGGGAAACCCTGTCAAGGAGGTTCTTAATCGAATCTACCTGATCACAGGTACGGTATTTAATACCGTTTAACGGTCTTCACCGACCGGAGGTAAAAGGCTACCGAGTTAGGGTGAAATGTTCAAAGCCATTTCATCCATGTCTATATATGTTTCTGCATATCAAGAAGGTGGCGTAGCTGTGTAACCGATGTCGATTCAGAAGTCACAAGAGCACAAGATGGCGATAATCAAGATACCTAAGAATGTAAGAATGTAATAGGTCATCTTAGTCACAAGGAGTACAAATGAAGATCTCAAGCACTCAAAGTCAAATGACAAAGGCTCAAGATAAAGATCACGAAAGCATGAAGGAACAAAGCTGTTACAAACAAGATCAAGACCAAGATACAAGACCAAAGCAGGAAGATCTCCTCTACAAGAATGTATTCACTCAACCATCTTATGCTTTTTAAGCATTTTAAGATGACCGATAAATTGGGGGAGATTGTTAGCCCTATATTTTATATAGTCGAACAAGAATGTAATAGGTCATCTCAGTCGTTAAATGGTCTTGTATTGTAATACGTAAGTCGGGAAAACCAGGCTTGGACTTTAAGCTAATATTGTATAAGTTAGGGGTGTAAGCCCAAAACAAAGCCAAGCCTGGCCCAAGATGAAGCCCACAAAGGCCTTAGAGCCGTGGGGTATATAACCCTCTTTCACATGTGAAAGAGGGTGTTGGTTCATTTCATTAAACACATAGTTTTAGTGTAAACCTTCCACTTCTCTCTCTACTCTCTCTTTCTTCTCTTTCTCTCTCTAAATATCTCTCTAAGAATCTTGTGTTATGGATTAAATGGGAATAACATAAACGATACTAAAAACCACTTATTAATAAACCTATGGCGGCTTCTTCTTCCTTCTCAAACTGTTCAGGACAAATTTCAGCATTTTCGAATAAGTTAAACTCTGACAAGGAGGGACTTCCCTCTTGATGCGGTGGTTGTTGTTGTTGTTGTTGTTGTTGTGGTTGTTGCTGCACATCAATCTCAACCTGCGCATAGGCAGTTGATGCTACCCTAATTCGAGCTCCATAGTGTTTCTCTCAGCTCGAGTGCGTAACGTCTCCCCATTCTTCTTCTTCAGCGGGTGAGAGTAAACTATTAGATCTTCTGGGAAAGTTTCGCGGACAAGATCTAAAATATCCATAACTACATAACATATTATCGACAAATAAAAAGTTTTGTTAGATAATGTGGAGGTTCAAATACTTACAAAATGGTACGAATAACGCTGAAGAGACCACTAACCCTGGCCACGAGGATTGCGGAAGTGAGGAACTTCGCGCTCACCGCAGATGATTGCACGGCTGATCCCTAGAATACACAACAGGTCTTCAAGATAGGCCTGAATGGGAATGTGGTTGTTGTTTAATATGTCTGCATCTGCGACGCTGTAGGTGGAGGGTCCTGGCGTGAGGTCTTTCCTCAACGTTCCGGAGGTCAGAAAGGGGTATTGGAATGGGTTGTCGGCGTTGTCAATTCAAAAGAAGGAGTTGTTCTAATTCCTTAACGAGTCTACTTTCTCGACATAGCATTGGAAACCACCCTTCCATTTGGTGAACGATACCCATCCATTCGATAGTAGGCGCTGGTAGAAGACACATAATAGGTCCACGGTTGGTTTTATGTGTAGGGTACGACATTTGACTTCGAAGTTAGATATTTTCGCCGCTCCTATATAGTGTAATTGGGACACATGAATCTCATAATGCGTAAGTATACTGATAAGAAAGCGTGACATAGGGATTCGGTGGTTGGCGCAGTCGAAGAACCTGGTGTACATTGCTATTTTACCCTCGGGTGCCTGTCTAATTTTTCGGTGTGGATTCGGTACTTCGGGGTGCAAGTAATGGGGGATATAGTAGTCCAACGTGAACCGGTCTAGTTCTTCGACGGTGATAGTGGACGTAATCTCAGATAATTGTCTAACCATGGTTGTATGCGCGTGTCGAAATGATAGAGATTCGTAAATGATTACCTTGGGAGTATCTTGCTTCGAATGAAGGACACGAGAGCTTGATAATGAAAGTATTTTACTAAAGAAATTGGGCAGTCAAAAAGCGGCGGTGATATATATAGGCCCTCGGTTTACTATTCCACTTCTTCAGATTTATGCCACGTGTATTCCACTATCTTCATCTAATGGTGGCAAGTCAATATTTTAAAAGACGTGGCAAATGCTTTTCCTGGTTTTCAAGAAAATTAGGTAAAAGGGGGGATGTATGTGACCTTGGCGGGAGAATTTGAAACTTCTGGGATATTGCACACTGTGATTGCCCACTTAGCAGGCTGATAGTCTAGTACCCGTGGTCAGGACCTGCGACCACTAGACTGGGGGGACAAGATGACGCATAGTCCCTATTCGGGTTGCGTAACCCGATCCACGGGTACTACCTGTGTAACACCCCATTTGGATAAAGGGAGTGTTACAAAGTAATTATGGCGTGTCATCAAAGCATGCAAGGTAAATGTCTAAAACACTAAATGACCATAAATGAAACCAGAAACAAATACCGGTTCCAACATAAGCTCCACACACAAATGCGTAAGTATAGAATGTAAGGAAAAGACAAAACATTGTCCAGCAAAGAAAAAGTATGTAAATGCACTTAAAAGAGAAAGAAGACTAGGCGCCTCCATCCCATGCACGTACTCTTGAATCCTAGCTTTTCCCTTTAGGACCTGCCGTATTGGGATATGGAAAGAAAAATACGGCTGAGAAATATGCTTAGTGTGCGGATATATGATAATGAATGTAAAGCATAAACATGAGGAAGTAGTGAAATGAAATGAATAACAGCGGAATAAGTGTGTCCTAGAAAACCTGGTTTAAGCTTATAAGACTAGTTTTATATTTCTGAAAAGACTTATGTTTAGTTTTTTCTAAAAACTGTATTTTAAATGTGCCCGGAGCCCATATAGGTCATGTTACATCAACGTGCATGGATACTTAGAGGGGTGACCTCATCATGCAATCAGAGGGGTTGCCTCTAACTATTATAGTATAAGTGGAGGGATCAGCTCCTGTAACGGATGCAAGGCACACACCATAGTTACCATTTACTAACTTGTCCTAGGATGCACCCATTCGCCCCACATGATAATAATAACATAGGCCAAATAACATTAAGGGACGCTACAAGTAATCACTCTTACCGTAGAAGAGTCATAACACCGGTGCCTCTAGTGTTATGGTTATGGACCCCCGATAACTAGGTGAAACTGGCATGCATGTATATAGCTCAAGCAATCTAAAATAAACATAACATATACTAAAAGTGTTTAAGACACATAACTACTAGGGAAATAGATGGCTGCATATGGGGAATCCTAATATAGGAAAGAGGTGTCCGGACTGAAGGACGGAATATTCGTACCTTATGTCTAGTAAATGACAATGAAAATGAACGTGGAAGATCACTCCGACTTCACGATAGCTACATAATAAAGTGGACATGAATAAGTGTCTGTTTTACTTATACATACTGGTTATTTAGTTTACTTGAGATGTTCTTACTTATTATACTTGTTCTTGTTTAATCATATGATTCTTAATGTTTCATGTGTTTTAGATTAGTGTGATTCATGTTTTAAGTGTTATAGTACTGGTTATAATATAATGAGTAACTTTCTAAAATAGCAGGTTACTATATATATCAACTTTCTAAAAATAGCAGGTTTCCATATATAATAACTTCCCAAAAATAGCAAGTTTCCTTAAATAGTAAGTTTTCAAAAATAGAATGTTTTCATAATTAGTAAGTTTCCAAAAATAGAAAGATTCCATATTTAGTATGTTCCCATAAATAGCATGTTACCATAATTAGTATTTCCATAATTAATATGTTTCCATATTTAAGGTATTTCCATAATTAATAATAGGCTTATTAATTAAATAAATGACATAACATATTTTTTTAATAAGTTTATAATATGTCATATTTAATTATATTGTAAAATTAATAATGATTAAGTACTTAGTCTAATCTTATAATTATTAATTAATAATGATATTACATGTTATCATAAGTTATTATTAATTCATAATATTGCATGATTAATATAATTAAACTTTACCTTAAAATGATATAAATTAATTAAACTAAGTTATAATTAATTTAAATGTACATGAATAATTAAGTTATTAATTATTTTATCATAAGTTTTATTGAAATAAAAATAGACATAATAATAAGATAACTTTATTTAAATAAATTATATCCAAAGTCATAGACGTTAATTAATTTAGTTAATCATGTTTTAATTAAACTAATTAATAATTAAAATTAGTACATGTGTTTGTAAAAGTTTAGCCAAACACCCCCTTGGTGTGTTTGGTTGTAACCGAGCCCCTCAAGAGCCCCACCGAGACTATGGAGGTCTCGGTGAAGCCTCGAACACAACGCGCACCACAATCGAGTGGCTGTGGCTTACGGCCGAACAACACAACAACCACCGACAGTGATTACGGTGCCGCTGCTGCTGCGACGCAGCCCCTGGCTAGGCCAGGGTTGCCGTTGCTGCTGCTGTCGTTCCCCCTGTTGCCCACTGTCGTACCACCGATACCAATATAGGTCTCGGTTTCTCACTGTTTGCCCGCACACCCCACTGCATGAGCAGTTGGGGTTGCGGCTGCTTAAACCAAAACACCACCACCCCACAAGGGTTGCGGCTAGTGGGAAAACCAACACCACCGAGACCCTTAAGGTTCTTAGTTTACGTGCAAACCGAATAAACCATACCCTAACCCCTAATCTTGTTAAATCTTCTATGATTTCAGGTTTTATCCATTTGTTTTTAAAGATCTAGGTTCATAACATAAATAATTAAAAAGAATAAATATTCGAGGATACCATTTGCGTGTGATTAAAAAGGAATGACACACGAACACGATACCTGATGAGATGTCTTTTATACATGATCTCATCGTTCTTTTCGGGCTTTAAATGCATAAAAATTTCATAATATACCATATATATGCTTGTATTTGTTTACTTGTGTGTTTTAGGTATGGATATCATGAAAAAGACAAAAGATCACAAGAAACAAGGAAAAACGGACACGAGAAACGAAGCCGTACAAAGAACCGGGCCCTAGTTCATGAATTATCTAAGATAAACCCTTGAAAACTTGAAGATGTACAAGATTGATCCTCAAAATATGAAGGAATGACACTTAAAACCCTTGTATATTCATAATTACAAGTTTGGTCCCTTAAGTTTGTCAAAATTACAAAATGGTCCTTCAACTTTGAAGAATTAGCAAGTTTAGTCCCTCATCAATTCTAAATTGTCAATAATGGTCCCTCATGAAGTCAAAGATATAATGAAGACCTTTGAAGATCAAGAATGTCCAAGATCAGTCCTCAAACTATGCAAAAATGGCAAAAACAACCCTTGAAATACTTTTGCCAAAGTTTTGGGGCAAAAGTGTGAACTTTGTAACTTCAATAACAAAGGAAACCAAGTTTTGTTGGCTGAAAACACGTTTTACCATCTTTCCCAAAACACAAGGGCGAAAGTTGGGCATTTGAAACATTTAAAAAGAAATGCTCCAAACACAATCCCACTCCAACAAAAACGGATGAAAGGGGACCACTATTCACCCCATGAACCCAGATTTTACTTTTTACTGCCAAAGGTTTTTTCCCAATTACTTAAATCAAAACTTAATTCACCCTAGCACGATTACATCCCACACATGAAACCTCACACCACTCCACTCAAGGACCCCACCCCATTTAGCCGTCCACCAATCACAAGCCAACTTAACCTCCAAGGAATGCCACGTGTCCAAATCAATAGCTGACACTCTTTGCTTGGTCACAAAGCTAAAATGAACGTATAGGATGCATTTGGACAGCAAAACAACTCATTGCACTCAAGGTTAAATTTGGGAATTCTAGACTAGGGTTTCATGTATTTCAGCATTCTAGAATCATCTCTTGTACTCTATATAAGGACTCCTCAACTTGTGAGAGAGCCTTGTTCCATTTTTGCCTTTTAAACATTGTAATTCCTTTTTAAATTTTATAAAAGTTGGTATTTTTAGAAAATTGTAATTCCTTTTTATGTTTTTAAAAGTTGGTGTTATTTAAGGGTAATTTTGAGTTCCATTTGATGTTATAAAGGTGTTTATATCTTTTGGTTTGAACACGTTTATGTTTGGTAAGGTTTTCAAGTTTGAAAATAACTTGAAATCAGTCATCTGATTTTGATATTTTACTTATACTAATCCTTAACCAAAAGCCATAAGCTCTTACAAGCTTGTTGACACCAAGCTTGTGAAGGGATTTGAGCCTTTGGTTAGGCTGTTTGTTGCTTGTGTTGAAGAAATCAAGTCCTTGAGGTTCTACTTTGAACCATCAACCAAGGTAGTCATCATCTCCTTTGTTGAAGTACCTTGGTCTTGTTCTAGTTGTTGAACAAGGTCCAAGGAGCATTGTTGATCATCCTAGGATGTTGTGGAGGATAGTTATAACCTCTTGTTAAGATTCCTCTAAAAAATCACATGTTATGGTCTGATTTATACTCTGCTATGTGATTTGTTGATTTTGTGTTTGTGCTTTGTGTTTTATGGTTGGTATCTGTTAGTTGTCACCAAGTTGAGCTATTTGAACTATAAAATCAGTAGGTTGTTTGTAGAAATAAGAAGTTTCTTTGAAAAAGGGCTTATAAAGGCTGTTTGGGATTATTGGTTCATAAGGCCTTGTGGCCTTGTGCCCTTGGTTCTTAGGGTTTGGGAGGTCTAAACAAGTCATATACAATAGTTTTTAGTCACTGGTTAAGTTTCAAAGGATTGGAAAAACATTTGCATCAGCAAAGTGACCACCTCATTTTGGACTTGCATTTGTGATTCTAGTGTATGCCGTGTTGTTTTGTTGCTTGGAACTTGATATTGTGCTGCTTGTGAGTGATTTTTGCTATTTGGTGTGCCTTTTTGCTGGCTTATAAGCTAACTGGCTTATTAAGCCCTTTTTGCCAAAATCAGTCATCATTTGGTCAACTGACCACTTGATTCACAAGGACTCCTCCTTGAGTTCTTCACAAAAGTTGCTTATAACAAGCCTATAAACCATCCCTGATCATTTGGTGAATTTTGGAGCACTTTGACTTTTGGTCAAATAAGCACAATTTGGCTTATTCTTTAGAACTGCTTATTGTTACATGCAACAACTTGGTTTTTGTAATAGGTGTCATTTTTCTAAGCTTAATCACAAGTCTGGAAGGTTACAAGTCATTTGGTTAAGCTTTTGCTAGAAAACTAGCTTATTTGGCTTTTGCTAGAAAACTAGCTTATTTGGCTTTATCAGCCAGCTTATTTGCTTCTACAACTTATTCTACTTGGCTTTTTGTGATTTTCTTGATTGATTATTCTTAGTTAAGCTATTTGTGAGCCTTTGCCACAAACTAGAGCTTCTGAAACTGCCTAGAACTCTAACCCGACTATTTTTCCGTTTTGTGGATTTCTACTTTGCTTATTTCTGGCTTATTGAGTATGCTTTTTCAAGATTTCTTTACACAGATCTCTTAGGCATCTCAAAAGAAGGTTGTGTGTTTAAGCAGAGCTTATGGCATTGGCTTATTGCTTAATGGGCTTATTGGCCCAATAAGAATAAGCTGTTGACTATTTAAGCTGTGATAAGCTCAAAGTAAGCATTTGGGCCTTCAGACTTTTGTGTTTAGAATTAAATTTTGAGTCAGATAGGGCTTTTTCAGGTCATTTGGACCTAGTTTGACTTTTTTTGGCCCAAAAGCCCATTAAGGTTGACTGTTTTTGGTTTTAGCCTATTTGGGGGCCCATTAGGGGTATTTTGGTGATTTCACTTTCATTTTCTGATTATTTAGGTTAAAATAAACTAGTTTGCAAGTTTTTAGAATTTTTTTATAATTTTTGGACTTTTAATATTATTTTATTATTAAATTTCAAATTTCACATTTTTGCACTTTTTATATTTTTCTTAGGTTTAATACTTTAAAATAGGATTTTTGCAACTCTTAGATAAATTTTATTGTCATTAGATTAATTTTTATAATTATTTTAAATTTAAATAGTTTTTAAATCATTTTAATTAGTTTTAATTAGTTTAAAAATTTATAAAAATAGTTTTTAATCTTTTTAGGTAATTTTAGAGGTTTAAAAAGTGAAAAATCTTTATTTGGGCTTTTTGATAATTAATTTTATTTTTAGGGCTTTAATTAGCATTTAAAAATTAATATTTAATTAATTAAAAGGTTTGAAAAAGTTTTGACTCTTAGTTTACTTAATTTGATTTTTGGTAATTTTTGGGAATTTTTAGAATTAATTTTTATTTTAGCTCTTTTTACAGTTTTAAAATGGAATGGGACAGTCATTCGAAAATGAGAAAAGAAAATCAGAGGAAGAGGAATTCCTCGTTTAGTCGTCATAGTAATTAATTTCACGTCTTCGTCATTCTATTTTCTCATCCCCTTCTTTCAAATATTAATCTCAAATCAATTACGAATTATTCACACACATATACCTCCTTGGGAAACGAACTTTCACCTTTGGGTCATTAGTACACGGGTTTCCTAAATCGTCGTATTTAATAGTTTCCCTATTTATCTCCTTTTCCTAAAGGTGTAGTAAAACACTACAATCAATAACATAAAAATTAATGATAAAAAAGCTACAAATCCTCCTTGTGGTGTTCTTGAGTGCCGCGGCCAAAAGAGAAAATGGAGAAGGAGTTTTAGGGTTTTATTAGTTCCTGTGTTTTATGTTTTATGAAAATAATCCCTAGAGTTCTTTTTGGTTAAGAGTGATTAGTAATGGATTAGACCAAGCTCACCCTTCCCTTCTTGGTTTGGAAGCCACATACACACAACACATACACCTTTCGTTTATTTTTCGTGACTAAAATTTTTATCGTGTGTGCTCATATTTTATGTTTGTGTTTTATGTCTTGTATGATTTACGTATTTTACGTGAATACTTATCGTGCATTAATATTCATGTTTACATACGTAATACTTATATTAATTAATTAATATACATAACGTTCATATTAGATGTCCGTGATTCATGTCGTATATTAATTAACTAAAAAGTTTTAATTTAACCATAAATTCACGCATTTAATGATCTTAAGAATTTAAAGTGGGTTTTAAAACTCTTCCCATCTAAAAGAATAATTCGTCCTCGAATTAGAGATACGATAAGCTGAAAATGACGTACCTGAATCATAGCTAAAAATGAGGGTAACAAGTCCGGATAGACTCATCCGTTTCCCAAGTGGCTTCCCGCTCGGAATGGTCCCTCCAAAGGATTTTGACGAATGGGATCGTCTTTCTCCTCATGACTTGATCCTGACGGTCGAGAACTTTCTCGGGTTCCTCAATGTAGGATAGATCCTCTCGAATCTGATCGAATGGAATACGAAACTGTAAGCAACGGATGGTAATTGTAACCTCGAGTAAAGATACCTAGAACACATCATGCACATGAGATAGCTGAGGAGGTAATGCTAAACGATATGATACTTCACCGACAAATTCAAGGATTTCAAACGGTCCGATGAAACGAGGACTGAGCTTGACCTTTAGTCCAAAACGCTTGACACCACGTGCTGGTGATACCTTAAGGAAAACATGATCACTGATCTTAAATTCCAGATCTCTATGACGTTTATCAGCATAGCTCTTCTGTCGAGCACGAGCTTCCTGTAGCTTCGCCTTGGCGATGGCAACCTTCTCATTGGTCATCTCTATTGTTGGGAATAAAATTAGTTAAGTCTACTAGCCGCTGACAAAGGATATCTAGCCGCTGACAATGTGTTATCAAGACGTTGACAGAATAGGCCCATACAAGATTTATTAAGCCGTTGTCAAGTTTTACAAGTCAACACGTTTTGTTATAGTAGGAAGATATGCATGAATATTTTATTTTCTATGTTTATCTTAGTATGTTTTCCTAGAATAGTTGATAGGTTTACTTTGTGTACAAGGCTCCTTGTGCTTATAAATAGAGGCCTTTAGGTTAAGGTTTGATATACTTTCAATCACTGTTCTCATCGTTGTTATTAATCGAAGTTGAAAGTTTGGTATACGTCTTTATTATTTGTTCTTTTCCGCATAATACTTAGTTTGTTAAATATACAAAGTTTCTCAAACGTATTATACTTGAACTAATCTCGAAAATACACAAGTTTAACGGATCTAAGTTTGGGATCAATAAGTATTATCAGATATTTTTGAGGAACTTTTGATCTTAAGAACAAAAACCCTAAATCACCAAAAACGATTAATCGTTGAAAACCCTAGAAATCACCATGTCTACCTCAACTAAAGCCTCACACTCATCAAATCACAATCTCAAAATTCCTATGCTTGATCTTGATAACTTTGAACTTTGGAAGTTCAACTTTGAGAATTATCTGCAAGTTGATAACTATGTTCTCTGGGAAGTCATTGAATATGGTAATCAATTCAAGAAGGAACTAAAGATTACTACTGCTAACGAAGCAAGAAGAACAGCTTGACAGACTGATGATGATCTACTTCCAATACTTGAAGATGGAAGGGTTGTTTCAGCTGCTGAGATAGCAGAAAGAAGAAATGATATGAAACCTTTGAGTACACTCAAACTGTCTCTTGGTCCTACGCAGCAACATAAATTCAGAAAGTATGAATTTGCTAAGGAACTTTGGGCAGCCCATTGAGACCATTTATGATGGTAATGAGGAAACTGTCAAACAAAGGAAGAAGCAGTTAATGATTGAGTATACTGTTTTCAAAGCTCACCCTAATGAAAAACTGAGTGAAGTAAGAAGTCGTCTTCAAGATATTACTAGCAAGTTAGCCTTCATGGGAACAGATCTTGAAGAGCAAGATATTACGGCATAATAACTGTAAAACCCGCATGCTTTTACCATGAATAGTGCCCTTAAGATCGTACGTTCTAGATTAAAACTTACCTCATTTAGTATTGATCACATTCATGTGCTAATAATCAAGCAAGTGCATACGTGTATGACATGACAAGTATCGATTACGTACGAACTCATGATAAACAGTTAATAAATATATCACGTGAACATAATTAAATCATGATCACCATTTAAAATACAAATTAGAATACTTACGTAAATACATATAATATAATTACGAGCGTTAAGATTACGGTAACTACATGATAAAATAAACAGAAACGCTTCAGACACGAACACGTTTAACCACCAACGAACACGAAACATCGGGACACGAGAAAGGTACGGGTACCCCATGTGGGGCCCCCATACCCACGGCACATATACAAGATGGGCTTAGCCCATGGACTTTTACAAGTAAAGGGGGGGTTATGGTAAAAACATGTTTTCATTTTTCACTTTCAAGAAATAAACAAAAAACCCTAAAAAGAGTTTTCTCCTCCTCCTTTTCTCCTCTTTGTGCCGCCACCTTAACATCACCATAGGAGGGTGATTGGTTGATTTTGATCTCAAAAACTATTGTTATAATCAGTGTTTGTTCATCCTTTTTCCAAGCTACATAGTGGTATACCTTTCTAACCCTTCTTTTTAATTCTTTTTAATTCTTTTAATCTTTGATTATTTTCATGAACATGTTATTATTTTCTTATTAAAACATGGTAATTAATCATTGATCTAACATGTTTTGGGGTTAATTAAAATCAAAGATTGATTTAAAGGGGTGTTTGTTTTAGCCGCCTAGCAAAACAAACCCGAGGGGGGTTTGGTTTGCTATTGCCGCCACCACCAAGACCATTTTTGGTCTTGGTTGGCTCATGTGGGACCCACGGCAGCAAGGAGGCACACGTGCCCCGAGTTTGGCTCGGGGTACGGTGTCGAATTCATGCCCGATTCATGGTTCGTTGGTTAAATCATGATTTATGCTACATGTTAATTTTTATGAATTATGAACTTAGGATATAATTAAGTAATAACATGAAATATTAATTAAATCATGACTTAGGTTATTTTAATTATTAGTTTAACATGACATTAATTTAACCTAAGTATTTTATGTTATAAGTTATAATTAATTAATTATTTAAAACATGCCTATAATTAATTAATTTAGACATGACTTAGGTTATGATTATTAATACATAATAATACACATTTTAACCTAAGTATTTTATTCCATTTTAATTAATACATGTTATACCTTAATTAAAATGCTTAACCTATAGTTTAATTAAAATACATGAAATAATAATTAAACTATACACTATATCATATGACTTAAGAAATAAGCTTATAAACACTTAGACTTATATGTTAGCTTATGTAACCAGCTTAATTCTAAATATGGAAACTTCTATTTATAGAGACTTAATTAAATAAGGCAACTAATCTAATTATGGAAACCTTCTATATATGGAAATCTATCTATTTCAGGCAGCTAATCTAATTATGGAAACCTTCTATATATGGAAACTTATTTAATTAAGGCAGCTGATCTATTTTTGGAAACTTTCTATTTTTAGAAACTAATCTATTTTAAGCAGTAAATTCTATTTTAGGAAACTTTCTATTTTTGGAAACTTTCTATTTTTGGAAACTTTCTATTTTTGGTAACTTTCTATTTTTGGAAACTTTCTATTTTTGGAAACTTTCTATTTTTGGAAACCTGCTATTTTTGGAAAGTTACTTATTATTACACAGTAAGTATAATAATACATGAAACACCAGTAATACTTAATCAGATTAATCAGAATACTAGATAAACACAGTTTAAGGTTTTAAACAGTGAACCATGACCTAAAACATACCAAATCAGCTAAAATGAGACACAAAACCCAGTACGTAATCAGTGAATCGATACTTATACACGTGTGTATTCATGTAGCGTTAGTGACCCAGAAGTAGGAGTCTCTCTTCCGTTCATTCACTGGACTTGAGGTACGGATTCCCGTCCTTTCAGTATGGACATTCTTTCCTTATTAGGATTTCCCCGTATGCAGCCAACTGTTTTCCCCAGTATTTGTTTTATTGTTTTGAACTGCTTATGTTTAATTAGCATAATCTATAGCCATATACAAGCATGACCAGTTTCACCTAGTTATGGAGGTACCATAACCATAGCATTGGAGGCACCGATGTTATGACTTCCCCACGGCGGAGTGATTGCTCGTGGCGTCCCTTTCAGTTTTGGCCATATTATTATATCATGTGGGGCGTATGGGTGCATCCTAGTTACATGTTTTATTCAGTTTATCATGGTGAATGTGGTGTGTGCCTTGCACCCTTCACAAGGAGTTGATCCCTCCTACCCAAACCAGTATATTGATTAGAGGCATCCCCTCTAATCAGCATGATGAGGTCACCCCTCCAAGTATTCATGCACGTGACCTTTTCATGACCTATATGGGCTATGGTATATATATGTTAAAACAGTTTTCACAAGATAAACATAAGGCTTTTCAAACTATAAAACCAGTTTCTTGATACTTAACCAGTTTACTCAGTACTTAGTCTTCCGCTGTTATATGTTACATGCTTATCCTATTTCATGCTATATTGTACATCCGTGCACTGAGCGTCTTGCTCAGCCGTTTTCCTTTTCATGTTCCCAAAACGGCAGGTACTCAGGGACGCTCGTAGATCTCAAACGTACGTGCATATGGATTGGAAGCTTTACTGTCTTTCTTTACTTTATGCATTTCCTTTACTTTGATACAGTTGCTATGGACATTGTTTCGTCCTTTCCTTTTACAGTATTTATGTTTGTGTGTGATGAGCTTTACTTTGGGGTACCGATGTTTGATTCCGGTATTTCCCTTTTATGGTTGAATAATGCTTAGACATTTATCCTTGTATGCTTTGATGACACGCCATGATTATGCGTAATATTCCATTTCCAAAATGGGGTGTTACAATTATGGTATCAGAGCCCAAGGTTTCGACCTGTAGGCTCTCAAATATGACCTGTGATTAGTGGGTAGTCACTACGGTCTTCCTAGAACTGACAGTTGTTTTCATGCATTCATCATTTTTAAGCATACATATACATGTCATTGTTACAGGGTTTTTGACTAAGTAATGGTTGGTACAGGACTGGCCCTATTTAGTCGCATGTGTTTTATCGAAACTTTTAGATTTGTGACCGACCCATAGGCGTCCCCTCGATATGTCTTTTATTTTGAGTGAACTGACCTGGGGCGTTCACTCTCGAGCATCAAAAGTTTTCATAAAACTGCATCATGCATTCATACAAAGATTTTTTGCATAAAATTTTTCTCATGAAATTTTGGTATAAATTTTTTTTTATATTTTTTGTTGGAACTGTTAATCATATGTTTGTGTTATACTGTCAGATGGTTCTCACACGCGAGCAAGAGCAGCTCAATGCTGCAATTCAGGCTGTCATGCAAGCCTTACTTCCTCAACTGAGGAATGACATTCGTGCTAAAGTCCAAGCTGCCAACAATCAGCAGCAGCAGAATCAGGCACCTCCTCCTCCTCCTCCCCCAGTGACACTAGCGATATGGTTGGAAAGATTTAACAAGCTCCGTCCTAGAGCTTTCGAAAAGACTGATAGCCCCAGCGATGCTGAAAGCTGGCTGACTCACATTGAGAAAATCTTCAATGCTATGGGATGTGACCCCGCCTTCAAGGCAAGATTGGCATGCTACCGGTTTGAAGGCGATGTACTCAACTGGTGGCTAGCTTTGACGCAGTCAGAAGGAGGTGATGAATGGGTCGCTGGTTTGACATGGGCCCAATTCAAGGAGAGAGTGATGGAGCAGTTCTTTCCTAAGGCAGAGCAGGACAAACTCAAGCGAGAATACCATGGGATACGTCAGAGAGCGGGCGAGAATAGCAACGAATTCATGCAGCGCTTTCTTCGCTTGGCAGGTTTTCTGGGAGCAGCGGCTAGTACTCCTGAGGAGCAGGCACACCATTTTAGGTGGGCACTTCGCACCTCGGTCGCGAAAAATCTGGTATGTGCTACGTTCAATACAGTAGCACAAGTGGCCGACGCAGCAAGGAACCTTGAGATATTGCAGGAACGCGATGAGTTCGGGGAAGCTGAAAGACCCGACAAGAGGCAGAAAACTGGGGACCGGTCTCAGCCGGCTACTCAGCAGCAGCCTAATCAGCCCAATGGAAACGGTCACACTAACGACCGTTCTGTTGTGGAAAGGCTCAACGGTAATGATAATTACCGTAACAATGCGGGACACTCCAACAACAGCAGGAACCACGGTAACGGAAGGGACCAGAACCACATGGGTTCTCAGCCTAACCGTTCAGCTAACACTGCAGGCCCTCAGCAAGCAAGGACTCCTGCTGGAGGATTCACTCATCCTCTTTGCAGCACTTGCCATCGCAGACACCCTGGCCCATGTTGTCGTGATTCCGACGCGTGCTACAAGTGCGGCCTCCCTGGCCATCGTATGATAGATTGCCGTAAGGGTGAAATGGAGGGTACTTCGGGTCATGTTGATACTAAACCGCCTCCTACCACTGGGCGTGTCTACACGACATCGCGCGATCAGGCAAACAAATCTACAGGTACCATTACTGGAATTTTGTATATGTACGGCCAGGTTGCATGTGTTCTTTTCGACACGGGTGCCACTCATTCAGTTATTTCCACTACTTATGCTAAGAACATCAGGACACTTCCCTTGCCATTAGAAACTAAGCTTACCATTTCCACGCCTCTGAGGGACTCTGTATTAATAACTCATGTATAAAAGAGTCTTCCTCTAGAGTTTGACGATAGAGTTCGTGCAGTAGATGCACTTCCCCTGGACATGATTGAATTCGATATGATTCTTGGCATGGACTGGCTATCTAGGCACCATGCTACCATAGACTGCCACTCATATCGGGTGATCTTCAGCGACATTAATGCACCAGAGTACATCCATAACGGGTTCATACCCGGGCGGTATGTACAAGTCATATCTACCTTGCAAGCACGTGCATTACTGTCACATGGCTGCGAAGGTTATCTAGCTACGGTTCATGACATGGATGCTGAATCCCCATCGATTCAGGATCAACCAGTAGTTTCGGAATTTCAAGACGTCTTCCCAGATGAACTTCCAGGCATACCACCTGCAAGAGAAGTGGAGTTCAACATCGACCTTGTTCCAGGAGCTGAGCCAATCTCTAAGGCTCCGTATCGTATGGCTCCCATAGAGCTAAAAGAACTGAAGGACCAACTGCAGGAACTTCTTGAACGAGGGTTCATTAGACCAAGCGCATCTCCATGGGGCGCACCGGTCTTGTTCGTTAAGAAGAAGGACGGTAGCATGCGACTTTGCATTGACTACCGTGAACTTAATAAGATTACCATCCGCAATAGATATCCACTGCCACGTATAGACGATCTGTTTGACCAACTTCAAGGAGCCAAACACTTCTCAAAGATCGATCTAAGGTCAGGCTACCATCAGCTAAGGGTTAAAGAGCAGGATATTGCCAAGACTGCTTTTCGTACCCGCTATGGCCATTATGAGTTTGTGGTCATGCCATTCGGCCTGACTAACGCTCCAGCAGTATTCATGGATCTGATGAACAGAATCTTTCATGAATTCCTTGATAAATTTGTCATTGTATTCATCGATGATATCTTGATTTTCTCAAAGTCCACGGAGGAACACGAAGATCATCTCCGTACTGTACTACAGATTCTTCGTCAGAAGCAGCTGTATGCGAAATTCTCCAAGTGTGAGTTCTGGTTAAACAAGGTGGCATTCTTAGGTCACATTGTATCAGCAGAAGGGATCACTATGGACCCAGCGAAGGTTGAGGCTATCACTAATTGGCCAAGACCAACATCAGCGACAGAAGTCCGCAGTTTCTTAGGCTTAGCTGGATATTATCGAAGATTCGTGGAGAACTTTTCCCGCCTGGCATTGCCTCTCACCAAACTGATGCGAAAAGGAGAGAAATTCGTCTGGACGGAAGAACGAGAGAAGAGCTTCGAAGACCTAAAGCAGAAGTTAGTATCTGCACCTATTCTTACTCTCCCATCTGGTACAGGTGGATTTCAGATCTATAGCGATGTATCGGGGAAGGGACTGGGCTGTGTTCTCATGCAACATGGGAAAGTGATCGCGTATGCTTCACGGCAGCTTAAGCCCTATGAAGAAAACTACCCTACGCATGACCTGGAACTTGCTGCAGTGGTGTTCGCATTGAAGATATGGAGGCATTACTTATACGGAGAATCATGCGACATTTTCACGGATCACAAGAGCTTGAAGTATATCTTCACACAGCGAGAATTGAACATGAGACAAAGGAGATGGTTGGAACCGTTGAAGGATTATGATATTAACCTACAGTATCATCCCGGGAAGGCTAATGTAGTAGCAGATGCACTCAGCAGAAAGTCCGGAATGATAAACGGCATTGAGATCGAGGAACAAAACATAAGAGACTTGGAGCGACTAGACATCGAAATCATGGTACGTGGGCAGCATGGATACTGGGCGAATCTTAGAGTAGAACCTGAGTTACTGACTAGGATTAAGGAAGCGCAGAAGGATGATGGAGAGATGTGGGCGATAATTCAGAATTTGGAGAAGCAGACAGAATTCAGAATGGACGCTGACGGTATCGTTTGGCAGGGCACGAGACTTTGTGTTCCTGACAATCCAGAACTCCGGGAAGCATTGTTAGCTGAAGCTCACAGCTCCCCATTTTCTATACATCCTGGGTCGACAAAAATGTACCATGACATCAGACAGCACTTTTGGTGGAGTGGTATGAAACAGGATGTAGCCACGTATGTCTCCAAATGTCTTACCTGCCAGCAGGTTAAGATTGAACATCAGCGATCGGGCGGTCTCCTTCAACCGTTGGATATTCCAGAGTGGAAGTGGGACAAAATCACCATGGATTTTGTTACCGGTCTTCCGCCTACCAAGAAGAAGCACGATGCTATTTGGGTCATTGTTGATCGACTCACCAAATCAGCTCATTTCTTACCGATACGCAAGGAAGATCCGGTAAGTAAACTCGCAGATACTTACAGAAGGGAGATCATGAGACTCCACGGCACTCCCTCCAGCATCGTCTCAGACAGAGATCCTCGTTTCACGTCGCGATTCTGGAAAGGTCTGCAAAAAGCTTGGGGTACACAACTTAAGCTGAGTACGGCCTTTCATCCTCAAAGGGACGGACAGTCAGAGCGAACAATTCAGACATTGGAAGATATGTTAAGGTCGTGTGCGTTGGAATGGACAGGTGATTGGGACGATTACATCTGTTTAGTCGAGTTTGCATACAACAACAGCTGGCACGCAAGTATCAAATGTGCTCCTTTCGAAATGTTGTATGGCAGAAAGTGTCGCGCTCCAACTTGCTGGGATCAAGTGGGAGAGCGAACACTCGAAGGACCAGAGATTATAGAAATGACCAACGAGAAGATCGAAGTAGCTAAGCAGAAACTGCAGGAAGCACGATCACGTCAGAAGAGTTACGCTGATAAGCATCGTAGGGACATACATTTTAATGTGGGAGATCACGTCTTCCTCAAGGTTTCGCCGGCACGTGGTGTTAAACGCTTCGGGATCAAAGGGAAACTCAGTCCTCGGTTCATCGGACCATTTGATATCGTTGAACGAATCGGCGAAGTATCTTACCGATTGGCGTTACCTCCTCAGCTTTCGCACGTGCATAACGTGTTCCATGTGTCCTTACTCAGAGGGTACAATTATCATCCCCTTCACATGGTTCAGTATCCACTGGAACAGATACGTGAAGATCTCACTTTTATAGAAGAACCCGAACGAGTACTCGACAGGCAAGAACGAGTCATGAGAAGGAAGACGATTCCATTCGTCAAAATTCTTTGGAGGGACCATACCGAGCGGGAAGCCACTTGGGAAACAGAGGAGTCTATCCTGGCTTCTTACCCTCACTTCATATTTTGAGTTCGGGTATGTCACTTCTTTTCAGCTTACTTTATCTATAATTCGGGGACGAATTATTCTTTTTAGGGGGGAAGAATTGTAAAACCCGCATGCTTTTACCATGAATAGTGCCCTTAAGATCGTACGTTCTAGATTAAAACTTACCTCATTTAGTATTGATCACATTCATGTGCTAATAATCAAGCAAGTGCATACGTGTATGACATGACAAGTATCGATTACGTACGAACTCATGATAAACAGTTAATAAATATATCACGTGAACATAATTAAATCATGATCACCATTTAAAATACAAATTAGAATACTTACGTAAATACATATAATATAATTACGAGCGTTAAGATTACGGTAACTACATGATAAAATAAACAGAAACGCTTCAGACACGAACACGTTTAACCACGAACGAACACGAAACATCGGGACACGAGAAAGGTACGGGTACCCCATGTGGGGCCCCCATACCCACGGCACATATACAAGATGGGCTTAGCCCATGGACTTTTACAAGTAAAGGGGGGGTTATGGTAAAAACATGTTTTCATTTTTCACTTTCAAGAAATAAACAAAAAACCCTAAAAAGAGTTTTCTCCTCCTCCTTTTCTCCTCTTTGTGCCGCCACCTTAACATCACCATAGGAGGGTGATTGGTTGATTTTGATCTCAAAAACTATTGTTATAATCAGTGTTTGTTCATCCTTTTTCCAAGCTACATAGTGGTATACCTTTCTAACCCTTCTTTTTAATTCTTTTTAATTCTTTTAATCTTTGATTATTTTCATGAACATGTTATTATTTTCTTATTAAAACATGGTAATTAATCATTGATCTAACATGTTTTGGGGTTAATTAAAATCAAAGATTGATTTAAAGGGGTGTTTGTTTTAACCGCCTAGCAAAACAAACCCGAGGGGGGTTTGGTTTGCTATTGCCGCCACCACCAAGACCATTTTTGGTCTTGGTTGGCTCATGTGGGACCCATGGCAGCAAGGAGGCACACGTGCCCCGAGTTTGGCTCGGGGTACGGTGTCGAATTCATGTCCGATTCATGGTTCGTTGGTTAAATCATGATTTATGCTACATGTTAATTTTTATGAATTATGAACTTAGGATATAATTAATTAATAACATGAAATATTAATTAAATCATGACTTAGGTTATTTTAATTATTAGTTTAACATGACATTAATTTAACCTAAGTATTTTATGTTATAAGTTATAATTAATTAATTATTTAAAACATGCCTATAATTAATTAATTTAGACATGACTTAGGTTATGATTATTAATACATAATAATACACATTTTAACCTAAGTATTTTATTCCATTTTAATTAATACATGTTATACCTTAATTAAAATGCTTAACCTATAGTTTAATTAAAATACATGAAATAATAATTAAACTATACACTATATCATATGACTTAAGAAATAAGCTTATAAACACTTAGACTTATATGTTAGCTTATGTAACCAGCTTAATTCTAAATATGGAAACTTCTATTTATAGAGACTTAATTAAATAAGGCAACTAATCTAATTATGGAAACCTTCTATATATGGAAATCTATCTATTTCAGGCAGCTAATCTAATTATGAAAACCTTCTATATATGGAAACTTATTTAATTAAGGCAGCTGATCTATTTTTGGAAACTTTCTATTTTTAGAAACTAATCTATTTTAAGCAGTAAATTCTATTTTAGGAAACTTTCTATTTTTGGAAACTTTCTATTTTTGGAAACTTTCTATTTTTGGAAACTTTCTATTTTTGGTAACTTTCTATTTTTGGAAACTTTCTATTTTTGGAAACTTTCTATTTTTGGAAACCTGCTATTTTTGGAAAGTTACTTATTATTACACAGTAAGTATAATAATACATGAAACACCAGTAATACTTAATCAGATTAATCAGAATACTAGATAAACACAGTTTAAGGTTTTAAACAGTGAACCATGACCTAAAACATACCAAATCAACTAAAATGAGACACAAAACCCAGTACGTAATCAGTGAATCGATACTTATACACGTGTGTATTCATGTAGCGTTAGTGACCCAGAAGTAGGAGTCTCTCTTCCGTTCATTCACTGGACTTGAGGTACGGATTCCCGTCCTTTCAGTATGGACATTCTTTCCTTATTAGGATTTCCCCGTATGCAGCCAACTGTTTTCCCTAGTATTTGTTTTATTGTTTTGAACTGCATATGTTTAATTAGCATAATCTATAGCCATATACAAGCATGACCAGTTTCACCTAGTTATGGAGGTACCATAACCATAGCATTGGAGGCACCGATGTTATGACTTCCCCACGGCGGAGTGATTGCTCGTGGCGTCCCTTTCAGTTTTGGCCATATTATTATATCATGTGGGGCGTATGGGTGCATCCTAGTTACATGTTTTATTCAGTTTATCATGGTGAATGTGGTGTGTGCCTTGCACCCTTCACAAGGAGTTGATCCCTCCTACCCAAACCAGTATATTGATTAGAGGCATCCCCTCTAATCAGCATGATGAGTTCACCCCTCCAAGTATTCATGCACGTGACCTTTTCATGACCTATATGGGCTATGGTATATATATGTTAAAACAGTTTTCACAAGATAAACATAAGGCTTTTCAAACTATAAAACCAGTTTCTTGATACTTAACCAGTTTACTCAGTACTTAGTCTTCCGCTGTTATATGTTACATGCTTATCCTATTTCATGCTATATTGTACATCCGTGCACTGAGCGTCTTGCTCAGCCGTTTTCCTTTTCATGTTCCCAAAACGGCAGGTACTCAGGGACGCTCGTAGATCTCAAACGTACGTGCATATGGATTGGAAGCTTTACTGTCTTTCTTTACTTTATGCATTTCCTTTACTTTGATACAGTTGCTATGGACATTGTTTCGTCCTTTCCTTTTACAGTATTTATGTTTGTGTGTGATGAGCTTTACTTTGGGGTACCGATGTTTGATTCCGGTATTTCCCTTTTATGGTTGAACAATGCTTAGACATTTATCCTTGTATGCTTTGATGACACGCCATGATTATGCGTAATATTCCATTTCCAAAATGGGGTGTTACAATAACTGTTTTTATTAGGTTCTTTTTCGATTCAATTCGAATTGACTAAGGTTGAAAGTGTGTCTCAGTCGTCTTTCTTGGATAAAAGAAAAGGTGTCATTGTCTAAAACTAATTAAAGATACAAAATAAAGCTTTAAAAGGAAATGACAAAATATAAAAGGAATAAACTAAAAATTAAAACGATTGACAAATAATAAAGAAACGATATTAACAAATATTAAAACGAAACAATTAATAAAAATAAAACTAAAAGAAGAAATTAACTTTCGACTTGAAAATAAAGTTTACCTAATGAAAAAGGAGGAAATAAAACTAAACGAGGTAAAAGCTAAAGCGGGCACTAAATAAAAGTTAAAACTTAAACTTTTCGAAAAAAATACTAATACTAAAAATTGACGAAAAATTCAACTAAAAATACGTGACTTTCAGAATTAAAAGCGGAACAACATTCAGATTAAACTAAACGATTACGGAACAATATTAATTAATAAACAAGCAGGCAAGCATACACCTCAAGCAGGCAGGCTAGCAGCTAAAAGTGGCGGGAAGAAAATAAGCTAGCAGGTTAGCTAGCATGCTGTCACACCCCACCATGGCGGAATATGGGGCGCGACGTATGGATATCCTCACAACATGGTGTGTCTATAGAGATAACTATATGAAATAAGAAATGTCATAAAATGGAGACACAAAGTCATGACAATATCTCATCAGACTCAGGAGTCTATGTAAGTAGGTAACAGTCCTATCGCTTACCCAAGACAAACAAATAACATAACCAAACAAATATATGTGTGCCACAGTATCACTTATTAAAAGAACAAATAAAAACTAAGAAGGAAACGGGGATTCTCCTTCTATATGCATTCCTAAGCTTCTCCAATCCTAGCCACTTATGTTCTCATGCTTAACCATAGTATCACCTGAAAGAGACACTAAAACACGTCAACATAAAGTTGGTGAGAGTCATAGGTTTAGACTCCAACGCTAAATCAATTACAAGCTATGAATAACAACCATCAACACAATAACATATGGACAATGTGCTACAATTATGTATTAACAACTAGCATTCAAGATCAATCATTCCAAACCAAAATCCAAGGCTCCTACCTTGCCAAACAACAAGGTACCATAGATGATCACACTATGTACCTATCCCAAGGCCACTACCTTGTCAAACCACAAGGCCACTACCTTTAGGTGATCAAAACCAAAATATTTTAAAATAAAAAGCCATGCTTATATGTTAAAAAAAATTTATATTCCACCTTATTTCAAACACGTTTTCGACACTTTACCCTCATTTTATCGACTACCAACAACTATTTTTATTTTACTATTTGCAAGTTTTATTTTTACAATGTAAGACTCAAAACGAAAGATATCGTTATTCCAAAAAGAAATCTCCACCATCTCAATAGCCTCTACACCAAAAATACCGTACAAACAAACATGTGAAATGAGGACTCGATAAATGCGCTACTACAGAAGTTGAACATCTCAAAGAGAAACGAGCTAGCAACCATCCCAAGAATACAACCGGTAAGTAGAAAATAATTTTACATACATAGGCATAAGCGTAAATACACTCAAATCCATCCAACATATACTATACAAGCATGTATTAACTCTCTTTCATGCAATCATACTTGAAAGTCCAGTGGTGTTGTGGCACATATATATTTATGTAGGCCTCCATAATTATACATGTTCCCTTTCACCAATGTACTCCCTCCTATGATGACACTTATAAGAAATTAATACTACACATAACACATAATCCAACAACTCACAAGCACATAACCACACAAAATAAGATCCAAAACCTCATGTATTAAAATAACATAGCCAATGCACGAAACACATAAACTCGTAGTCCAGCTGAACCAGCGTAGACAAAATTCAAAATGTATAAAGAACATGAAAACATAATTAAGTGAAATCCAACAATGACTAGCGTATACGACCATGCTTCCACCCGCACTAATCAAAACTCGTAAAGAAAATAACATTAGTTAAGTATGAACCATAGTAGTTCATAACCTAACAAATACTACGAAAATAATATTCAAACACATCAATTACTATAAAATGCACACATACTCCTATGACGCCTATATGCGGGGACCCTTAAGCTATAGACTAGGCTACACGACTAGGCAACCTAAATCTCTATAACCATTGGCTCTGATACCATTCTGTCACACCCCACCATGGCGGAATATGGGGCGCGACGTATGGATATCATCACAACATGGTGTGTCTATAGAGATAACTATATGAAATAAGAAATGTCATAAAATGGACACACAAAGTCATGACAATATCTCATCAGACTCAGGAGTCTAGGTAAGTAGGTAACAGTCCTACCGCTTACCCAAGACTAACAAATAACATAACCAAACAAATATATGTGTGCCACAGTATCACTTATTAAAAGAACAAATAAAAACTAAGAAAGAAACGGGGATTCTCCTTTTATATGCATTCCTAAGCTTCTCCAATCCTATCCACTTATATTCTCATGCTTAACCATAGTATCACCTGAAAGAGACACTAAAACACGTCAACATAAAGTTGGTGAGAGTCATAGGTTTAGACTCCAACGCTAAATCAATTACAAGCTGTGAATAACAACCATCAACACAATAACATATGGACAATGTGCTACAATTATGTATTAACAACTAGCATTCAAGATCAATCATTCCAAACCAAAATCTAAGGCTCCTACCTTGCCAAACAACATGGTACCATAGATGATCACACTATGTACCTATCCTAAGGCCACTACCTTGTCAAACCACAAGGCCACTACCTTGTCAAACCTCAAGGCCACTACCTTGTCAAACCACAGTAACTGAGATGGCACGTGTCCCCCGATCCAAATCATACACAATCAAAAATCACATAGCAGTTAATCACTTAGTGTACACACAAGTCCATCTCAAATCACAAACACATTCACAACATCAATTTAGAAAATAACTCAACACAGTGTCTCTTCCATCCTATCTGAAAGTCAAAATCAATAGTAAACATGGGACTATGAAACTCACCTGATAGCTTCATCACAAGTCCTCGCACTAGCAATAAGCTAACAAACCAAAAACACGAAATCAATACACGAACCAATCACTAAGATGGCTCATCAACCTATGATGGACATCTAGTCTATTCCCGTATAATTACCTCATTGTTAAGCTCTAATCACCCCATTACCCTTCCTTAACAAGTCCCTAACTTGGTTAAGTTTAATAGCTATCCCGTTCATAATTTTACACAAAACAGTCCCAGTTTTAGGTCTCAAAACTTTAAGTCAAATGTCCACTTAAACATACCCATGGTTTCTGTAAAAGGAATATTCAAACTTTTATACATGTTAGCTAAAACCCCCACCTGCCCTAACCTTAAAGCTACTGTTAAGGCCCAGATATATGTGTATATATTGCTACCTATCCAGAATTCACTGATTTTAAACGTATGAAAAGTTCATTACCATTAGAGGGTCTTACCCTAAACCACAATCTTAGCCCAAGTGCAGATCCTTACTACAATATATAAACCATCTCTCATGTTCGTGAGAAGATCCCAATGCAACCCTAAGTACCCCAAACAACCCAAAACTTAAAAAGAAAACAGGCTGAATTCAAAACGGTTTTGACCTCCGACTGTTGTAACCTGTTTTTGACACACTTCCCGACCTCCAATTTAGTTCTAGTTTCTTGATTTAGAAAGCCAACTCAATTACCTATCCAGGGCTAGTTTGATCGCATCTTGAATGTTCCTAGAACTCGAGATATGATCAAAACAATAGACTCAAAATTCTGCCCAGTTTTTAAAAACGGGTTTAATTAATTTAACCTAATTAATTACCCATAACCCCATTAATTACAAACCCTAAACCATCTAATCATTATAATATCATTAAAATACAGATTCTTATTAAAACTCTAACCTAAATCCATCATAAGATGATTATGTAAACATTAAAAACAATTAAATTAAAAAGGGATTACGAAAGTTTACCTTTGATTTATGAAAACCCTAAATTTTGATGAAGAACCCTAAAAATTCTCCATAAACCGTCGACCATTCTTTTTCTCCAGGGATTTTATGTTTTTTTTTTTCTCTTTAAAATCCTTATATAGTGTAACAAGAATCCTAGTCCAAATATAAAACCCAAATTTCCTTTTTCCTCTTTTTTTCCTTCTTTTCTTTTTTCCAAACCGACCTAAACCCCCTTTAAATTCGTTTTTTTTCTATTTATTATTAATATATGTATTAATAACATTACCTTAATTTTCCTTAATTTATTTCAGCTCCTAAAGCCTCCAAAACCTCAAAACCGTAAAACTAGTCAGTTTTTACGCGTTTTACCGTAAAAGACGTAAAATATACACTTTTAATAAAAATCTCAAATTTTGAAATAAACTTTATAACTAAGTCCTAAATGACTTAAAACCATCCCGAAAATTATTCATATGACTAATTACCTCATCCGAGACCTCTAAATGCTAAACCGTAAATCGTAAAAAAAATATGATTTTCTATAATACATATACGTATACGTAAACATCAAAATATCACCATTTCCTTTCATAGTCACAACTTGTGAGCTTATGAACATGAAATAACCGTTCCTCGATTTACTTATGAGTACTTCTATACTCATAAACGATAACACCACCAACCTTAATCACTTAAAATAAACACGTAATTACACAAATTAAGTAAGCACACATAAAATAACTTAAAAGTAAGACCAAGTGACAAATCCAAAACCTAGGGTTGTCACATCACTCCCTCCTAATATAAATCTCGTCCCGAGATTTACTCCATAAGCTCAATAAATTCATTTCACAGCCAATACACTATCTCTCTTATAAGAACGTAACCGGATCATGACTACAACAACACTCTCAATGAATATAAGCTCACGACAAATTTTAGGACCCCCAACTTCGAATAATCGGATCAAACCCATGGACAACTAACGGAAGTTTACGTGAACGAATTTAAAAGAATGAACCAAAACCATGAGACTCCAAAAGATACTCAACATAAAACATGTATCGACTCCCAACGAACCATGGAAACGGACCAATGACAACAAGCACCCAACGACAACTAAAATGTGTTACGACCAGCGACATACTATTAAAACCTTGTGGAAAACCAAATTTTACCCCAGAATGGATTTTGTACTGAAATTGTATATTAGTTGTTCTAAAACCATGGTATCACATTAGTAATTTATGTAATCATCTAACAAAAATCAATCTATAGTCTCTTCACGAACGATCAATTGTCTAAAGCACACAACACAATATCACACGTCAACATCGACTCCGGAACCCACATCCTTCATCGATGTACAATCCTTATGATGGATACATCTCAATTCCTATCCCAACTAAGCCCTATGTTAGCCCTCTAAATGTTCACTATCCCAAAATATCCAAAACACAAGTTTAAACCATATCGTTTGAAAATTAATCTTGAACTCGACACTTGTACAATTAACTCGACCAAGCTACTGACCTCCAATTGCTAAACTTTCTGAATTTTTGAAAAATATGTTCCGAGTACATAATTTTAGGCTTTTGAATCACCCAAAAAGCTTTAAAAACGAATAAGTTATGACCAAAACGATTTTAAACCCAAAAAAAACCCGTTATTAATTACAAAATTCAAGGTCTAATTTATTTTAATTCTAGAAAATTTAAACTCTCACCCATCATATGATTAATACATGATTTAACATATTTAAGTTAATAAGAACAAGAATTCTAACTAAAGAACAATAACTTTAGGTGATCAAAACCAAAATATTTTAAAATAAAAAGCCATGCTTATATGTTAAAAAACAAATTTATATTCCACCTTATTTCAAACACGTTTTTGACACTTTACCCTCATTTTATCGACTACCAACAACTATTTTTATTTTACTATTTGCAAGTTTTATTTTTACAATGTAAGACTCAAAACGAAAGATATCGTTATTCCAAAAAGAAATCTCCACCATCTCAATAGCCTCTACACCAAAAATACCGTACAAACAAACACGTGAAATGAGGACTCGATAAATGCGCTACTACAGAAGTTAAACATCTCAAAGAGAAACGAGCTAGCAACCATCCCAAGAATACAACCGGTAAGTAGAAAATAATTTTATATACATAGGCATAAGCGTACATACACTCAAATCCATCCAACATATACTATACAAGCATGTATTAACTCTCTTTCATGCAATCATACTTGAAAGTCTAGTGGTGTTGTGGCACATATATAATTATGTAGGCCTCCATAATTATACATGTTCCCTTTCACCAATGTACTCCCTCCTATGATTACACTTACAAGAAATTAATACTACACATAACACATAATCCAACAACTCACAAGCACATAACCACACTAAATAAGATCCAAAACCCCATGTATTAAAATAACATAGCCAATGCACGAAACACATAAACTCGTAGTCCAGCTGAACCAGCGTAGACAAAATTCAAAATGTATAAATAACATGAAAACATAATTAAGCGAAATCCAACAATGACTAGCGTATACGACCATGGTTCCACCCGCACTAATCAAAACTCGTAAAGAAAATAACATGTAGTTAAGTATGAACCATAGTAGTTCATAACCTAACAAATACTGCGAAAATAATATTCAAACACATCAATTACTATAAAATGCACACATACTCCTATGACGCCTATATGCAGGGACCCTTAAGCTATAGACTAGGCTACACGACTAGGCAACCTAATTCTCTATAACCATTGGCTCTGATACCATTCTGTCACACCCCACCATGGCGGAATATGGGGCGTGACGTATGGATATCATCACAACATGGTGTGTCTATAGAGATAACTATATGAAATAAGAAATGTCATAAAATGGAGACACAAAGTCATGACAATATCTCATCAGACTCAGGAGTCTAGGTAAGTAGGTAACAGTCCTACCGCTTACCCAAGACAAACAAATATCATAACCAAACAAATATATGTGTGCCACAGTATCACTTATTAAAAGAACAAATAAAAACTAAGAAGGAAACGGGGATTCTCCTTCTATATGCATTCCTAAGCTTCTCCAATCCTAGCCACTTATGTTCTCATGCTTAACCATAGTATCACCTGAAAGAGACACTAAAACACGTCAACATAAAGTTGGTGAGAGTCATAGGTTTAAACTCCAACGCTAAATCAATTACAAGCTGTGAATAACAACCATCAACACAATAACATATGGACAATGTGCTACAATTATGTATTAACAACTAGCATTCAAGATCAATCATTCCAAACCAAAATCCAAGGCTCCTACCTTGCCAAACAACATGGTACCATAGATGATCACACTATTTACCTATCCCAAGGCCACTACCTTGTCAAACCACAAGGCCACTACCTTGTCAAACCTCAAGGCCACTACCTTGTCAAACCACAATAACTGAGACGAAACGTGTCCCCCGATCCAAATCATACACAATCAAAAATCACATAGCAGTTAATCACATAATGTACACACAAGTCCATCTCAAATCACAAACATATTCACAGCATCAATTTAGAAAATAACTCAACACAGTGTCTCTTCCATCCCATCTGGAAGTCAAAATCAATAGTAAACATGGGACTATGAAACTCACCTGATAGCTTCTTCACAAGTCCTCGCACTAGCAACAAGCTAACAAACCAAAAACATGAAATCAATACACGAACCAATCACTAAGATGGCTCATCAACCTATGATGGACATCTAGTCTATTCCCGTATAATTACCTCATTGTTAAGCTCTAATCACCCCATTACCCTTCCTTAACAAGTCCCTAACTTGGTTAAGTTTAATAGCTATCCCGTTCATAATTTTACACAAAACAGTCCCAGTTTTAGGTCTCAAAACTTTAAGTCAAACGTCCACTTAAACATACCCATGATTTCTGTAAAAGGAATATTCACACTTTTATACATGTTAGCTAAAACCTCCCACCTGACCTAACCTTAAAGCTACTGTTAAGGCCCAGATATATGTGTATATATTGCTACCTATCCAGAATTCACTGATTTTAAATGTATGAAAAGTTCATTACCATTAGAGGGTCTTACTCTAAACCACAATCTTAGACCAAGTGCAGATCCTTACTACAATATATAAACCATCTCTCATGTTCGTGAGAAGATCCCAATGCAACCCTAAGTACCCCAAACAACCCAAAACTTAAAAAGAAAACAGGCTGAATTCAAAACTGTTTTGACCTCCGACTGTTGTAACCTGTTTTTGAGCCACTTCTCGACCTCCAATTTAGTTCTCGTTTCTTGATTTAGAAATCCAACTCAATTACCTATCCAGGGATAGTTTGATCGCATTTTGAATGTTCCTAGAACTCGAGATATGATCAAAACAATAGACTCAAAATTCTGCCCAGTTTTTAAAAACGGGTTTAATTAATTTAACCTAATTAATTACCCATAACCCCATTAATAACAAACCCTAAACCATCTAATCATTATAATATCATTAAAATACAGATTCTTATTAAAACTCTAACCTAAATCCATCATAAGATGATTATGTAAACATTAAAAACAATTAAATTAAAAAGGGATTACGAAAGTTTACCTTTGATTTATGAAAACCCTAAATTTTGATGAAGAACCCTAAAAATTCTCCATAAACCGTCGACCATTCTTTTTCTCTAGGGATTTTATGTTTTTTTTCTCTTTAATTAGAGGTCTTTAAATAGTGAAGAACGAGAAATGATAGAGTTAGACAAGTGATCATGCTAAACGTAGAACATGAAAGTGTTCTTTCAAAAACTCATATGTTTTTAATTGTGGCTTTTTCTTCCCATAAGATCAATGCATTAGGAATAAATCATAATTGCAATAAGTAAGGTCGTACGATTTGAAAGGTTACTTAGCCTCTAGCGCAAGATCGTTTAAAAGTTGCTCGGGGTTGAATAGAGTTCATAGCCAAGGCATAACTTATTGAAACGGGACGCGAAGATTGGCGATTATCCAAAAAGGCCCTAACAAGGCATGAGGAGCTCTATTTTTGCTAAAGATCCAAAGATGATGTGAAGTATCATTATTCCAAAATCAATATGAAGGATCGAGACACACGACGAGAAGCTATTACTCCCCTAAAGAATAGAGAAAGTCTATCCAAAAAGACCCTAACAAGGTATGAGGATAAATATATCCAAGTCCGAAAAGGAGGCGGATCGTTGTATATCAAAATCCAAAGTAAAGATTGAAGAAAAATGATGAAGTCGTGGTCCTATATGAAGAATCTCTCAAAAAAACGTCAAGTGAAGAAATTCCAATTATATGAAGAGAAGACCATAATTTCGAGAACGTCTTCCCAAGATTTGAAGTATGAAGTACATGCCAAATATCGGTCCGAGAAAGGTCTCAAATCGTGAAACGAGTTATGCCAAGATATGAACTTAAGGAGATACACGAGAAGCCGTTTTAAAAGATTTTGTCCTTCGGTAACTATTGATCAAATCGTGCTACTTTGCTTTCGGACTAATAACTACTCAAATAAGTCAATATGAATCACTTGTGATCCATGACAATTAGATAAAAAATGCTAGTAACCCATTTCCTTTTATAATAACTAGGATTGCGGGGAGAAAAAGTATTACACAATTTGAACGTATGAGTAGTGTTAGCATTGTGACTTGTACCAACAATGATCTTGTTTTTGCACTTAGCATGGAATGTACGACAATCAAGGATGACGAAATTTACTCTAAGGGACATTAACTTGTTTCTATTCTTAGACCCTAAAAGTCACCTTTTGGTAATGAAAATCATACATTATGTCTTTACACATTCTCGTAGTATGTTGCAAGTCTTTTACTCTTCAATAAAGGTTAATAAAATTGAACTTTGGTGATGCTTAGATACTTTATTCTAGCATTGCGTGAGGGCACGGCAATGGCTTAGTATGGGGGAGTGATGAGATGGCATTTATACATGATCTCATCGTTCTTTTCGGGCTTTAAAAGCAATAAATGTCATAAAATACCATATATATGCTTGTGTTTGTTTACTTGTGTGTTTTAGGTATGGATATCGTGAAAAAAAAAGACAAAAGATCACAAGATTCAAGGAAAAACGGACACGAGAAACGAAGCCGTACAAAGAACCGGGCCCTAATCATGGAATTTTCATCAAATACCCTTGAAGACTTGAAGACAAACAAGATTGATCCTCAATGAATGAAGAAATGACACTTTAAACCCTTGTATATTAATAATTACAAGTTTGGTCCCTTAAGTTTGTCAAAATTGCAAAAAGGTCCTTCAACTTTGAAGAAATGGCAAGATTGGTCCCTCAACAAATTCAAATTGCCAATTATGGTCCCTCATGGAGTTAAAGATACAAAGAAGACCTTGGAAGATCAACAATGTTCCAAAACAGCCCTTGAAATATTCCAAAGTGACAAAAATAATCCTTGAACCCTTTTTCCAAAACTCTTGTGCCAAAAATGACAATAGGGGAAACTTATTAACAAAGAGAAATCGGATTTAGGGCTTAAAAACTTCAATTGCCAAAAATTCCAAAAGACAAGGGCTGAAATTGCCAAACCCAAACATTTAAACCAAAAAGGGCGCCTAACACACCTTTTTCCCCTAAAAACGGATCAACAAGTTCACTGTTCACCTTTTTACTTCCCCAGAATTTACCTTCACCTTTACTTGGGTAAAACTCAATTAAACTTGCACACACTTAATTCACACATGCCAAAACTCAACCCACTCCTAAAAACCTGCATCCCACTCATGTGCACCAAACCCCCAATTCCCCAATCCACCAATCACCTCATTCCTTTGTCCCCAAGTTATGTGACGTGGCAAAATGGACGTCCAAGATGCTATGCTTGCTCACAAAGAAAAATTTAAAGGCCAAGATCAAGAAAGGACAAAATGCACTCAAAACCATTCAAGGGCACATTTGGGATTTTCTATGTATTAGGGTTTATGTTTTTATGCTTCTAGGATGTTCTATAGGCTCTATAAAAGGAGGCATCAACCTGTGATGACCCCTTTGTTCCAGTTTCTAGTCTCTCACATGTAATTCCTTTTTAAAGAAATAAAAAGTTTGGTTTTTGAAATATTCAAGTGTAATTCCTTTTTTATTGTTTTTAAAAGATTGTGTGTTGTGAGGAGATTGATCTTGAGTTCCACTTTGTTTTATGGTTAAGCAACTTTGATTTTCAAAGTTGTTTAAGGTTTTGAGATTTTGAGAGATTTTGGTAAAATCTGCTCAAAAGGGTTTTGTGGTGTTAAGAATTCATGATTTTGGTGATTTAAGGGTTTATGATACGTTTTTAAGAAGTTTGATAAGTTTTGGTAAAGTTTTAAGAAGAAAAAGAAAAAAAAATAAAAAAATAATATATATTGTTATATTATTTTGTTGTTTTCTTGTTTTGTGATTGCAACAGGTTGAAGGCTTGTTGATTTAGTTCAGCTCCAACCCGAGTTGGATTGGAGGAGGGTTATACACCCTCTAGGGCTTTGGATGTTAAAGCCCTAAGGTATTCCTCTTGTTCCTTTGAAAATTTCAGAATATTAGCTAAGTGTATGATCTTGGTTGATTTCTTGGTTTGAGTGTGTTAATTTTGCATGATTTGTGTTCTAGTGTGTATGTTTACATGTTAGATGCACTTGGAATCAATTTGGTAGCTTTTGTAAGGTTTTGGTTTGATAATTTTGGTTTTAAGAAATTTAAGTGGTGTTTGGCAATAGGTTTTAGCAGGGTGATAATCATAGATTGGCATTTAGTTAGGTGTTAGATGGTTTGAAAAGGATTGAGACAAATTGTTAACTAGTTGGTAAGTGTTATTAGACAATTTGGTGACAAACTTGTGTGGTTTAAAAGGTAAAAGGTTGTCAAAAATCTGTGAATGCCATAAGTTGCTTATTTTCATAAATCTTGTGCTTGATTTGATCATTTTTGGTGTGCAACGTGTTTATTTCAGCTTATAACTTGACTCCTTGAGCTGCAATAGGCTCAAGGGTGCCTACTGTCCACCAATACTCCACCAAACAAGCTCAATTGGCCAAGTACTCTTGGTCAAGAACTTAGCATAACCTGCTAGTGTTCAGATTTCAATTGGCCACGTTTTGCACGTTGCGCCGCAAGACCTAAGCGTTGCGGCGCAACTGGAGGAGCTGCTGACCAAAGGTACTCCCGTTTCACTAGTTGCGGCGCATGACACAAGCGTTGCGGCGCAACTAAGGAATAAAAAGTGAAAAAAAAAGGGGTTATCTAGACTCGAACCCGTGACCAACCGTTCAACAACCCAACGTGTTAACCAAACGCGCCCTGGGGACTTTGACTAAGAGTCTTGGTTTCCATAACTACTTAACCACTTTTCTCTTTTGCTTATTAATATAAGCCGTAGGTTTTAAGCTAAATTCCAGCTTATTTATAAGTTTCTTTTTGTTCTTTTTATTTTTCATAGAAACTTATTAGGATTGTTGATTTTTAAAAATTGGTTTCATATTTTTCACTTTATTAGTTTATTTTTTAGAATTTATTTAATAGACGTTTTTCATTAAATCAATAAAAAATACCAAAAAGAGTTTTTATTTCTAGAAAAAATAGTTTTTAGTTTTTAAAATATATTTTTGAGGTTTACATATAATTTTGGTTTCAAAAACATTTATTTTTAATTTTATAATATTTTAAGGTTTTTTATAAACTTTTAAGATTTTTATAAAATTATTAAAAAAGGTTTAGGAGCTTTAATTTGTGTTTTTCTCTTAATTATATTATTTAGGATTTTTAGAAATTTTTTATTTCAAATTTTAGAAACTTTTATTTTTTAGTATTATTTTAATAATATTTTATTATTAATTTTTCAAATTTTTATTTTTCTTTCTTTCTCATTTTTCCTAGGTTCTTTATCATTAATTAGGACTATTTCCATTTTTAGATTATTTTTATCACTTTTAGATTTATTTTTATAATTATTTTAAGTTTAATTAGGTTTTAATCATTTTTTATCATTTTTAGAGTTTTAAAAATAGTTTTAATAGGTTTTAATTTTTAGAAAATTACTTTTTAGTCTTCTAATAATATAAGTTAAGTAATTGTTCAATAAAATCATATTTTAGACTTTTGAATTAGTTAAATTTAATTTTAGGGCTTTAATTAGCATTTAAAATTAATTATTTAATTAACAAAAGGTTTTAAAATATCTTTGTTGGATTTTTAACTTTATTTATATTATTTTAGACTTGTTTTTAGCCTTGTTGATATTTTGTTTTTGGTTTTAATAATTTTTAATTTTTGTGGTTTTTCTACGGCTTTACGTTTTCGTCGTAGTTTAATTTTCACGTATCCGTCTTTTCTTCTTCTCACCCCCATTCTTCTTAATATTAATCTCAAATAAATACAAGTTAATTCACAACACCTATACCTCCTCGAGAACGAACTCACTTTTAGGGTCATTCACACACGGTTTTCCTAAATCGTCGTGCACGCTTACCCTATTTACGTTCTTTTTCCTAAAAGACGTATTTCTACAACATATCATTTTGGCGCCGCTGCCGGGGAGGTGTGTCGTGATTTAATTTGGAAAATTTTGTTTTTGATATTATCCATAATAATATTTGTGTTAAGTGGAACTCCCTTAACACGTATTATCGGTTTTCTCGGTTTTTCTTTGTGAATATTATTAATATATTGTATTAAGTATCACAACCAAAATACAATATCTCCAAAAGTGTGAAAACACAACCTTGATTCGGGATTTCATCACTCGATCATTGTATTCGAATCTCAAACAAAAAGAAAAGGCAAAAATAGATAAATACTTTCGTGAAGCTCGATTTTGAAAAATACAAACTATAAGGTGGGTATAAGGCGGGTATTATAAAATATACCCTAAGGAAAAAGGCTCTTAAGTGCTTCGCGCCGCCTCGTTTCCCCGCTTGCTTGTGAGTATTTTGAGATTGAAGGCTAATCGAGGGTTTTGCCGCCCAAAGTATTAATACGTATACTATATTTGCTTGGTTTTCTTTGTGATTAAACCCTCGTGAACAATTTGGTTTTCACCAAAGTTCTAAAGTCATTCGAAGGCGTTCACTCCACGTGATCGTTTTCATTCCTTTGAGGCTTCTTTAATCAAGAGTTTGATTCGAGGAGAGATTTTGTAGATTGTTGTCTACGAAGATACACCAAAATCCAAAAAAATTAAATATCATCAAAAACACAAAAAAATTGAAAATCCACAAAACAACCAAAAAGAATCTTCTTTGCTCACCTCCCATTCTTCGTGAAGTTTATGATCACTCGTAATCAAGCTAAACGAGCTCGTAAACGTCTTCAAAAGCAAGCAAATCAAGGATCGTTGATTGTTGAAGAACCTCCAATTGTTGAACCTATTATAGAACAAGAAGTCGTAATGGCTAATCGTACTATGATGGAGTTGCTACAAGCACCCACCGAGGGTTTTGGAGAGGCCATTGTTATTCCCGCCATCCTTGCGGAGAATTTCGAGATTAAGACGGGTTTAATGTCGATGCTACAAGCAAACAAATTTCGAGGTCATGAGAAAGACAACCCGCATTACCATATTAGGAATTTCAACCGTCTCACCGCCACTAGCAAATTCAAAGATGTTCCGCATGACGCCATTAAGATGATGTTGTTTCCATATTCGTTGGATGGACCCGCTAAAATTTGGCTCGAGAAAGAACCGCCAAATTCGATTTTGACATGGGCCGATCTCGTTTCTAAGTTTGTGAACAATTTTTTTCCACCATCGAAAACAACACACTTAAAAAATGAGATTTCACGATTTGTGCAACGTAACAATGAAAGTTTTTCAATGGCATGGGAACGATTTAAGGAGATGTTACATGAATGTCCTCATCATGATTTTTCGGAATTGCATCAAATTGATACATTTTATAATGGGCTTAATGATCATGAACGAGATTATTTGAATGCCGCCGCGGGTGGTAATTTTTTGTGCAAGACGACAAATGAGGCTTTACAAATCATTGAAAATCGATCTAAGGTTTATAGCCCTCGTAACACACCGAGTGTTGCCAATATGGGTTCGTCATCGTCGTCACAATCGTCTCGTAGCATTAACGCCTTACATGATGAAGCTAATGAGGAAAATCGGTTTTTTGATAGATTTGCTAATCTAATGTCCCATTGGAAGGCTCAAGAAGCTTCCAATTCCGCTTCGGTTAAAGCGGTTGCTAAGAGTTGTTTATCGTGTGGAGGAGCTCATGATTTATCCGAGTGCATTACCGCGGATGGTAACACTTCGAGTGCTTACGTAGCAACGGGAACTTACAACCAAAACGGCCAAGGTTCCCGCCAAAATCAAGCTCCACCAAATCAAAATGCTAACAATTATCGAAACAACAACCAAGGTAATTACCAAGGCAACACACGCAATTATAACAAAGGGAATTATCAAAGTGGGAATGGACAAATCTCTAATCAAAACCAAAACCGTGATTTTCAAAATTCTACACAAGGTTTTCAAAATGCTCACACGAAAAATTTGCAAGGAGAATTTTTGGATTATGCTAAAGCAAATGATGCAAAATTTGATAATATGCAACGTGAGATGATTAGCTTAAGGTCCGAGTTGAAAAACGAGCTTAAAAATGAACTTGCTAATGAACTTAAAACTCATGCTAACAAAATGGAAGGAAATGTCCAACGTCTTCAACAAAACCAACAAAAGATGGAATTAGGACAACATGAGATTAAGCAAGAGTTATTGAAAGCGGATGCTAGGCAATCTAAATTTGAGGACCGAATGGCTAAAATGTTTGAAGCTATCATGTGTAAGCCCTCTTCTTCGGGTGGTCTTCCTAGTGATACCATTGCAAACCCGAAGGGAGAAATGAAGGTTATTACTACACGAAGTGGTAAAACTTTCAAAGAACCAATCTCTCGTCCAAGTACTTCTACGGAGAAGGAAATCGAGAAAGAACCCGAGGTGATGATCGAAAAGGAGCACATTACAATCCCACGAAGTACCGCTCAAACCACACCTACGGTTGAACCAATACCAATACCAATTATGGAACCCGAGTTTCCAAGGCCATTGCCTAATGACCAACCCACACCACCTTTACCCTACCCTTCAAGACGAAACAAAGAGAAAATGCAAGAACGTAACAAACAACAAATCGAGCTTTTTATTAAGATGTTTCAACAAGTTCATTTTGATGTGAGTTTAGCCGACGCGTTGTTATACATGCCTCGTTTCGCTTCCACTTTTAAAAGTATGATGAGCGATAAGGAAAAGCTTTCAAAGCTTGCTAATTGTTCTTCGGTTTATCTTAACCGCATACCGGAAAAAGTTGGTGATCCCGGAAAGTTTCTCATCCCTTGTGACATACAAGAGATGAAAGAATGCCTCGCCTTGGCCGATCTTGGTGCGAGCATTAATTTGATGCCATTTTCCATTTGGAAATCGCTTTCGCTTCCGGCTCTTATTCCTTCGAACATGTCCATCGAGATGGCCGATCATTCTACGATTATGGCATGTGGAATAGCCGAAGATGTTTTCGTGAAAGTGGGGAAGTTCTACTATCCCGTTGATTTTATAGTAGTCGACATCCCCGCGGATCCTCAAGTTCCTCTAATTTTAGGACGATCATTTTTAGATACTTCGAGATCGCTTATCGATGTTCATGCGAGAACTATCACTTTGAGATTCAACGAAGAGGAACTTGTTATAAACGCTACTCAAAACTCGAAACCTTCTCATGTTTATGCAATCGCTACCATCAATCACATTGACATCGTTGATGTGGTTTGCGATGAGTTTTCACAAGAAGTGTTAGGTTTTTCCGATAGCTCGTCAAGTGGCAATCCCACTATTTTGGATCCGATTCTTGCTAATTCCACACCAAATCTCACTCCATTCCAAGGAGGCGATTTCACTTCAAATGAAATCGACAATGAAGATGAGGTGTTGATTAGTGATGATACTTCTATTCCACCATTTCTTCCGCCGATGGAAGTTATGAGTGTTGAACCTAAATCTTCAATCGAGGAACCGCCTATCCTTGAATTGAAAGATCTTCCTTCTCACCTTGAATATGCATTCTTGGAAGGTGATGACAAGTTGCCGGTTATTATTGCAAAAGATCTTGCTAATGATGAAAAAACCGAGCTCTTGAAAGTTCTTAAGGCTCACAAAGGGGCAATTGCGTGGAAAATATCCGACATTAAGGGTATTGACCCAAAATTTTGTACTCACAAGATTTTAATGGAGGAGGACTACAAACCCGCAATTCAAAGTCAAAGAAGGGTGAATCCCAAAATTCACGATGTCATTAAAAAGGAGGTCCTTAAACTCCTTGACGCGGGAATGATTTATCCTATATCCGATAGCCCATGGGTGAGCCCGATCCATTGTGTCCCTAAAAAGGGAGGAATGACCGTTGTGCCTAATGAAAACAACGAGTTAATTCCCACTCGTGTTGTGACCGGTTGGAGGGTGTGTATTGACTACCGAAAGTTAAATGACGCCACTCGTAAAGACCACTTTCCTTTGCCCTTCATGGATCAAATGTTGGAGCGACTTGCGGGAAATGAATTCTATTGCTTTTTAGATGGTTTTTCCGGTTACTTTCAAATTCCTATCGACCCTCGTGATCAAGAGAAGACTACGTTTACGTGTCCTTATGGAACGTTCGCTTATCGTAGGATGCCTTTCGGACTTTGCAATGCACCCGGTACGTTTCAACGGTGTATGATGGCGATTTTTCACGACATGATCGAGAAGTCGATGGAAGTGTTTATGGATGACTTCTCGGTGTTTGGTAATTCGTTCACGTCATGTTTATCTAATCTCGAACAAATGTTAAAACGTTGTGAAGAAACCAATCTTGTGCTTAATTGGGAGAAATGTCATTTCATGTGTAAACAAGGAATCGTCTTAGGACATAAAGTGTCGAAGGCGGGGATTGAGGTCGATAAAGCTAAGGTAGACGTCATCGCCAAGTTACCTCATCCCAAAACCGTTAAGGGAGTTCGTAGTTTCCTAGGCCACGCGGGCTTTTATCGTCGTTTCATCAAGGACTTTTCGAAGATTTCTCGTCCTATGACACACCTTCTCGAGAAGGATGCTCCTTTTAACTTTAATGAGGATTGTGTTAAGGCTTTCGAGACTCTAAAAAGGAAACTTACCGAAGCTCCCATTCTTGTTGCTCCTAATTGGGAATTACCCTTTGAAATCATGTGCGATGCAAGTGATTATGCTATAGGGGCCGTCTTAGGGCAACGTTACGACAAGCATTTCCGTCCTATCCACTATGCTAGTAAGACGATGACCGAGGCTCAATTAAAGTACACCACAACGGAAAAGGAATTCCTTGCCGTGGTCTATGCTTTTGAGAAATTCCGACCTTATCTCGTCTTAACTAAAAGCATTGTGTATACCGACCATTCGGCTATCAAGTATCTCTTAGCTAAGCAAGATGCTAAGCCGAGATTGCTTCGTTGGATGCTCCTCCTCCAAGAATTTGATGTCACCGTGCTTGACAAAAAAGGAGCCGAGAATCTAGCGGCCGATCATCTCTCTCGTCTAGAAGATCCTCACAAAGATGTTTTCGAGAACAAGGAAATTACCGAAACATTTCCTCTTGAGACTCTCGGTGTAGTGAATTCTAAAGACACCACCCCATGGTTTGCCGACATTGCAAATTACCATGCGGGCAATTTCATAATCAAGGGTATGACGACACAACAAAAACGAAAATTCTTTCGTGACGTCAAGTTCTATTTTTGGGACGACCCTTATCTCTTTCGGATTTGTGCGGATCAACTCGTTCGACGTTGTGTGTTTGGTACCGAAGCTTCTAATATCCTTAGAGCTTGTCACGAGGGACCCACGGGTGGTCACCACGGTGCTAATCTCACGGCTAAGAAAGTGTTCGATGCCGGTTTCTTTTGGCCTTCTATCTATCGTGATGCACACGCACTTGTAAAGTCGTGTGATTCGTGCCAACGTCAAGGAAAATCGTCTCAACGTGATGAAATGCCGCAAAATATAATTCAAGTGTGTGAGATTTTCGACATATGGGGAATAGACTTTATGGGGCCGTTCCCATCGTCTCATGGCAACAAATATATCCTCGTCGCGGTGGACTACCTTTCTAAGTGGGTGGAAGCTAAGGCTTTGCCTACTAATGATGCTCGTGTGGTAGTGAAGTTTTTGAAGCAACTATTCTCTCGGTTCGGAACCCCTCGTGCTATTATAAGCGATCGTGGAACCCATTTTTGTAATGACCAATTCGAAAAGGTTCTAAAGAAATATGGGGTTACACATCGTCTTTCTACGGCTTATCACCCGCAAACGAGTGGGCAAGTCGAGGTTTCAAACCGAGCTTTGAAGAGGATTTTAGAAAGGTCGATTGGAGAAAACCGTGCTTCGTGGTCCGACAAACTCGATGACGCTTTATGGGCCTTTAGGACCGCTTATAAGACACCTATCGGTTGCACTCCTTATAAGTTAGTCTATGGGAAGAATTGTCATTTGCCCATTGAATTGGAGCATAAGGCATATTGGGCCCTTAAGCATGCTAATTTTGATTTGAAGACCGCGGGAGATCACCGGAAAATACAATTGAATGAATTGGATGAATTAAGGGATAATGCTTATGAAAATTCATTAATTTTTAAAGAAAAGACTAAAAAGTTTCATGATTCAAAGATTAAAAACCGGGTTTTTAACGTTGGTGATCAAGTGTTGCTTTTTAACTCACGTCTTAAGATATTTTTCGGGAAATTGAAATCTCGTTGGTCGGGTCCGTTCACCATTACACAAGTGTTTCCATATGGGACCATTGAGCTAGCTCAAGATGATGGCCCCAATTTCAAAGTGAATGGACATAGGCTTAAGCACTACTTTGGTGGGGAAATTCCTTCAATGGTTGCCCCCGACCAAGACACCTTCCCCAATGATAATTAGCATTGAGGGGATCGAGTCGAGCTCATGACTCGGTAATCAAAAACGAGGTGCCTCGTGGGGGAGATCCCATGCTTATCTTTATGCTTTATGTTCACTAATAAGGGGACTTGTACCCTTCCAACTCGTTGTCTCGTGGTTGTTTGTGATTGTGTTATCTAGATCATCATCTACGATTGAAGACTCTCGTGTTCGTTTACGTGAGCCTCCATCGTTCGTTTGAAGAAGTTTTTCACGATTCCATGACATATCCTTTATTGTTCTAACAATTATCTTTTAGCATAATTAATAAACGGCTTTAGATATATTGTTGATCACCCTTTCCATGCTAGATCCTAAGCATTCGATTCTTCGTCTCTAGTATGGGGGTGCTCCACCTTTAGCCTCGAAACATTGAGGACAATGTTTACTTTTAGTATGGGGGGGTGAATAGGTACTTGCTTTGCTACGCCCTCACGTTTTCCAACTTTCAATGTTTTGTTTTGCTAATAAGGCTAAAAATGGCCAAATTTTAAAATTTTTCTTAGTTTTCATAAGTGTTTTTAAGACACGAATGTATATTTTCCGATGGGTAGAATAAGAGTTAATTTTGGACTTGATGGGCATTTGGAGCCATTTACATTCCTTAACCCGCTCAATTCAAGTTTTGCTAGACTTTTATATAGGGAGCTTTAAAACGCGAAAGTCTTAATTCATTCGAGTTAAGAACAAGAACTTTTCGCAAGTTCCTATAATTGATTCTAGAAAGTCACTTATCAAGGGAACTTTAAAACGCATTCTCTAAACTTGAAAAAGTCCAAGAAAGTGCAAGATCCTATAGGTGGCTTGAAAACCCAAAACTTTGATTTGATATAGTCTTAATGAAAGCTAATCCAAATTTGGCTTAATTTTGACTTGCACGGCTAAGTATTCACGAGTCTCTTTAATTAGAGGTCTTTAAATAGTGAAGAACGAGAAATGATAGAGTTAGACAAGTGATCATGCTAAACGTAGAACATGAAAGTGTTCTTTCAAAAACTCATATGTTTTTAATTGTGGCTTTTTCTTCCCATAAGATCAATGCATTAGGAATAAATCATAATTGCAATAAGTAAGGTCGTACGATTTGAAAGGTTACTTAGCCTCTAGCGCAAGATCGTTTAAAAGTTGCTCGGGGTTGAATAGAGTTCATAGCCAAGGCATAACTTATTGAAACGGGACGCGAAGATTGGCGATTATCCAAAAAGGCCCTAACAAGGCATGAGGAGCTCTATTTTTGCTAAAGATCCAAAGATGATGTGAAGTATCATTATTCCAAAATCAATATGAAGGATCGAGACACACGACGAGAAGCTATTACTCCCCTAAAGAATAGAGAAAGTCTATCCAAAAAGACCCTAACAAGGTATGAGGATAAATATATCCAAGTCCGAAAAGGAGGCGGATCGTTGTATATCAAAATCCAAAGTAAAGATTGAAGAAAAATGATGAAGTCGTGGTCCTATATGAAGAATCTCTCAAAAAAAACGTCAAGTGAAGAAATTCCAATTATATGAAGAGAAGACCATAATTTCGAGAACGTCTTCCCAAGATTTGAAGTATGAAGTACATGCCAAATATCGGTCCGAGAAAGGTCTCAAATCGTGAAACGAGTTATGCCAAGATATGAACTTAAGGAGATACACGAGAAGCCGTTTTAAAAGATTTTGTCCTTCGGTAACTATTGATCAAATCGTGCTACTTTGCTTTCGGACTAATAACTACTCAAATAAGTCAATATGAATCACTTGTGATCCATGACAATTAGATAAAAAATGCTAGTAACCCATTTCCTTTTATAATAACTAGGATTGCGGGGAGAAAAAGTATTACACAATTTGAACGTATGAGTAGTGTTAGCATTGTGACTTGTACCAACAATGATCTTGTTTTTGCACTTAGCATGGAATGTACGACAATCAAGGATGACGAAATTTACTCTAAGGGACATTAACTTGTTTCTATTCTTAGACCCTAAAAGTCACCTTTTGGTAATGAAAATCATACATTATGTCTTTACACATTCTCGTAGTATGTTGCAAGTCTTTTACTCTTCAATAAAGGTTAATAAAATTGAACTTTGGTGATGCTTAGATACTTTATTCTAGCATTGCGTGAGGGCACGGCAATGGCTTAGTATGGGGGAGTGATGAGATGGCATTTATACATGATCTCATCGTTCTTTTCGGGCTTTAAAAGCAATAAATGTCATAAAATACCATATATATGCTTGTGTTTGTTTACTTGTGTGTTTTAGGTATGGATATCGTGAAAAAAAAAGACAAAAGATCACAAGATTCAAGGAAAAACGGACACGAGAAACGAAGCCGTACAAAGAACCGGGCCCTAATCATGGAATTTTCATCAAATACCCTTGAAGACTTGAAGACAAACAAGATTGATCCTCAATGAATGAAGAAATGACACTTTAAACCCTTGTATATTAATAATTACAAGTTTGGTCCCTTAAGTTTGTCAAAATTGCAAAAAGGTCCTTCAACTTTGAAGAAATGGCAAGATTGGTCCCTCAACAAATTCAAATTGCCAATTATGGTCCCTCATGGAGTTTAAAGATACAAAGAAGACCTTGGAAGATCAACAATGTTCCAAAACAGCCCTTGAAATATTCCAAAGTGACAAAAATAATCCTTGAACCCTTTTTCCAAAACTCTTGTGCCAAAAATGACAATAGGGGAAACTTATTAACAAAGAGAAATCGGATTTAGGGCTTAAAAACTTCAATTGCCAAAAATTCCAAAAGACAAGGGCTGAAATTGCCAAACCCAAACATTTAAACCAAAAAGGGCGCCTAACACACCTTTTTCCCCTAAAAACGGATCAACAAGTTCACTGTTCACCTTTTACTTCCCCAGAATTTACCTTCACCTTTACTTGGGTAAAACTCAATTAAACTTGCACACACTTAATTCACACATGCCAAAACTCAACCCACTCCTAAAAACCTGCATCCCACTCATGTGCACCAAACCCCCAATTCCCCAATCCACCAATCACCTCATTCCTTTGTCCCCAAGTTATGTGACGTGGCAAAATGGACGTCCAAGATGCTATGCTTGCTCACAAAGAAAAATTTAAAGGCCAAGATCAAGAAAGGACAAAATGCACTCAAAACCATTCAAGGGCACATTTGGGATTTTCTATGTATTAGGGTTTATGTTTTTATGCTTCTAGGATGTTCTATAGGCTCTATAAAAGGAG